>PIJE02000075.1:0-27500 GCA_002895965.2 Coryphaenoides rupestris | reverse complement strand
GACATCCTAGTGACTCATGGGAGTTCAGGGCCGGAGCCAGAAGACATCCTCCGTCTCCTCCTCCTCCTTTTTCCCTCCTCATGAGTCTGTCATGTAAAGAGAAATAGAAAGAGAGGGGAAAATTCCCTCCTCCCCCCCCACCGCTTTGCTGTCGGTTAATAGAAAAGCCGCAGGCTCTGCACCCGCTGAGGTCATTCAATATGGTGCTGTCATTATGGCTCCTCGGCCCGCCGGCGGTAGAATGAACGCGCCCGACAGAGGATGTCACATCAGCTCTATATATACAGTATATATAGAGCCCAGGCCCCTGACAGGAAGTGACATGGGCTTCCTGTCAGGGGCCTACTCATTTATTAGATGTATCAGAAGCAGAAAATCACTTTGGATTAAAACATGTAAAACCTCCGCTAAACATTGATACAAAATATATATAGTAGATAGTAATATATCAAATATTACTCTTACTCTACCGTCAGCGATATATAAACCAAAAGCTGAAATTCCCTAAATGTCAATGTCAATATGAATACTTCAATTGACTAAATACAAAGACATGAGACATGAACAACACTTGGAGTGAACAATGCCTCATCTCTGCTCCCTGCTCCCTCCCAGGTGAACCTGGACTCGTACACGCGGGAACACACCAAGGACAACCTGCAGAGCGCGGCGCGTTCCTGCTTCGACCTGGCCCAGCGGCGGATATACGGCCTCATGGAGAAGGACTCGTACCCGCGCTTCCTGCGCTCCGAGCTCTACCTGGACTTGGTCAACCAGAAGAAATCCAGCGGCACGTCCACCTCCTCCTCGTCGTAGAGAGAGAGAGAGAGAGAGAGAGAGAGAGAGAAACAGAGCGACGCAAAGAAAATCTAGCGGACGGCATCGCGACGGGCGACACAATGGAGCTAAGGACGATGAAAGAGGAGAATGGAAACAGAGAGGGTGGAGGGGTAGAACCTCGGAAAGAGAGGAAGGAGAGAGAGAGCGGACGAAAGGAACAAACACATTTTGCGTGGGTTTCGGTTTACGTCTCTGTATTTGCCTTTTTAGTTTTATTATTTCAGTTTTTGTTCGTGTTTATTTTATTTGTATGTGTCCGTTTGTAATAGTTTTTTTTTGGGGGGGGGTGGTTACGGTGAGAGAGGAGAGGAGGAGATGACAAAGCTATGGCACTGCAAAGAAACCATGTTTACTCAATGATGATGCCGCATGGATGGATGGATGGATGGATGGATGGATGGATGGATGGATAGATTTTAGGATGTGTGGGTGGATGGATAGCGCAAAAATAAGAAGCTATTGTGGCCAACAAGGGGCCCGAAACAGGAGCTGGATTCTTCTTCTGATCGCTGTACTGTTCTTAGTTTCACAGTCCTTCAGATATGTAATATTATTACGATTATTTTATCTGTGTTTTATGTTTCCGGTTCCAGTTAGCAATGAGGAGGAGGAGGAGGAGGAGGAGTGGGTGGGGTGGGGGTGCTGAGATAACCCCCCACTGATGTGAAGACAGTCTGGTACTGTTTGGTCGCTTTTCACCCCCCCCCCCTCCCCCCAAAACTCCTCCCCCTTCCTGTGTTCTTTGTCCAGTTTTTTTTCCCGTCCTCCACCACCCCCCCCCCCCTCATTGGTAGCCAGTGTGGAAGCGGTTTTTTGTGGTACGATGTTTTTTATTCTTTTGTTTTCTTCCCTTTTTGAGTGTCCAAGCTGTCTCAGAGATGTCAGAGATGATGAGATGAGGGGAGGGGGGGGGAGGACTGTTCTCAGACACGACAGCAGCAGCCGACGCGTTGGCATGACAACGGGACGATAGCTAGCTAGAACTTTCGGTTCATTCGGATCTTCCGCATCGCTGTCATTTCGCGGCGCACGACAAAAAACGAAAACAGTGCGCATTCACGCCTGAACGGAAGGTGGCGTCCACGGAAGGACCAGAACAACATCATCAATCATCATCATCATCATCAACAACAACAACACGAACGTACCAGGAATAAACGGACGGACGCGTGCCTGACATCAAACGCAGGTGTGTGTGTGTGTGTGTGTGCATACGTCAGCCGCATCGCAAAAAAAAAAAACTGAACGTGAAACGGCACAAGAGGCGTTCTGCTCGTCTTCAAGGACCGCTCACGGCGAAACAAAGACGACGGAGCAGACGTAACGCAACGGAGGCAAGAACGCTTACGCAAAAAAAAAAATGTCCGTGCGAGCCAAAAAGAAACACAAGCCGTTTTGTTTTTACACTGTAGCTCATCCAAGGACTATTTGAGGACACATTCTCAGGACGTTTAAGCACTCGACGTTTCATGTTCGCCGTTTTTTCTTCTTCCACTCAGTTTTTTTGTCTTCATGATTTATTATTTGGTCTTTTTTTTTTTTATATCTGCGCTAGGTAAAATATCTGCACTCCATAAGTATACCGAGCACTAAGTCGATCTTTGCTCGTTTGTTTTTCCGTAGACGCGGTAAAGGAAAAGTAGCAGTTTTTATTTGTGTGTGTGTGTGTGTGTGTGTTTATTGTGTACAGTTTGCCTATTTATTTAGATCACGTCGCAGAACGGCCTCCTCTCTCCTCCCGCCGTCGCCTCCTGCAGCGCCGCGCACGCTCCCGCTTTAAAACGACAACACGGGTCCCACGGAGACCCCAAACTTTTAAGTGCAATATTTGTATTTTTATTTGGTGCGTTATTATTGTTTTTTTGGTTTGTTTTTGGTTTTTTATTTCTACGAGGGAGGGGGGTGTTAAAAACAGCTTAAGCTCTCTATAAATACAATTATTTGTTAAGAGAAAAACATAACTTAGAGCTATAAGGTTGACCTGAAATCACTTAAAACGCAGAAGTTGCGTGAGTAGTTTGAGTTTTACTGCATTATTATTATTATTATTATTATTATAACTGTGTGTGTATCCCCCCGGCAGCAGGCAGCCGGGGACGTTACCAATTGTAAATATAATTCTTTAAGACAACGGACGAGAGAAAAAAAGTTTGTTTAAAAAATAAAATAAAAAAACGACAAAAAAAACTAAACAATAGGTCTTGACATGTGTGATGCGTGCGGGGCCTGGCTGTATGTATGTAAATACAAAAAAAATACTGAAAAGCTATAAGTTAACAAGGTATTGTTATAAATAAAATGAAACAAAAAAAACACAACACAAGTCAGCGGGAGATGCCGGGTACGTTCGTAGCGGCCATCTACGCCCCCCCGGTCCAAAACACCGCTTGTAAGGAGTTTTAATGGAAATACCGTTTCATCATTTTCACTGTTTACAATGGAAGACGCGTCTCCTAAGGTAGCAAGCAAAGTTGAAGTAGCGTATATTTGGTGTCATTGCTAATGAACAATAAAAACTACCAACTGATGAAGTAATCTGCCCCCGCCTCTGTTGACTTTCTTTCTTAACCGGGACTATTTTAAGCTCGCAGGCAGACCACTAAAGCCTTCCCTCAACAAACAGGCTGACTGGGAGTCACAGTCACTCGAGAGAGAGAGGCTGTGGGTTTCTGTATTAGCATATAGTCTCTACTGTATGGATACAGAAAGTGTGTGTATGTGATGTTATTGTGTGTGTGTGTGTGTGCATTTTTGTCTGTTTGGATGTGTGGTTGTATTGTGTGTGCGTGTGTGTGTGCATTGTATGTACATCCTTGCGTGTGTGTGTGTGGATGTGTTGACGATGTTTGGGTGTGTGTGGTTGTATGGGGGTGTCTGTCCTTGAGTGTATGTGTGTATTGCTGTGTGTGTGTGTGTGTGTATTGCTGTGTGTGTGTGTGTGTGTGTGTATTTCTGTGTGTGTGTGTGTGTGTGTATGGGGAGGGGGTGGTCTCCATGTGGGTGGTGTCTTTTCCTCAAACCGTGAGGATTTGCACCAGGATTAGCTTAGCTCTTCAAGTGGACCTCTTTTGTTTTAAGGATGTTAGTCAACGAGGGTGGGCGAGTGTGTGTGTGTGTGTGTGTGTGTGTGTGTGTGTGTGTGTGTGTGTGTGTGTGTGTGTGTGTGTGTGTGTGTGTGTGTGAGGTGTGTGGGGGGAGATGTAGGGGGGTGAAGTGTAATAAATACGCCGGCGGGTGGGGGTGGGGATGGTGGTGTTGACAGCCTGGGGGAGGGTGAAGGAACGAGTTGGAGGAGTTTTATATTGATGGGTTGGGGGAGGTGGAGGAGGAGAACTCGCCTGAAGTATCCTGTTAAAGACATGAACAGCTAATCTCCCTTATACCAGCTGCCATCTGCTTTCACACTCCGAGAGAGAGAGAGAGAGACACACACACACACACACACACACACACACACACACACACACACACACACACACACACACACACACTCCCCAGTATCCAGAGGAAGTATCCTCAAGGCTTCTACCCTTCCATTCCCTTTCTCTGTGTGTCTCCTCTATTGTTTAACCCTCTGTTCCTCCTCCACCACCACCACCTCCTCCTCCTCCTTCTTCTTCTAAGGGATCCCCCCCCCCCCCCCCCACCTCCTAATCCAGTTATTTAAAGTCTCCTTTTTCCTTTGTGTTATTAGCGAGGCCGTGTTGCCGTCATGTCAATCATTCCGTCTGGTGTTCCCGTAATGTGTGGTCTGACACCACCGCCGGAAACGCTGTGTCACAACGTCTCCTATCTGCTTTTCTCCACTCGCTCGCGAAAAATAATAATGTGAAACGATCCCCTTCCTGTTGTCACCCGTCGTTTCTGTGGGTTTCCCTCAGATATGAGCGTTTTAGTGACAGACAAAACAACGGCTGAAAAAAGGCGAGCACGTTTCCCAACTTTCCGTTTTGCGCTTTCCGCTGTTGTGGGAATTTCAGTTGGAAGCCGTTCTTCGGAATGCTTAAAACGTGATTCAGTGGCGTTCAATATATGCAGAGCATGCAGAGCTGGTCTGGATCCTTTCTAATGGAAGTTTATAACCAATTCTCGCTCGATGAGAAGTCTTGCGGGAGTTCGTTTGAGTTTCAGGAAGAGAACGGTGGAAACGTCAGGAAGAGTTGGAGAGTTTGTTGTGCTGGACGACAGAAAGCAGAGCTCAGTGTTTATCTAAAAGATTTCCAAAATCATGGGTGAATATTACGCTAATTCCAGAACAAGACTTCTCCTTGTGTGAAACTTGGCTCGACACAAGAACAAACAGACCGGTTGAAGCAAAAGGGAAAGAAAAAAGTTGTATTTCCCAGTTGGGATCATTTCCATAATGTTGTCAAACACTTACAACAATTTCTTTGAATCTGTCAGACTGGCCCGATTGTCCCAAAGGTTTACATAGAGACGTTTCACCGTTGCGTTCTCTCTCACTACTGGACCAACTTCACTGCATGAGTCACCTAGACCCAAAATGATGGAAAAATCGGTGGAATCCATTTAGAAAGATCCCAAAGTTTCCCTTTAATGTCTTTTTGCTCATTCAATTAAATTAAATAATAATGCAATGCAATTAAATAATGCAATGCAATTCTATATAAGGATATTCAGTCACCGCACCACATGTGCACACACACGCACGTGCACACACACACACACACGCAAACTCAACATGCCCCCCCCCCCCCACTCAGATCAGTGGGGGGGCCGGTCCTGATTACTTCTTAATGGCCCTCTGAGCTCATGTTGATGGCTCTTGGCCGGCAACAGAAGAGCCCCCATCCCCCCCGCCCCCAGTCCCCCATGCTGCTATCCCATCAATGGACCAGTCCGGTCGTGAGATGACCCATTGTTTGCTGGCACAGCCCACAGACCACCAAGGGGCCGCGTCCGGGCCCCTCCAGATGGACCCGCGGTGAACATGTGTCAGACGGGGGGGGGCGCCTTTTTTGCAACCTAAAGTGTGACAAGGTGATTGGTGATGTCATTTGCCGTCACATGTCAAATCTTTGTCATGATATGTCAAATATTGTAAAATAAGATAAGACAAGATAAAAAACTAAGAGAAATCGAAAAATATAAAAAGATAGGTCAGCAAAATATGGGTCATTCGTCCTGTTTTCGATGTGTCCTCGTTTGTGAAACTCCCTCATCATAATTGACGTCATAATTTGCCAACATAATTTGCCTACAAAGGAGGTGCCAATGGCTACGCACCGAAAGTACGTTTAAATGTGGGCCAATGCAAATCAATCTACATACTGCATGCAAATTGAAGTATCTGTACGGGTTGGCCATTGCTGTATTGTTGCATTCATGGTGGTCTTCTGTTTCAATGACATATTGTGTGTGTGTGTGTGTGTGTGTGTGTGTGTGTGTGTCAGAAACACATTCACAACAAACCTTCATGTCTTATCTCCATCCTTGAGGCTTGAAGGACCCACACAGCAGGAAGTCTCTCTCTTTGCCTGAGTAGAATTTAGCTATAGTGGGAACAGGTAGCAAATCAAGAGGAGTCATTTTTCCCCGCTTAAGCCTATTATTGTGTGTGTGTGTGTGTGTGTGTGTGTGTGGTGTGTGTGTGTGTGTGTGTGTGTGTGTGTGTGTGTGTGTGTGTGTGTGTGTGTGTGTGTGCATGTGTGCGTGTGTGTGTCCAGTACCGGTGTCTCAAGTGTGGTGTGCACACATTGAACATTGTTATTGGATCCTGTTCTCAGTCCAAAGCTCTTACTTGCTTATAGTTGTACTGGTGTGTGTGGTGTGTGTGTGTGTACCTTTTGTGCGAGGATAGAAGTGTTTATCCTCGTTGGCATGAGGTAAGCGTGTTATTTTTGGTTAAGTGCTGTTCGTGTGATGAAGAATGGGCACACAGACACACACACACAGACACACACACACACACACACACACACACACACACACACACACACACCACACACACACACACACACACACACACACACACACACACACACACACACACACACACACACACACACACACACACACACACACAGCTGCTTATTCTCAAATGTTCTTCTCACATCTCTCCAGCCTCTCTGTTTATTTGGCCTCATATTTTATGAGTGTTCTGCTAATAGCTCTCCAGACCTTGATGTGCCGGCCTCACAGCGGTTAGATTAGAAACATGTTCGCAAGGTAAACGGTAATGGAAACCGTATAGAAAACTGTGCAACTGTCATTGACATGAGCTATACCGGTTCGCTGTCATGATAAATGGAGTTTCGATGTTGAATGTAATAAATCCCTCACGTGTCCTTGTTGTGTTCAATGCAGAACACATTGTTTTTTTATCTTGCCACGTGGACCAAAAAATGACATATTTACAATTGTTTGACATATTATTTCTATTATACTGTATATAATAAATAAGAGTTTATCTGAAAATCTTGAGCTGATGGGATCATGTGTTTCGGTGACATTGATTTTGGTCACATTTTCTTTAATGGTTGTAGTGACCCGTGAACGTAAGACACAATTTCACCATCAAATTTGCCACTGTGGGAGGCCAAATACAGGCTTCTCTGACGACAACGCTGCAACCAGAGTGTTCGCCTTTTAAGTTTCCATTCAAGGTCTTGGGGGGGAAAGTGGCAGACGGAGACAACTCTCTCCAACATTAGCAAATATGCATTTTAAAGGTACGATATGTAAGAATCAGTGCATGTAGTCCCTGAACGGATTAATTATTCTTACATACAGGAACCTTTAAGCGCTCTGATGTAATTGTTGCACATCGCGCCTTTAAAACGCACGTATAAAAGCCCAAATCCCAGCATCTTCGTGCTTCAGTACTCTTTACCGCATGGGTTCACATGTCAACAAATGAATAAGCGAATGAATAAAAATGAACAAAACGCAGACTATTCTCTTCCCGGCCACTCGTCTGGCTCGTGCTGCGCGTAACCGTGGCGACCGTCGCCTCGAGCCTTCCTCGCCAGCGTTCCCGCGTCACACCTCCAACAGGTGGCGGCAATCAACAAGCTCCGTCGACCAGGAGACTGGATGGGAAAACACGCGGCCTTACCGGAAACACAAATACATAAACAAGACCACACATATCTGTTGGTCCGTTGGCTGTCCACGCCCAGCCAATACGTCTCCATGTCTCTCTCTCGCTCTCTCTCTCTCTCTCTCTCTCTCTCTCGTTTTCTCTCTCTCTCTTTATCTCAATCTCTGTCCTCTTCTCTCTCTCTCTCTCGCTCTCTCTCCCCCACTCACTTTGTAGTGATGTAACACACACTTAAAATCGCCACGTGAGCAGAATGCTGTCTGCCCATCAGACCACCGCCCCCCCCCCCCCCCCCCCCCCGCTCACACAGACACACACACACACACCTCTTCCCGGTATAGACTCGCTTCCTGTATCCTTCCCTTCCACTCTTGAGATAATTAAATTCCCAGCGCAGATGCCAACAGGTTTCTGGAAGTTACTGCGTGGTTACCATGTGCGTGGGTCGCTCAAAAACACACACAGGCGCCCGTGTGTGTGTGTGTGTGTGTGTGTGTGTGTGTAGGTAGGCATTTGTCAGAAGGGTATGTTTTTATTGCGGAGTGGAGTCATGATTAACTATTTGTTTCCGCAAACGAGGCGTCCATGACAGCACAGAAAGAATCACAATGTTCAGGGTATCTCTGTCGTCCGGTAACACACGCGATGGTAAACACATCCGTCACCTCGGTGGTGAAGAGCACCGTTTTAGCCCGAGATGAGATGGCCCACGTCAGCATATGACCTCCACCCAAACACAGACGTATGAAGATATTAACATGCTTACTGCTGGCTTTGGCTTATTTACCGTTTGATTCATAGTTTATGGTCTCACTCACTATAGGCTTATTTACTACACAGTATTTGGTTATCACATGGGCCTACTCTTAAAATATAATGGAGAGAATATAACTGCTGTAGACTGTTGATGTTTTTTGGCCTCACCTCAGAAAATGAACAACAGATGAGTTAATGTTCTTACCCACTTCAAATAAAAAGCCTTCACACACACACACACAACCACACACAGACACAACCACACACACACACCACACACACACACCACACACGACACACACACACACACACATGCACACACACACACACACACACACACACAGCGCTTTACTGTCCTCCACGTGAGGTCACGGTGCTTTGTTTAGGATAACAACTCCATCTTGGGTCCGGGCCGGAACCCGCAGGCCAGCACACTCATAAAAGACACACGCAGTGACTCTCCTCCAGACTCCTCCAAACGTCTGCCCTGACTCGCTTACGGGGGATCGCTAAAATTGGCTCATTCCGGGCCCTCCGGTGGCGCCGTGAGACGTCAGGCGGCGTGCAGACGGGACGTGATCGGACCCTTCGTCAAGCTCTGACTTGCCGCCTGCTATGAGGTCATCATCTCTTGCCGCCTCATCGCCCAACGCGGCGGTTTTGTTTTGTTTTGTTTTGTTCTGTTATTCACCCGGCTGTGTCATGCCAAGGCAACAGTCCGCCCGGAGCCATAACTTAAACCCCACGCAGGAGGCTCTAGTGGCAGGTACCCAATGAAAACAAGCCCCGCCCCCCCCCCCCCTCCCTAAATACCCCCTCTTGCGGCTTTTCCCGTTCTTTTGTGTCGCTGTGTTTCCTTGTCGGCCCACAATGCAGACCCACGTACCCGGAAATAAAACATTGTTTGACTTTCCTGTTTTCGGCGCTTTGCACTTTGATAAGTGACTTCTTGGGGGTTTTTTTTGTTTGAAGCATCAGAAAGTAGTCATTCCTCAATACAACCATTATCTATAATATACATTTTCATTTCGGGCCATTTGGCAGACCCTTTCATCCAAAGCGACTTCCAAAGAGTACATTTGTTGAAAGAAATCAACTCAATGCATAGGTCATTGTGCAACGTTATCGCCAGGGTTCAGCGGTTTGCTTGTGCACTGATAGAGGGGTTTTTTCGAGAGCTATATTAAGCGACTGGCCTTCGGAATTCACCTTCGTACACAGAAGAACCCAGTGTTGTATTGCACTGTACTGTATTGATCTCAAACAGACCGGCCCCCTGCATCATGAATAGATGATATTGAGGGGGAAATGTCCTCACCGACAGTGACTATGAATGTGGAGTGTGTGTGGTTGACGGCGGGTTTAAGCAGCCTCACCTGGCCCAGACTGATTCAATTCAACTCTTCACTCTGCTTGGTCGTGTTTACAGTACTAAAAAGTTGGGGAGCTGTATAAAAAGAAATGATTAGCCCTTCCAAGCGGTTTCAGAATCTTCGATTTTTTACATCACAAGTGGGAGTGTCCACCCAGATGTATGGTGGATAGATCAGCCTACCAGTTGCTACAGTCCACTGGGTAGGCTGGTAGGCTGATCTGTCCAGCATACATCTGGGTGGACACTCCCACTTGTGATGTCAAAAACCGGAGATGAAACTGGTTTTTGAAACTGCTTTGAATGGCTAATCACACTCACACATGGTGGTATAATATTTCTCCATGACCCATTTCTCATGAGACTACAAACTTGCTGTCTCATGACAATATACAGTTATATATATATATATATACGTATATATATATATAGGCTACACACACTGCTCCACAATATTAACAAGAACTTGTGTCTTATTTTCCTGGTTTAAGCCGCTTTTTACAGGACTTGAGACCACCTGTGGCAACACATACGCACATGCGTACGTGCACACACTCACGTACACACACACCACACACCACACACACGTGCGAGCGAGCGAGAGTTCCATATTAATGGAGCAGAGGCCTCTAATGGAAAGCCTTGGCCGCACGGTTTCATTAATAATTCACTGGAAGGGTTTCGGCGGGTCGTTTGGAAATAGAGGAGCGCGGCGCGGTGCCAGCGGACCGTGAGATGAGGTCTGTTTATTAGCAGCGGGGACCTGACAGACAAACTGATGCGTTGCAGGTTCCTACAACCGTAATACCCCGCGGAAAAAAATCTCTGGCCGCATGGCAGACGTCACAACAAAGATGTGGAGATGTGCCGAAACGCCGGGGAACTGCTGGGGGAAAAAGTTACGAGGGTTGAGCCGCCATTTCGGATTTCTTGATTTGAAGCTTCTCGAATGATTTGGGATGGTTGAGAGAGGGAGAGTCGGGGTGGGACAGAGGGAGAGATGGGGAACAGATGGGGGAGAACGGCGGGGGCGGGGCGGGGAAGAGGGCAATGCGTTCACGACCAATATGATGATGGAGATGACTGTTACGTCCCCGCTAGGCTGGGCCTTGTTTTGTGTTTCTCTTTGTTTCCTGCAGGAGTGGATCGGCTTAATTGCTTGAGCTGGCGCACAGTTTGTACGCCGTGAAGCCATTAAGCAGGTCCTCGGGTATAAGAGTGCGGCTGCCCCTCCTCTCGCGGCAGGCAGGCATTGCGGCAGCGTCACGCGTGTTTGGAACCGCTGACCGCGTGGCTTAAGAGAGGCCACGTCAGCGTCGTCGTTGGACCCGTTGTTGGACCCGTCGTTGGATTAATTGTTGGACCGTCGGATTATTTGTTGCTTGGACCCTCGGACCTTGGGACCATTGACCCATTTGATATAGCCTTGGTGGCTTGCTGAGTGATACTTTGTTGTCCGTTGGAATAAACACGTTTGTACATTTGACTCCTCCCTTATTTCTTGTTCCACGCAACTCGAAGCCGTAACAGCGATCATGATAAGTAGCGAATTATCAGTGAGGCCTTTGCTGTCTATTCAATAACCGAGCATCAGGATTCATTCATTCCCACATCAGGGGTGATGTCATTCCCCAGGCAAACGGCTAATTGGCATGACAGGAATGGAAAGTTTTCAATCCCTCGGGATGTGATTGGCTCCTGTCAGAGGTCCGCTAAACGCCAGCTGAAAATGTCTTGCGTAATATCATTGGCCTGAATGTCAAGTTTTTGCCCCGCACAGAAAATGTAACGTTTCACTGGAATATTCACTGGAAATGTGCATGTCACCATAACCAACAATCAGACAAACACACATGCTAATGTCTTTGCTCGACTGTTATGCTGGTAACCCGGATGGCGTACTATTTCCGGTGAAATTGGTAGTGTCCATACTTTGGACACTACCAATTTCGCCGGAAATAGTCCTAGACCAGCAACTCAAATTGCAGTTTAAAGCATGTTTATAATACATTGTCCTCATCGACGGCCCTCAGCTTGACTTCCGTGACAACGTAGTAGTTTGTCCAAAAACACGCATTACTTTTGTCTCCCTCTGAGCCGCTCTGATGAAAGTTGATGGTCTGGGCGCTTGCGGTGGTTGGTTCCGCTGCAGACTGTGTCGCCGATGAACCGCGAGGGCTTCATGGCCGTGGTCATTTTCCTCCACCGCACACATGTTTCTCGCCCTTTTCTCTCTCTCCCTCTCTCTGCGTGTGTACCTTGAGTGTGTCCTGCGACGTTGTAATTGAAGAGATTCAAAACACTGGTATTATTCACGCTTTGCGCGGCTGCTCATCATGACACGGACAGTTATGTCACCGATCTGACTAGGCCGACATGTATAACAAAGAGAAGTGTGTTTGAGTGTGTCCGTGTGTGTGTGTGTGTCATTATTTTTCTTTTTAATTCTACTATTCTATTCTACTAATGTGACTGCTCTGTATAGATGCTTTGTTCAGCCCTGAAGTCAACCGTCTGTCATTGTGTGTCGTGTCCTGTCGCATGTAATGTGGGTCAAGTGGGTGTACAGTGCTGTGGAAAAGAATTTCCCCTTGGGGACAATAAAAACCATCTATCTATCTATTCTGTACTATATAATTCTACCACTCCTTCCAGTACTTTCTTTTATTTTATTAGTCAGAAATGTCATACGTTTGGAACATTTAGCACTTTTTAATTTTCATAACTATTCAACACGTCGGCCCGTCGGCTTCTTCTGAACTCCTCTGATAAACAAGCTCTTTTGACCCACAAAACAGCCCCCGGTCGGATTCAGTTCTGTTGCGCTATTCTCTGCAAAGTCTAGAGTCGGTGATTACAAAAGCTAGACGAGAAAAAGTGAACTGCTTTGTCGTGCCAAGAAGTGACGCGTGTATCCTTAACGTTTTATCAACCACACTCTGAACGCTTCTTTTCTTGGGAATTCAAACCTCTGCAATTTCCTTATTCAATCATTAATTTACCTAATTTATCTTAAAGCCTACCTCTACTGGCTCCCAGCTGTCCTATTAATAACCTTTTTTCAAAAGAATCAGATGAGGTTATAATCCACGTGAATCCCAGTTGTTTATAAAAAAAGTTGCGTTTAATGTGGAAAACCTCTCAATATGTCTCCAGAAGCTTCCGGGGAAAGAGGTGCCGGGGAAAGAGGCGAGAGATGCACAGGTGATGTAGAATGACTTTGTTTGACTTATAAAGTTTAAAAATAGCCTGCATGAACATATTACTGCATATGTCAAATGAATGAAGCCTTTATTGCCCCTCAAGGAATTTATCATATAAAAGAATATCGAAAACATCAACAATCACACACAAATGACGAAAGGAAAACCACTAAAATCGACCACGAATTCTGCCGTTGCCACACTCACCTGCTCGCCTGTCCGACACACAACCTGTTCAATTCCCCACCGTGGATTCCCCAAGCCCAGTGTCCCTGTACCCCTGTTCATTGGCCAAGATGGTAAATGGACTGCATTTATATAGCGCTTTACAGTTGCCTCACATTCCCCCCATTCATACACCGACGGCGGTGTCAACCATGCAAGGTAACAACCAACACATCAGGAGCAGGTAGGGTTAGGTGTCTTGCTCAGGGACACCACGACACTTAGCTAGGTGGAGCTCGGGGATCGAACCAGCAACCTTCCAGTTGGCAGACAACCACTCTACCTCCTGAGCTACTGCCGCCCCCCAAGACTCAATTATTGTGTTTTGTGATTCCCTGTACTGCACGATTAAGTGTTTATTAAACCATGTGATCAGAGCTTATTAAACAGCTCAATGCTGCGTGGGACAAAGTATGAGATGCCTCTTTTAGTCTGCATCCATGCTATCGAGCCCGTGAGCCACACCCCTTCTGCTGTCCCTCATGGGACCTTATTTCGGAAAAAAATATGTCGAGAGAAAAATAGTTTTTTATTCATCCCATTTTAATCGTGCCATGAATTACACGTATGTTCGTCAAATTTAAACGATAACTCAGCAAGTCGCTATGATCTAGCGAGCTAAATGTATGGTGTGCTGGTCTGTCATGCATGTGATACTGCACATTGCTTCCCCACGTTCCCATCTCAGTTCAACAGCCCTGTCCAGTTTGTTCTCATTTTGTACAGACAGTCTTGTGTGTCAGCACACTGAGTTTTGTCCTCCTTAAAAACGTCCCTGCAAAGTTGAGACATTTGCTGAGCCTTGCAAAGCTAACATTGGTGTTCACATTCCATGTCAGTTTGTCTATAATCGTGGGCAATAATATTAGTTCAATAGTTCAATGCTGTTCCTAATTATAGGGGACAGAGGGGAGTTTCTTCTGAGATCAATGATGAGTTATCTGAGCACCAGTTATAGAAGTGGTTCATCTCTGCATCATCTGCATGATGTACCTCCAACACCAACACACACACACACACACACGAAAAAATTGTGAGTGTTTTAATATCAAATGCTGGGTTTTGACACCCGATAGGCGTACCTTTCTGTGAGGAGTTGATATTTTCTCCCTGTGTTCATGTGGTCGTTACTCCGCACCAAGAGACGTGCATGTCAGATTAGCTGGATGAACAAACACCTACCATTTGACATTTGACCTGCAGTTGGCCCTCAGTGTTGCTGCAAACTGTGGCCGCACAACTGCCAAAAATTCCTCGACTCAAGGGCAACAATAAAGACTTATCTCGCCGAGAGTTCACTCCAAATGCCTTTTGATTTTTTTTTCGGAATTCTCTAATTGTTATGGCAGGTCTGTACTCGGTGTCGGTGCCAAGCGAATACGAAACAAAACGATAACAAAAGAGTACGTCACAGATAGACTGGGAATACAATCACGGCGCTTCGCAAGCAAGCGTTCTAAACGCAGCTGGGGTGAGTGGGTTTAGCCGTGGCTTATTATGATTGGGTATGGGGGGCTGTTACAATTGAATAATACCCAAACGATATGTGTGCTGAGAGAACAGGACACAATTAAAAGCATACAAAATAGAAAATGTTCCCCCCACATCCACCCACACGTATAACAATTAATGTTCGTTATGAACACTAGTGTACAGTAACTGGGACGAAAGAAAGAAAATAGTGAACGTTTTTAGCCCGAAAGATGACGTGGGGGAACTAGCAGGAGGACTGGATCTCTGAAATCTATCTGCCAAGAGCCCCTCCCCCCTCCCTTCCCTCCCAGCTGGTACAGAAACAGAAACTTCTACAGAAAAGAGAAATATTTGGGAGATGATTGCCAGAGAGAATCAATCTTTATTCAATTGTATAAAGTTTATCTTCCATTACTAAGAATGTGGTGAGTGATGGCTTTGGCTGAGCTATGGGAGCTTTAAATAGTTTCCAGCTTGGCTTGTGTGTGTGTGTGTGTGTAGAAGTTAGGTGTGTGTGTGTGTGTGTGTGTGTGTGTGTGTGTGTGTGTGTGTGTGTGTGTGTGTGTGTGATGTGTGTGTAGAAGTTAGGAGTGTGTGTGTGTGTGTGTGTGTTGAGGGATGTGTGTGTGTGTGTGTAGGGGTGATATGTGTGTGTGTGTGTGTGTAGAAGTTATGAGCGTGTGTGTGTGTGTGTGTGCGCAAGTGTATGTGTGGAGGGGGTGGGTTGTGTGTGTGTGCGTGCGTGCATGCGTGTGTGTGTGGCCGCGTGCACACTTGCATGTGTGCTTTTCGAGCAAGTTGGGATGGATTGGGAAATTGCAAGTTATAATAATTCTAATAGAGTTGAGTGAAGTAAAACTACTTTCTTGCATTTATTTGATCTGTAAAAGATGGCAGAACCAAAAAATATAACGTGACCTCATAACTGAAAATATACAGTACAGTTGTTTTTAACGTGCGTAATGAGCTGCCATCGCAACGTCTTACAATGTTGACCTACTTAGATTATCTTTGTGTTAGTTCTCCATTTCCAGTAGAATGTGTGCTGCATTCATTCTGTTCCGTGGAGGGAGGCTTAAACAGCTAACTGTGAAAACTGTGTCCCCAGTCCGGCTGTGTGGACGGCGTGTACCGAAACATAATCGTAAAAAACTGGGATTTACGACTGAAATCCCTGCAAATTTCCAAAATATTTCCAATAGATTTACAACTTTAATCTCATAGAATATTTGCAGAGTATTACCCTGTCCACTGCTGTTCTATCAGCTTTTTATAATGTAGAAGGCTGAACAGCTATTTTTACTGACAGAGTAACCATCAATCAAACAATCAGGAACTGAACTCAGTGTTTACCTTTGAGCCGAAAGACTTAATACGTTTTTATTATTTGGAATTATTTTATAACTAACATGGTTTGACAAAGCAGCAGAGATGCATATCACAGCTCCATCTTATAAGTTTATGTAAGTAAGTAAATCACCTGCAACTCAACATCACAACGACTAAGGAGTTGGTGGTGGACTTTAGGAAGCAACGGACCCACCTGAAACCAGTCAGCATCAGGGGGACTGAGGTGGACATTGTTGAGGAATACAAGTACCTGGGCGTTCACATCGACAATAAGATGTACTGGACTAAAAACACAGATCTGCTCTGTACAAGAAAGGTCAGAGTCGCCTGTATTTTCTTCAGAGACTTCAGAGATGTTCTATCACTCGGTGGTGGCCAGCGTCATCTTCTACGCTGTTGTGTGCCGGGGCAGCAGGGTGAAGGCAGCCGACGCCAACAGACTCAATAAGCTCATCAGGAAAGCGGGTTCTGTCTCATCTCCCCATTCACATCTATGACCCTTAATCGCCAGGATCATTGTTTCATTAGCTAGATCCATAGTTTTTTTTTTATCTGTGGGTTCGGTTATGTGGAGCTCTTGCCCTATATAATTAAAATAGTTTCCTGGATTCTGTGGCGTTTCTCCTTCTCGTCTTACACCATGTCTCCAGCCTGTGTCCACACGACGCCATTACATTTAACCAGGCGTGGCGTGGACACGGCCAGTGGCCAGTAACGGCACTGTTTTGGGGTTGGTGTCATCTTCCATCCATGCTAACTAGTTTTCAGCAGTGTTTGATGTCCATTTTCTTACCATTTCATTCTGTATCTCTGACCACCAGCTGATGATTTAGCCACTGCAGTGGAAGTTCTAGCTTGTATGACGCGCTGGCCGATTCGCCCCCAGCTCCCTCTACCTCAGGTCAGTCAACCCTCCCCCTCCCCTCTCCATCTCCTACTTCTGTGTGTGAGTCTGAGGGTTTCCCAGCAGGCAGTAGCGTAGCCTCACATACTAGACATAACATTGGATCTCATTCTGGACGCAGTCAAGTAAAAGTTCAGTAGAAATTTCTTCTTAACTCCACTTACGAAGTTCGCAATTACACAATTGTGGCATTCCTGAATGGTTTCTCATCTGGGATTGGTTCTTAGCTAAGAACAGGATTTAAGAACCCAGAAAAGCAGTCGTAGCGACCTATTTGGAGTGCGCCCATGTTCTTAAGGGCTGAATTTGTGAGAAATCATTGGTGATTGCGTTCACATAAATTCTACAGACATCCTCGGATTTAAATAATTATAATAATAATAAATACGAGAATATTTGGATCATTAACAATTACGTTTCACATGTATAGTCATGATTCTACGAGGCATCGTGATGTCCTAAAATAAATAAAAGCACGACACGAACACTGCAAATGGCAGTGAATAAATAAATAAGAACTAAACTCAGTCGCGTGGATATAGACATAGGGGAATAGAATTGACACATCTACATTCTGTGAATGAACATGTGAATATCCATAACTAAAATATATCATATGGGCCTACATAATATACATAATATACATAATATACATAATATACATAGGGCCTATCAAGATCCACAAGTAGCCTACTCATGTATTTAACTCAACTGTACAATTGAATCTGCTCTCAGCCGTCTTGTTCTCTATTGTTATTTTTCATTGTTGGTTCTATTTTCTTTACCTTGCTTAGTGTGTACATTGTAAGAGCCAGTGGAGAAACATTCCACTGCTCATCTTACTGGTATGATGTTGCATGTGACAAATGCACATGTTCTTACAAAGCTCTTAAGAAGACATTTAAGAAGACACTTAAGAAAATGTTCCAGAATGAGGTCCATTGATGTGATGTGCAAATGAGTGATAGAAAACCGGTCACGCAAATGTCACCTGTCAAATAAATAAATGAATAAATAAATACATTCTTTAGAGATTCTTATTTTTTTTGCGGCTGCCCCCCAGGAAGATGGAGCTCTAAATCCACCCCTGAGACGATCTATTGTGGGTTTGACTTCAGACAAGGTGTAGCCATGCAGTCACAACTGTGGGGCCCTCAATAGCAGTGCTAAGGGCCCTCAATTTGAGGTTGATTTCCCTTATTGAGGGAATTAGGGCCTCAATCAAAACAAGCTCAGCTTTGTAATTACTGAACAGATCAGAGCCTTCGTGTTTTCGGTACCAGATGACTGCAACACATTCCACTGCATCAACATGTCGAGGGAGGATAGGTATACGCCTGTTGAAGTTTGAATTTTGGCCGTGGCCTCCTATGATGACTAACAGACGCTGGGGGTGTAGAGTTGTCGAGGTTACGGCCTGTTTTACTGTCTTTCCGCTATAGCAACTTAGTATTTATTTATGTCCATGCTAAATATGAGTGTCTTACCTTAACTCACTCACTTGTGCTTTCATTTGCGATGACAGCCCTGTTGACTTAGTCAACAAAACACGTAATCCATTTAAAGAAAAGATGTTTATCCGTGCTCAGTGGCTGTGCCGGGAAGTGCTTAATCATAATAATCTTCCAATATTAACAAAAATATATGTGTTGTTATATATGTTATCTTGAATTATTATGGGGAATCTGAGGATTCCCCATTGTGAGATATGGCTTTGACATTAAACATACAAATACAATAAAATACATCTTTTGATTCGAGGTAGATCCATTCTTGGAATTTGGTCTCCAAAAATTTGCACTTTTGCACAGGTTTTTTGTTCTTTAGATGTTATTCTGTGTAAAATCTATACAGATATAGATAATATAAATGTACTAGATGTGAGCTCTAACTAGTATTAAGTATTTCCACCTTACTTTAATATCATTTGGCTCGTAGTGAATTCCAATACTCTACTCTTGCAGAGGCCAGATTTATTAACCGCCGATGATTTATGCCATAGCTCCAAACATCTCGTTACTTGTATTTATTATTTTCTATATTTTATGAGAAACAGGGGGATCAGGTATTGTGTTTCTTTTGATATTCTGTCGCCATGGTTACAAAAGAAACGCTAAAATAACACAGCGCTGGCGGTGACATCACGGGGCCTCCGACAGACCGTTGTTTATTTTCTTTTAGCAGGTTTTTCCTGGGAGAAACCGGCTGCCAGGAGAAACATCTGGAGCTAATAACTTTGGTCGTATTTCAAGGTAAGTCCAACCCCTGTCAGGCCTGTCAGACGTTTTTTCTATTTTATTCTTATTTCTAATTCTGTTGTCCGATTGACTCAAGAATTGGGTTTCCAAAGAACGTGGCCGCTCACATTTTGGGAATCGTTTTGTTGCGGGTTACATAACTGATGAAGGTCTGATCGTCACGTAGGCTTTCACCTTGGCCTTCAGCGAGGAGTTATGGTTATTTGAGATTAGTGCTGCTTCTGCTGGTGGTTTTAAATCATGACAAGGTCCAGGCCTCATATGATCTTCACTTGGTTGAACAAAACAGCATGATGCAGTTTAAGATGACTCTTCTTTATAGACTGAGGATGTGCTGAGACTTGCTGTAACTCTGAAAAGCTTTTCAATACGCAGACATAGTTAGACTCCAACCTTTTATGTTCTCCGCTGACTTTAATGACATTTATTTTTTTAAATTGGATCCTGTTATATTGTCTTATCTTGATTTGGCTTATTCTATGCGTCATAGAAATGTGATGAATGTATCAACACCCACTCATTCTGACTGTACTCCACAGTGCCCTAGTTGAGAAAGGGCAATTCACTGAAGGTTGTGTTTGTTGCCTTGGTTTCGCTATATTGTTCAACTGCTAGTAGATCATAGCTAAGGGGATTCTATTATGAATCTATTATGCAAATCATCAATTAACACTCCCCTATTTTCTACCTTCTTCAAAAAATAACTCCTAAATAAAGGTATTTCTTAATTTTTAGCCTATTATTTGGCAGAGGGAAATTCCTGTTACTGTTTGTGAATGAACTCAACTAAGTATGACTTCGTCTGAACAAAAATGACCTACATAAAATATAGGTTACAGAGGGGACGGTTATAGAGCTGGTCTGACATAGTCTCACTATCAGTCCCACGCTGCTCAGCTAACACCATGGATACAAGCTGACAAACAGTCAAACAACGTCTGTTGAGGTTCTGCAGCCGGTGCTTTCAATGTACCTCTCTTTCTCCATCTTTATCACCGCTTTCAACCTTTGAGTTGGTTTCCCTGCGAACACGATTTCACAGAGCACACATTACCTCATCCGAATCAGTTTGACATGTTTGGTTAAGCTGCTGTCGGATGAAGTTTATCACATGTTTCCCACTTTCAAATGCGGCCTATTCTGCTGATTGAGGAGGCCCTTGTGCTTCCAGCCCACGACCCCTCCACCCCCAAACACGTTTCGACCACGCAGCGCGGGTTTCCCTCCTTGGAGGGTAGCGGGGGGCATCCACCCATGTTTGCAGCCTATCCATGGCGACAACGTTGTAGGGATCTGTATCTAGAAGCCGCTTTGGATAATTTATAGGAGTATATGGAGGAGTATATGATGAAATTAACTTCTATCAATTGCTATGCAATGTCACCCAACTATTTAATTGAGTTTAAGCTAGCCGCCCACAGACGGGCTGTCCTTTGCTTAGTTGTTGTAGATGTTGGGTTTTATGCTATAAAACAATTGGCTGACCGTCACGCTATGAGCAAAATCGAAAAACCCCAAACAAACAAACATCCCCCAAAATAAACAGGCCTTTCCAAAGAAGTCCAAATCAGTGGGAGAATAAACTAATTCAACAAACAAAACTAAGATTTAAAGCCAACAAGACGGCCAGCACATTGATCATGTCTAACATTAAACGGCATCTATTCCCGTGGAGTCTTCCACAGTACTTGCCATTTCAACAAGCCTGCCTTCCCGAAGAGCTGAGCTGCGAGGCCATGTGATGCTGGGCGCTTTATTTAGCACCCAAAACTACCACTAGGTGCTGCCAAACTAATTACAATGGAAATATTGGAAAACAGGAACTCATAAGCGCTTGCTAGAAAATGACTCTGACAGGCCTTATACCTAAGTGTTCTAAAATAAGGATACTAAATACTAAAGGATAGGGTGGTTGACTGAAAGGTACTGTGTTTGTTCCCTATGTCCCCAGCCATTGTAAGTCTGTCAAATCTTTGAACACTGTAACAATCACTTTCAATGGAATCACTTGCCAAAATGACTCCATAGTAAACAGTAACTCAAACAAGAGGGTGAGGTGATGTAGGTGTTGTCTCAACTAGCGGTAACATCGCCACCCCCGGCGTTTTTCCCCCGCAGGTCGTACCTGCCAGGTCTCACCTTAACTCTCGGTGACGCGAGAACGTTGTGTCACTTCCCTTTCCATGAGTCAGACTGGCGTGAGGCTTCACCACCACCACTCTTCACTTTGGGGTTTTTGTCGCCTATTTATCCCCTCTCTCTCTCTTTCTATTTTTCTATTCCGCTCTTTCTCGCCCACTCAGAGTGAGGCCTCACGCCAGGCAACTAAATGTTAACCTGAGGTGCGCCAGGCGGTTCTTCTTACACAGAACTACCTGGGAAGTCATCCTTTGAAAGTGTTTGGAAAAGGGCAGCTGGCAGTTAAAAAATTGTTCGTTGATTGATCCTAAACACTGTGGTTTGACCACAAGCAGATGACTTAAAAGCGGATAACCTGGCCAGATGGATTCTTGCTGAATGTGACCTCGCGATCCTAGCTGCCTCATAAGTTTAACTCAAAGTACACGTATGAAAATATTTTTTCTTTGATTTTGGCTGAAGCAGATTAACACACAGCAAGTGAGTGGCTTTGCCGTTAATATTACAGCGGCGAGCAGAGTGTATTGTATGTGTCCCCACATATCTCATCCTGCATTTAGCCGCGACTTCACGGTACGGACGTCACGGTTCGGTACGTGCAGCCATACGACGAATACGTCTGAGTCACACTCCAATCCAGAAGGTGGCGATAAAGCACATAAACGCTGTTTGTCAACCGCCATTAAGGAACAAGAACAGCAGAAGAAGACCTAAACAAGATGAAGCGGACGCGTTCACGTTGACTACTATGGCTTTTCCACCAAGGCATTTTCAGGGCCGGTTCGGAGCCAGAGCCTAAAACGAACCAGTTCTTCCTGTTTCCACAGACAAAGAACCGGCTCTCGGCCAGAAAAACTGGTTCGTTCTTGGCTCCAACTCTTTGCTGGGCCAGAGTTGAACCAACTAAGAACCGACTACGTCAGAGGCTGGGGGCGGGATTAGCAAGTCCGCCAAAAACTTTCTGAGCTCCATTTCACAACAAACCCCGACAATGGAAGTGACTACTCCGATACAACCGCACCGATACCACTTTGGCAACGCAACGTTAACCTTGTAATATTCTTAGCCAAGGAATATTGAAATAAAGAGATGCAACCGAGTTGTCGTTTATGGATGTTTAATAGCAACTGCGCATGGTACCGAGCATGGGCGTAGAATTTAGTGGGGACGCTGGGGACATGTCCCCACCAATTAACGGAGCACCCCCCCCCCCCATCAGAACCGCAAATTAACAGCGCACCCCCCCCCCCCCTTCCCCCCCCATCAGAACCCGAAATTAACAGCGCACCCCCCCCCATCAGAACCACGAATTAACAGCGCACCCCCCCCCCCCCATCAGAACGGCGAATTAACGGACCCCCCCATCAGAACCGCGAATTAACAGCGCACCCCCCCATCAGAACGGCGAATTAACAGCGCACCCCCCCCCCCATCAGAACGGCGAATTAACAGCGCCCCCCCCCCCATCAGAACGCGAATTAACAGCGCACCCCCCCATCAGAACCGCGAATTAACGGAGCAGCATTGTTTTTCTAAATAAACATTTTGTTAACATGTCTGCTTCAGTATACTTAAAGAACAGAGAAACAAATAAGATTCAGTTTTTATTTGAGTTATGACAGAACAGGTAGTAACAAAATATACAATTACAAAAACAAGCACTTTTTAATTTTCATAACTATTTAATTATAAATAACTATTATAATAAAAATACGGTTCCAGGTTAATAGTAGTAATGGCTGGATTGATTCTTTTCACAGAAGCGGTTTTGTGGTGGTTGGTGTGGTTGGTGGCTGTGAGATATATAATTGGCAGACGCTCTCATCCAGAGTTTACAATAAGTACATTTGTGGAAAGAGAGAGACAACTCCGGCCTCGTATCTGGCCACATGGACGAATCCTATACACTCCGGGAGGAGGTACAGAGACAGAGTGGAGACGCAGATGGAGCATCGTGACACCTGGCAGGGGCTACGGAGAAACCATTCCACTGCTCATCTTACTGGTATGATGTTGCATGTGACAAATGCACATGTTCTTACAAAGCTCTTAAGAAGACATTTAAGAAAATGTTCCAGAATGAGGTCCATTGATCTGATGTGCAAATGAGTGATAGAAAACCGGTCACGCAAATGTCACCTGTCAAATAAATAAATAAATGAATAAATAAATACATTCTTTAGAGATTCTTATTTTTTTTGCGGCTGCCCCCCAGGAAGATGGAGATCTAAATCCACCCCTGAGACGATCTATTGTGGGTTTGACTTCAGACAAGGTGTAGCCATGCAGTCACAACTGTGGGGCCCTCAATAGCAGTGCTAAGGGCCCTCAATTTGAGGTTGATTTCCCTTATTGAGGGAATTAGGGCCTCAATCAAAACAAGCTCAGCTTTGTAATTACTGAACAGATCAGAGCCTTCGTGTTTTCGGTACCAGATGACTGCAACACATTCCACTGCATCAACTTGTTGAGGGAGGATAGGTATACGCCTGTTGAAGTTTGAATTTTGGCCGTGGCCTCCTATGATGACTAACAGACGCTGGGGGTGTAGAGTTGTCGAGGTTACGGCCTGTTTTACTGTCTTTCCGCTATAGCAACTTAGTGTT
The DNA here is from genome assembly GCA_002895965.2 of Coryphaenoides rupestris. Taxonomy (NCBI): domain Eukaryota; kingdom Metazoa; phylum Chordata; class Actinopteri; order Gadiformes; family Macrouridae; genus Coryphaenoides; species Coryphaenoides rupestris. The sequence goes on along the minus strand of PIJE02000075.1, from coordinate 3,311 downwards.
TATTTATGTCCATGCTAAATATGAGTGTCTTACCTTAACTCACTCACTTGTGCTTTCATTTGCGATGACAGCCCTGTTGACTTAGTCAACAAAACACGTAATCCATTAAAGAAAAGATGTTTATCCGTGCTCAGTGGCTGTGCCGGGAAGTGCTTAATCATAATAATCTTCCAATATTAACAAAAATATATGTGTTGTTATATATGTTATCTTGAATTATTATGGGGAATCTGAGGATTCCCCATTGTGAGATATGGTTTGACATAAACATACAAATACAATAAAATACATCTTTTGATTCGAGGTAGATCCATTCTTGGAATTTGGTCTCCAAAAATTTGCACTTTTGCACAGGTTTTTTGTTCTTTAGATGTTATTCTGTGTAAAAATCTATACAGATATAGATAATATAAATGTACTAGATGTGAGCTCTAACTAGTATTAAGTATTTCCACCTTACTTTAATATCATTTGGCTCGTAGTGAATTCCAATACTCTACTCTTGCAGAGGCCAGATTTATTAACCGCCGATGGATTTATGCATAGCTCCAAACATCTCGTTACTTGTATTTATTATTTTCTATATTTTATGAGAAACAGGGGGATCAGGTATTGTGTTTCTTTTGATATTCTGTCGCCATGGTTACAAAGAAACGCTAAAATAACACAGCGCTGGCGGTGACATCACGGGGCCTCCGACAGACCGTTGTTTATTTTCTTTAGCAGGTTTTCCTGGGAGAAACCGGCTGCCAGGAGAAACATCTGGAGCTAATAACTTTGGTCGTATTTCAAGGTAAGTCCAACCCCTGTCAGGCCTGTCAGACGTTTTTTCTATTTTATTCTTATTTCTAATTCTGTTTCCGATTGACTCAAGAATTGGGTTTCCAAAGAACGTGGCCGCTCACATTTTGGGAATCGTTTTGTTGCGGGTTACATAACTGATGAAGGTCTGATCGTCACGTAGGCTTTCACCTTGGCCTTCAGCGAGGAGTTATGGTTATTTGAGATTAGTGCTGCTTCTGCTGGTGGTTTTAAATCATGACAAGGTCCAGGCCTCATATGATCTTCACTTGGTTGAACAAAACATCATGATGCAGTTTAAGATGACTCTTCTTTATAGACTGAGGATGTGCTGAGACTTGCTGTAACTCTGAAAGCTTTTCAATACGCAGACATAGTTAGACTCCAACCTTTTATGTTCTCCGCTGACTTTAATGACATTTATTTTTTTAAATTGGATCCTGTTATATTGTCTTATCTTGATTTGGCTTATTCTATGCGTCATAGAAATGTGATGAATGTATCAACACCCACTCATTCTGACTGTACTCCACAGTGCCCTAGTTGAGAAAGGGCGATTCACTGAAGGTTGTGTTTGTTGCCTTGGTTTCGCTATATTGTTCAACTGCTAGTAGATCATAGCTAAGGGGATTCTATTATGAATCTATTATGCAAATCATCAATTAACACTCCCCTATTTTCTACCTTCTTCAAAAAATAACTCCTAAATAAAGGTATTTCTTAATTTTTAGCCTATTGTTTGGCAGAGGGAAATTCCTGTTACTGTTTGTGAATGAACTCAACTAAGTATGACTTCGTCTGAACAAAAATGACCTACATAAAATATAGGTTATAGAGGGGACGGTTATAGAGCTGGTCTGACATAGTCTCACTATCAGTCCCACGCTGCTCAGCTAACACCATGGATACAAGCTGACAAACAGTCAAACAACGTCTGTTGAGGTTCTGCAGCCGGTGCTTTCAATGTACCTCTCTCTCTCCATCTTTATCACCGCTTTCAACCTTTGAGTTGGTTTCCCTGCGAACACGATTTCACAGAGCACACATTACCTCATCCGAATCAGTTTGACATGTTTGGTTAAGCTGCTGTCGGATGAAGTTTATCACATGTTTCCCACTTTCAAATGCGGCCTATTCTGCTGATTGAGGAGGCCCTTGTGCTTCCAGCCACGACCCCTCCACCCCCAAACACGTTTCGACCACGCAGCGCGGGTTTCCCTCCTTGGAGGGTAGCGGGGGGCAATCCACCCATGTTTGCAGCCTATCCATGGCGACAACGTTGTAGGGATCTGTATCTAGAAGCCGCTTTGGATAATTTATAGGAGTATATGGAGGAGTATATGATGAAATTAACTTCTATCAATTGCTATGCAATGTCACCCAACTATTTAATTGAGTTTTTAAGCTAGCCGCCCACAGACGGGCTGTCCTTTGCTTAGTTGTTGTAGATGTTGGGTTTTATGCTATAAAACAATTGGCTGACCGTCACGCTATGAGCAAAATCGAAAAACCCCAAACAAACAAACATCCCCCAAAATAAACAGGCCTTTCCAAAGAAGTCCAAATCAGTGGGAGAATAAACTAATTCAACAAACAAAACTAAGATTTAAAGCCAACAAGACGGCCAGCACATTGATCATGTCTAACATTAAACGGCATCTATTACCGTGGAGTCTTCCACAGTACTTGCCATTTCAACAAGCCCGCCTTCCCGAAGAGCTGAGCTGCGAGGCCATGTGATGCTGGGCGTTTTATTTAGCACCCAAAACTACCACTAGGTGCTGCCAAACTAATTACAATGGAAATATTGGAAAACAGGAACTCATAAGCGCTTGCTAGAAAATGACTCTGACAGGCCTTATACCTAAGTATTCTAAAATAAGGATACTAAATACTAAAGGATAGGGTGGTTGACTGAAAGGTACTGTGTTTGTTCCCTATGTCCCCAGCCACTGTAAGTCTGTCAAATCTTTGAACACTGTAACAATCACTTTCAATGGAATCACTTGCCAAAATGACTCCATAGTAAACAGTAACTCAAACAAGAGGGTGAGGTGATGTAGGTGTTGTCTCAACTAGCGGTAACATCGCCACCCCCGGAGTTTTTCCCCCGCAGGTCGTACCTGCCAGGTCTCACCTTAACTCTCGGTGACGCGAGAACGTTGTGTCACTTCCCTTTCCATGAGTCAGACTGGCGTGAGGCTTCACCACCACCACTCTTCACTTTGGGGTTTTTGTCGCCTATTTATCCCCTCTCTCTCTCTTTCTATTTTTCTATTCCGCTCTTTCTCGCCCACTCAGAGTGAGGCCTCACGCCAGGCAACTAAATGTTAACCTGAGGTGCGCCAGGCGGTTCTTCTTACACAGAACTACCTGGGAAGTCATCCTTTGAAAGTGTTTGGAAAAGGGCAGCTGGCAGTTAAAAAATTGTTCGTTGATTGATCCTAAACACTGTGGTTTGACCACAAGCAGATGACTTAAAAGCGGATAACCTGGCCAGATGGATTCTT
>PIJE02000074.1:839719-844063 GCA_002895965.2 Coryphaenoides rupestris | reverse complement strand
TACATCTGCGCATGTTATAACGGATGTACCGACCGCCGTAAACAGAGAAGAAGAAGAAACTGATTTAGATTGGACGCGTGCGGATGCAGTCACGCCAACTTAGTGACTTCGTCTCATATTTAGCGAGTATTCAGACTCTACGACTCTTTTTTTAAAAAGCGACTAGCGACAAATCTAGCGACTTTTTCTGGGTGTTATTGGAGACTTTGCGACTCTGACGTGAAAGCTGTATCGTTCCTCGGTGTCAACGACAGCGGGCGGGTTGCTGGCCTCCCCCATGCTAAGGAAGCACTCACACGGCGGCTCCGGTCGTGTCTCGCGCAGTACGTGCCTAGAGTCCTCAGCTGCAGTCCCTCCCAGCTGCAGTCCTCCTTAGAAGAACGAAAAGAAACCTGATTAACGTATACATGCGCCGAAGAAAACAAATTATTGGTCAAAAACCAAGATGTGTTAATCGGATTTCTCATAAACCGATAAAGGCCTTTATCCGATAAAGGTTATCGGACTATGCTGTATACATGACCACTTGAATAATCTGGTAACTCCAGAAATCCGATAATGATCGGTTTATTATGTGCATGTAAACGTGCTGTGAGTGTCACTTCTCTCCTGACGGCCAAGTAAAATCGAGGAGGGGGCGGGACATACGATATCAACACCGTCAACAATGGCGGAGGAGAAACTGTTACTGGCCAACCCAGTGAACAACCCAGTGATATACGATATGTCGCTGAATGGTTACCATGACCACACACAAAATTCAAAAGCATGGAGGGATGTTGCCACGTCTGTCGGTTTATGTCACGCACCCAGACGCGTCTTTTCAAAGGCATCATCACTCATGTCGAGAGTTACTGCCAAAACCAGGACGCGATGTCTTTCCATTGTTTCATTCATTTGTAATAGAAATAGGCGGGATGTGTGGTGTCACAACGAAGGAATGCGGAAGTGCTAGAAGAATAAGCGCTCTGAAAAAGAGTTTGTGGGCGCTGCAACCTAAAAAGCGCGTTCTGTGGACGCAAGCCCTTATGCTCTTTTACGTATATCTGCCGAGGCTCAAATAGCCATCAACATTGGCATTGTAACCTTTCTCTCCAGCTATTAGTATGCAAGGGAGGCTACAAAACACAACACAACAAAAACAAAGTTGTTTATTGTACGGTTAAGTTTGTACAAAGAAGCACCACTTGCGCATTTCTGCATCTAATCAAGATGGCTTCCCCTTCCCCGTTGATTCATGTCGCCTCGAATTAAGAGACGATGTTGGATGGAATGTACAAACTGACTCATGAAACATGTTGGGGGAAGGGGGTTAGGGGCTCACAATAAATATACTCCCATTAATACTCCTATAAATACCAAACAGTGTTGTCTGGAAGAGAAACGCTCCATGTGTCCTGGCTCTGACAAGATAATGGCCGGTGAAGGAATGGATTAATACGTACACGTTGTGTGTGTGTGTGTGTGTGTGTGTGTGTGTGTGTGTGTGTGTGTGTGTGTGTGTGTGTGTGTGTGTGTGTGTGTGTGTGTGTGTGTGTTTAAGAGGGAAGGCAGCTTGAGATATCAGTGTAAAAGCTTCCAAGACACATTGAAGATATACCGAAGATATCGATTTTTTCCGGTCAAGGATGCATCAAAGCGTACGTTCATTCACGTGCGCATCGGCATGGAGAACAAACCAATCAGCTTATCCACTGAGCGATCGACTCATTCGTAGTGGACAGATAAGGACAGCGCAAACATGCCAATCATTCTGTTTTCTAATCATGGCTGGAAATTAAGTCAGAGATGACGTTCATAATTATCACTTCCTCACCGCAATTCCCTGAAATAATACACGTGTACAAACAAAATAATCAACTTGTGGAATTTGCACAGCATCTGGAGCTATGCGTGCCGCTTGGTGCCACAGATACCAGAATGTATGCCGATGATATTGCCTACGAGTTTGTGTTACTCCAACGTGCAAAAGGTAATTCGTCTCAAACACTAATCTGGAGTCAGGAAACGGCGACTCTGGGCGGATCAGACAGACAGACAGACAGACAGACAGACAGACAGACAGACAGACAGACAGAACTTCTGAGAAACCAGCAGCAGCTCAGCTAATAAGGCTTGTTATCAGAAAGGCCACTGATGCCCTTGGACCATTTGCCCTCTTCTCCCATTTCCTCTCTCTCTCTCTCTCTCTCTCTCTCTCTCTTCCCCCCCCCCCCCTCTCTCTCTCTCTCTCTCTCTCTCACGCTTTCTCTCTCTGTATCTCTTTGTCTCTCTCCCCCTCTCCCTCTATCCCTCCCTCTCTCTCTCTCTCTGTCTGTCGGAGCCAGGGGTGTCAGGACAAGGCACCGGGGAGCGGTAAGCTAGGCATCCTTAATACCGCTCAGGTCATGACACGGCCTTAACACCGGGTGACACGGCGAACGGAATACTGACGCCGGCCACCGTACGTATGCGGGTATAAAGGTTTAGGCCTAGAATTGACACCGCTTTTTGCAAAGTCATCATGGGCCAAAAAGTTTGGGGTGTAAAAAAAAAGGATCCTGTCTAGTAAGCGATCCTTGGTCCACACCATCCATTGTGTGGTGTGTCCGCACAATGGTGGAGCACCCCCCTTCACGGTTTACAGCAAGCCAGGCAAGTGTGTGTGTGTGTGTGGGGGCGGAATCAATCCACCTCTGTCCCACCTTGAGGATAAACACCCTTTAGCGCGGGGGGCCGTCTGCGATCAATACGGCTAGCTCAGCACTAGCATTCCCTTAGAAAATCAAATATGAATTAATATGGCTCGTCAGGTAGCCACAGCAGAGCAGCCCGCCTGATGCTCTCCTCTGTGTGTGTGTGTGTGTGTGTGTGTGTGTGTGTGTGTGTGTGTGTGTGTGTGTGTGTGTGTGTGTGTGTGTGTGTGTGTGTGTGTGTATGTGTGTGGGTGTATGTGTGTGTGTATGGGGTGAGGTTTGTGTGTGGGTGTGGGTGTGGGTGTATGTGTGTGTGTGTGGGGCCATTCCTTACATTGCATCCTCGTCGTCCGCCCGGCCAAAGTAGGGATGACTGGAAATGGAGATGGCTGGAACAGAGGAAGAAGAAGAGGAAGATGAAGATGAAGATGAAGAAAACCAGCCAAGCAGACAGGTGTAGAAGGTTAGTCCATCTGCTGCTCGTGGGCCCAGGAGTTCCCAGACCATCCATCATGACCACCTTCCCATCATAACCCCCCCCACACCACCCCACAAACCCCCACACCCCCCCCCACACACACACACACAAACGCACATGCACACGCACACACACACACACACACAGTCCATAGCTACGTTTCACATTACAAACCTTCATGCTGAACTTTGCTCAGATCCAATCTCCAATCTCACCTGGTCACATGACCATAGATTACATTTGTGTCACATCTGGAGGCACGTATGAAAGTGGCTAAAATCGTCTTTCAAAAGGATCCGATTTCACCGCTCTGAAAATGAATGGGCGTGAATGTGGGCCTAATACAGGAGTTAATGGTCTTTATTCACAGGCAGGCAGGTGGGTGAGTAGACACAGGTGAACATCTATCGTTTGTTATTTTTGCTCGGGCCGTTACGTTGTGAAGAAGTCATAATGTCCGCTCCTCAGAGAAGGAGCATTTTAAGGTCAGTGTTTCGCTCCAGGCAACTCGGGCTAGCATGGTCCGGTGAAATATTAGCCTAATGAGGAGGCTGTCTCCGTGGTGTACTGGGGGATAAATCAATCGGCGGCAGTGAAAAGTACTTTTACTTTCGAGTACTTTGCAATATCCTAAAACTTTTGTTACTAACGCATTTAAAAATATGTATTATAAATATTGTACTTGTTGCTACTTTTTTGATGATGGTTTTACTGAAAGTCTTTTTAATACAAGCAATACACTCTGATATTGATCCAGACAACCTTATTATTATAATTATTATAATTACAATAAATATATTATTATTGTTATTATGTGTGTGTCTGACTATAGTTGTGAGATATGAGAATATTGGTCTTTAATCTGAGTTTTTGCATGTGTATGTAATCATGAGGAGTTAATTGTGTGTGTGTGTGTAAAATAAATTGCACTTGTAATGTAATGTATGCATGCATTTACCATTCACCATTCATGTCTAAAATATATATTCAATTCATACGCATTGTATTAGTGTGTGTGTGTGTGTGTGTGTGGCCGCGCAGGTCTCACAGAGTGTGTTCCTGTGTTCCACGTACTGTTCTTGTGTGCCTGTGTGCCTGTGTCTGTGTCTGTGTCTGTGTCTGTGTGTGTGTGTGTGTGTGTGTGGTATGGTGTGCTCTCTGGCCTTAGGCCAGACGATCAGACCAACCCAC
>PIJE02000074.1:812219-837219 GCA_002895965.2 Coryphaenoides rupestris | reverse complement strand
ACACACACACACACACATTGTCACCTGTTCTTGGCGAGTGCACTTGCAGGTGCTAAAGCCCTGCGTTTCGTTCCCACTCGACACCCAGTTGTTAGACAGGCTGCTCCTGGTGCACAGCCTGGAGGGAGGACAGTGGACAGCAAGGTGAGGTGCCGGCCACGTCAATGCACACACAACCCTCCCACCTGCAAGAGCAACACTCCACTCTACTGCACATGTGCAGCACTTGACAATCAGACTGCCAACTGGACGCTCGGCTCACACACACACACACACACACACACACACACACACACACACACACACACACACACACACACACACAGACACACACACACACACACACACACACACACACACACACACACACACACACACACACACACACACACATTTCAGCATGAGTTATGTCTCTCTCATATCTCTCTCGCCCTCGCTCTCTCTCTCTTTCTGTCTCTTTCTCTCAATGCTTTCTCTCTTTCTCTCTCTCACACCTCTTTCTCTCGCTCATCTCTCTCTCTCTCTCTCTCTCTTTCTCTCAATGCTTTCCCTCTCCCTCTCTCTCTCTCTCTCTATTGAACACTCTCTGTGTTTCTTATTTTCCTTTTTAAGATACTCATAGGTTGTGCTTCATGAGTGCCGAGGCTGATTTGAGTGCCTGTGAGAGGTGGTGAGGGGGGGGGTGGGGGGGGGGGGGGGGGTGAGGGAGTGCAACCTCCCACACAACCCCGGACATGTTCACTGAATACAAATGTTGTTGTGCAGCCCCTGAAATAACACAGCGGCGTGCGGCTTGTGAACTGCAACGCCGTTCCGTCCAGCCTGCCCCAGTGTATTAGCGAGTGGAAGGACAGAGAGAGGAAGAGAAATAAACAGGAGGGAGAGAGAGGAAAGTACTCACTTTGAAAGTACATTTTACACACTCTTATTTCGCCGTCTGAATATCCTATCTTGCCGATATATTTTTTATATTTGACATTGTACATTTGTAGATCTGTGAGTTTAGTTTATTTTATTATTCTGTTGATTTCCATATTGTTTTATTGCACTGTATTGCTATGCAACCTGGCACAAAATGTCCTTTTAATAACGTTCTACCTTATTTTATCTTATCTTATCTCTTATCTTATATATTTGATTGCAGTATTGCAGTTTTGTTGACACATTTCTTTATTGTAGAATATCTGTAATTGTACATTTGTTTTGTTTTTGTTTTTATTTACCACTTGGTTTGGCAGTGTTGAATTTAATTAAATTGAGAGCGAGAGAAAAAGAGAGACTAAGAGAATAAGAGAGTTTGGGAGAGAGAAAGATAGAGGGAGAAAGAGATTGAGGGATAGAGAGAGATTGAGGGAGAGAGAGAGAGATAGAGGGAGAGAGAATGAAAGAGAGAGTAGATAAATGAAACGAGGCAGGGGAAAGGGGAAAGAGGAAGTGTGTGTGTGTGTGTGTTGTGTGTGTGTGTGTGTGTGTGTGTGTGTGTGTGTGTGTGTGTGTGTGGCAGGGAGGGGGAGGTGGCTGCCAATGAGGTGGAGCGACACCGGAGGCTGGGCAACCAAAGCATTATTATTATTATTATTATTATTATTATTATTATTGTTATTATATTATTATCATTATGCTCTTGGCTAGGAATATAAAACCGGGGGGATGAGAATGAAAGCGATGCTTGGATGGAGAGATGATGGAGGGAGGAGGTGCTGGAGATGAGGGGGAGGGCCGCCGGCAAGAGCCGTTTCTTGCCGAGACACAAGGGGGTGGGGGAGGGGGGGGCGGGGGGCAAGGACAGGCTGAAGGCCATCAGGACAGACTGAAGGCCACCGGACAGACTGAAGGCCACTGGGACAGACTGAAGGCCATCAAGACAGACTGAAGGCCACCAGGACAGGCTGAAGGCCATCAGGACAGACTGAAGGCCACCAGGACAGACTGAAGGCCATCAAGACAGACTGAAGGCCACCAGGACAGGCTGAAGGCCATCAGGACAGACTGAAGGCCACCAGGACAGACTGAAGGCCACCGGGACAGACTGAAGGCCACCAGGACAGACTGAAGGCCATCAGTACAGACTGAAGGCCATCAGGACAGACTGAAGGCCACCAGGACAAGCTGAAGGTAAGCTCCTATACGTACGGGCTAGTATGCTCGTTGCCGAGACACGCGTTATCGATGCCAGGGAAAGACAGCATGGCGTCCACCAGGCGGCTGGAGCTGGGGTTGCTGTTGCGGTTGCTGTGGAGACGGGACACAGGAAATAAAAAACAAAATGTGAAAAACATTGGAACTGAACCGGTGTGAACGTGTGCAACAGAACTGTGGATCACAGAATGTAAAGTCAGAGAGAGACAGAGAGAGATAGAGGACGAGACAGACAGAGAGACAGGGAGAGGTAGACAGAGGTAAAGAGAGAGAGAGACAGAGGGACAGGGAGACAGAGATAAAGAGAGAGAGAGAGACAGAGAGAGAGAGACACACAGAGAGAGAGAGAGAGGGAGAGAGAGAGAGAGAGAGACAGAGAGACAGAGAGACAGAGAGAGTAAGTGGGGGTGGGATATATATCTGGATCGGGAGAGAGAGAGAGAGAGAGAGAGAGAGAGAGAGAGAGAGAGACTCCCCACTTGGACATAAATAAATTGGCAATCAGACTTCATTTCAAATAGAGCACAAGAGGCCATTTGGTCTTCATACGCCACGGCACCTCAGCATCTCGCCTTTTTTTTCTCCGCCCCTCTCTCTCTTCTCTACCCCCCCTCGCTACACATCCTGCTGATCAAAGAAACCCACTTCTGGGTGGAATCGAGACATCTCTCTCGCCCAGTCTGACATTCTTAATCTCTCTGGCTTTGATCCACCCCCTAACCCGTCCACTGCACCGCCCCCGACCTCCCCCACGCCATCACAATCATACCTCTTTCAGTCTCGCCTCATCTCTCTTCTCTCTCGCTCTTTCTTTCTCCTGCCCACTTTCTCTCTCTCTCTCTCTCTCTCTCTTTCACCACCTCCACGCCCACCACCTTCTCCATCACCACCACCACCACCACCTCCACTCCCGCCCCCTCCTCCATCAGCACCTCCTCCACTCCCACCACCATCTCCACCACCGCCACCACCTCCTCCATCACCACCACCAACTCCAATCCCACCACCTCCTCCACTCCCACCACCTCCTCCTCCACCCCCTACCACATCCTCCATCACCATCACCACCACCTCCACCTCCACGTCGATCGACACCTGAAAATGAACACCAGCACCACCTCCCTACGCCACCCGCCCCCCGGGCCCCGGCACCGCCCACCTGAAGAAGGAGTAGCTGGGTCCGATGTTGTAGAGGGCGGGGCTGAGCTCCATCTCGGGGTAGTGCTGCAGGTCGCTCTTGATGGAGCCCAGGCCCATGGCGAACACCACGAACACCACGGGCAGCACCACCTGGGTGAGCAGACTCCTCCAGTCGCGCCGGCTGTGTTGGAACCTCTTCACCAGCATGGCCCACACCTGCTGCCATACCAGGGCGGCACCACCCACCGTGCTCGAACCCGTCATCTCTGGGGTGGTGGAGAGGAGGGGGAGGGGGGGGTGGGGGTAAGGCACGGCATTGATGTGACCACATAGGCAGACTCTGGGTCTGGAGCAAAGCCCGCGGGATCAGGATGGTCTCGTGGGTTTTTTTCACTCTGTCACTCTGTGTGGCAGAGCAGCCTGGCCTGGAGCCCATTTAAAAGCCTCTCACTAAATTTGTGTAAAATGAAGAGCATTCGAGCATTCGGACAAATTTGATAAACAACGGCAACGCCTGAAGGGAACACCGAAATAGACCGAATAATGATGTTAGAAGATTAAAAGGAATATCCCTGCGAGGCGTTTCTCTGATGTCTTTTGCTTTGCTACCACCCAGATTTGGCAAGAGTGTCACTTAGTTGATTAATTAATTTAATTGGCTGGATTTTGCAACATAAGGCCACATATGGGCGTCCATATGTGGAAATTGACTGCTGCCGAGGCAAGGTTGATTGCGAAAGGCCAAGTTGAATATCTGGAGGGTCTAAAGAGGCTACACCCAACACCACCACGTCTGACAAACTGCTTTTTATATTAAGAGTCTCGTTGAGTAGTTTTTGATAAATTTGTTGACTTGCCCTTTCGAAAATATACATGTGATACACCGCGTGCATCCTTTGTTGCAACCCAATTGTGGTCATTGCATGAGCTGAAAGCTGAATTAACCTTTCATGAGTGCATCATAAATAGATCATAATGTACTATTTTAAGTCAGCTAATGTGTGTGTTTTATTCTCCCTCCCTCTCTCTCCCTCCTTCTTTTGCAGAGAGAGAGAGAGAGAGAGAGAGAGAGAGAGAGAGAGAGACACAAGTTGATGACGGGAGACTCACGGATGTTGTCCCCAGGGAGGGGCAGGCCTTCGGGCTCCTCCTGAGAGAAGCTGTCCATGGACGCCGTCTCGGACACAAACTGGGAGAGGGACAGCGGGGCGTCCTCTGCCCCAGAATGTGGGTCAGACTGGGTCAGCTGGAGGAAGACCTGCGCAGGGGAGGGTGGGGGTGGGGGTCACCACATGTCCAAGCTCAGAGCCCTGCATTGCTACACACCAGTGCGCTGGCTAACATGCAGCAGAGGTTGACCGCACTGCGGCCAGGCTGATGTATGTATGTATTTCTACAGGTATATTTGTGTTTCAAAGGATATGAACTTGAATGATCATGGTGTCTACTCTTTCAATAGAAAATGTCATATAAAATGCTGTTTCTTTGCGTTAATTGGTGCTACTTAACACATTTTAAGACCGTAGACAAACAGAAGGTTTTAAGTGAGCACATGCACAGCTAAAAACATCTAAAAAAACTCAAAACTCTGAAGCCCTCTCCCCTTGTCTGAAAAGCAGCAGAAATACAACATGAGAGGTCTTTTAACTGCGCGTTGTCATGACAGTACACATCGCTAGGGCTCTCAGTGACTTGCTTCCTTCATCTCTATCATGCTGTGTCCATGAAAGACATTATGTCTGCTTATGATCCCCATTATGTCTGTGAGTATGTGGAATTGTGTGTGTGTGTGTGTGTGTGTGTGTGTGTGTGTGCATACACAAGTGTGTGTGTGTACATGTCTATGTGTAGGTGTGAGCATGCGCACGTGCGTCAGCATGTCAACGTGTGTGTGTGCAGCCACATGAGTGTGTGAGTGTGTGTGTGTGTGTGTGTGTGTGTCAGTGAGTGAGTGAGTGAGTGAGTGTGTATGTGTGTGTGTGTGTGTGTGTGTGTGTGTGTGTGTGTGTGTATGTGTGTGTGTGTGTGTGCGCGTGCACCTCCTCCAGCGTGGTGTCAGAGATGCCGTAGCAGCCGAGCTCCAGAGCATCCAGGTTGGCGTCGAGCGCGGACAGCAGCGAGCGGTAGGAGGAGGCACTGGCAGAGGTGAAGGGGGGCAGGCTGTACACCAGGTCGTTCCCCTGGGCCTCCTTCAGGCGCGCCTCGGGCACGTGGGCCTGGATGAAGGCCTTCAGGTCCGCCGTGTTCATAGCTGCACTGCCCCCGGTGGCCTTGACCTGAACACAGGGAAAGTGGGGGAGGGGTGCTCATTTAAAGGGATGATGTGGAGGATTTTACACACGTTATTTAACTTGGGAAAAAAACAGAGAAAGCATTGCCAGCTTTTACTAACTATATACTTCCCTATATTATTTTCCTTTTAGGCTTATACACTTTACATGTATTATTATATTGTTTTTATTCTAATGTTGTTGGTATTTTTGAGCAACCCCAGGCACAAGAATTTCCTTCATGATGAATAATGTTCTATCCTATCTTATCTTATCCTACCTTATCTTATCTTTCTCTAAAGCTAAATGTTTTACATGTAAATGTGAAGCCCAGAGCACGGGGCCGGCAAAATCTTGATTAATATTTGTAGCGGGACCCAAAAAAAGGTGGTGGTGGTGGCATTGGTGGTGGTGGCGGCGGTGTCGGTGGTGGTGGTGGTGGTGGTGGTGGTGTTGGTGGCAGTGGTGTCGGTGATGGTGGTGGTGGTGGTGATGGTGGTGGCGGTGTTGGTGGCGGCGGTGTCGGTGGTGGTGGTGGTGGTGGTGGCGGTGGTGGTGCTGCTGCTGCTGCTGCTACTGCTGCTGGAGGACCATACCTTCCTGGTGAGGGTGAGCTTGTAGCCCTGACCCAGCCGGTCTTTCAGCTGCAGGGGGGAGCCGCAGCACTTGAGCCCGCCACTCTCCAGGAAGGCGATACGGTCGCTCAGCACCTCGGCCTCATCCAGGTGGTGGGTGGACATGATGATGGTACGTCCTGGGAGAGAGAGAGGACAATTCTTTTACAGAACTTTATTGTAACAGTCGGAATTTTACAATAACCCTCTTCTTTTCGAGACAGAAGCTATACAATATTAGAAATATTGTTCTATTAATCACCGTAAACAAAGGGGAACAAAACCCTGTCAACATCTATTCCACTTCACTTATGCCAAAATTGTTTTCGCCGTCTGAATATCTTAGCCTTTATATTTTTTATATTTTGACTTGACTGTACATTTGTAAATCTGTTAGTTTATTTTTATTATTCTGTCGATTTCCATATTGTTTTATTGTACTGTATTGTTATGCAACCTGGCACAATAATTTCCTTCGGGATTAATAAAGTTCTATCTTATCTTATCTTATCTTATCTCTGTGTACAGATCCTTCAGGGCAGGGCCGGTTCTGGGCATAGGCAAGTTAGGCGGTTGCCTAGGGCGACAAATGGCCAGTGGGCGTGCACAGGTGGCGCCCCCATCATGCAATTGTTGTTGTTGTTGTTGAATTTTTCCATTCCCTACTCGCCTCTTGCGTGACCCCCCACCCCCCAAAGTGCCCTCTCTCGAACATTCGTTGAGAATTACAAGTGATATCTGTTTTACAGCGTGTTGATAGTTCTACATCTAAACATGTTCCTTATGTTTATTTATAGCTTGTTTTCTGATAAATCAGGTTGGCTTTGTATTCCTGACTAAACACTTGAAAAGTAATTTTAATTTAGAAAAAAAAATTTTTTTGTCTTGAAACCATTCTGGTGTCTGATGTTTGTTGTCCATAGTTTTACTGCAGAATGTGTGGGTGGTGATGAGGCAGTACTGGTGGGGTAATGCGGTGGTCGGGGTCCGTGGCACCGGCAGCCGTAATCCTCTGTTCTTCACTGCCGTTCACAATCACTTTTAGTCATTTATATTTGTCAGTTTGTTATCTGTTAATTTATTGGTGTAACTTTTAGTTCAGGTTACATTTGCACTATTTGATGATGTCTTAATGATTCTATTGTTTAATGCACCTGTAAAATTGTTTAGGAACATTATTATTATTATTATTATTAGCAGTAGTAGTAGTAGTAGTAGTATTATGTGGCAGAGAGATGTATTTAT
This sequence comes from Coryphaenoides rupestris, assembly GCA_002895965.2. NCBI lineage: Eukaryota > Metazoa > Chordata > Actinopteri > Gadiformes > Macrouridae > Coryphaenoides > Coryphaenoides rupestris. The sequence continues at coordinate 829,811 of PIJE02000074.1, read as the reverse complement.
ATAAGAGATACACGTCGAAACACTCAATAAACTGCGAAAAAATTAGTCCAGACAAAATCATGCAAGACTAAAAAGAGAGAGGGAGAAAGAGAGAGAGAGAGAGAGAGAGAGAGAGAGAAAGTACATTATTCTCTTGTTTTGTTGACTTCAAAAAAGCTTTTGATTCTATTTGGCACGATGGTCTGCTGTACAAACTATTGGAAAGCGGTGTTGGAGGAAAAACCTATGACATCATAAAGTCAATGTACACCAACAACAAATGCGCTGTTAAGATTGGCAAACAACACACAGACTTCTTCCCCAAAACCGGGGGGTTAGACAGGGATGCAGCCTGAGCCCAACCCTCTTCAACAGATACATCAATGAATTGGCGAAATCTCTAGAACAATCTGAGGGACCTGGCATCTCCCTAGGAGACACACAAGTCAAACACCTCCTGTTCACAGATGACCTGGTGCTGCTGTCTCCAACCAAAGAAGGACTACAACAGCACCTTGATCTACTACACAAATTCTCCCAGACCTGGGCCCTGACAGTAAATCTAACCAAAACAAAAATAATGCTTTTCCAAAAAAGACCCAGCCTCCAGCAACACAAATATAAATTCTTTCTCGATACAACTCCCTTAGAGCATACAAAGAATTATACCTACCTTGGCCTAAACATTAGCAACACAGGTAACTTCAACAAAGCTGTAAACGACCTGAGAGACAAGGCAAGAAGGGCTTTTTATGCCATAAAAAGAAACATCAACTTAGACATCCCAATAAAAATATGGCTCAAAATACTAGACTCAGTTATCGAACCCATTTCCCTTTACGGTTGCGAGATCTGGGGTCCACTTGCAAACCAAGATTTTACTAAATGGGACAAACATCAAATTGAAACGCTGCATGCAGAGTTCTGCAAATCCATTCTCCGCACCCAACGGAAAACACCCAACAATGCATGCAGAGCAGAATTAGGACGATACCCACTAATAATAAAAATTCAAAAGAGGGCATTCAAATTTCATAACCACCTAAAAGACAGTGAGCCTGACACGCTCCATAACAAAGCCCTCATCCACAGAGAGACTCTAGAGCGATGCCCCCTCGCCAGCTGGTTCTGGGACTCTATTCACAAAACCAAGCAGAGCCACCAGACAGAGATCCCATTAGAATAAACCAAATTATAAGAAAACAAAAAGTAAACTACCTCACACTCTGGAAAGAATCAACCAGAAAACAGAGTAAATTAGAATGCTATTTGGTCCTAAACAGACAATACACAACGGCAGAATACCTGAGCACTGTGACCGATCCCAAACTCAGGACATCCTTGACTAGATACAGACTCAGCGAGTACAGCCTCGCCGTGGAGAGAGGCCGCCACCGGCAGACCTGGCTACCAAGAGAAGACAGACTCTGTACCCACTGCACCCAACAGGAGGTGGAAACCCAGCTACACTTCCTAACAACCTGCCACCTCTACCAAGACATTAGAGAGACATACTTCCCACAGATTTCACCCAAAAGAATTTTGAAAACTTAACAAACAACCAAAAACACCTGTCAATCACCTGTCAATCCCCTTTATTATTATTATCATTATTTAAATTAGTATTATTATTTGTTTGTTTTCATTATTATTATATATATAGTTTAATTTATTTATTTATATATATATATATTTATTTTTTTCCCTCTTTCTTTTCAATTTTTTCTTCTTTCCATTTTATTGTATCTTATTTTTGTATTCTTGTATTTTTTGGTATTTTTTTATATATATAATAAATATTATATATATTTTTTTAGATTCTTTTATTTATTTATTTTTTACTGACCTAAATATTTTGTTCTTTATAAGTATACTTTTTATTTACCATTCGCTTTGGCAATGTAAATGTCTGTTTACCATGCTAATAAAGCTCTTTACATTGAAAATTTAATTGAGAGAGAGAGAGAGAGAGAGAGAGAGAGAGAGAGAGAGAGAATGGAAAGCTAAACACCAGACACAAAATGTTTTCATTCTGTGACTTGACTCCCACTGCTCTCCCTCGCTCCTCAGACACGGTCAATTAAATAGGAGATTTCCACAGTGACAATCGGTTAGTGCTCGCTCTCCCACAACACACACACACACACCACACACACACACACACACACACACACACACACACACACACACACACACACACACACACACCACACACACACACACACACACACACACACACACACGTCATTTTATCTGCAGCAAAAAAACATGTGAAATGACCCGATTAAAGAAAATAATTCCCTCTGCTTAATTACATTCCAAATTGAAAGTCCAAGCGCAGGGGAGGTGAGAGTTTGCTTCCCGTTTGCCTGCCACTGCATCTCCCAGGAAACAGGCAGTCTACAGGACAATGTGTCAATGTGTCAGGAAACGAATACGGAGACACTCATCCGACTTGACTTATGACAGACACCCTAGCTGCTTCCCCCCCCCCCCCCCCCCCCCTCCCCGCGTGGCACACACCTGGTGTCTCGGACGCCCCCTGCTGACTCTAGAGGCGTGATTCATAACAGGAGTGTGTCGACGGCGAGTGTATTGCCCGTGATTGGTTAAGGTGATTGGCATGTTTACACCATTGGTTATATTGCCCGAAATAGAGGCAATGCGTGTTAAAACAAGTTAAAACACGGTCCGTGATACTGTGATCACGCCTGATTGGTTGGAGCCAGCACGGCACGCACATTACTTTTACTGAATACAGAAATAGAAATACTAAAATATAGAAATAGAAACAAATAGAACAGAGAGAAACAAACGCAAAATTAACCATCTCTCCAAGCGTATCTTTAAAGCTATAGAAGGGCTGCGATTTGGATGAGCGTGTGTCCATTATGTGCATATCCACGCGTGTGCACGTGTACACGTGTGCGTGTGTGTGTATGTGTGTGTGTGTGTGTGTGTGTGTGTGTGTGTGTGTATACTGTATGTGTGTGCATGTGTGTGTGTGTTGTGTGTGTGTGTGTGTGTGGGTGGTGTGTGTGTGCATGTGTGTGTGTGCGCGTGTGTGTGCGTGCGTGTGTGTGTGTGTGTGTGTGTGTGTGTGTGTGTATATGATGCAAACAGAGCCCCCACCACTCTTGTGCTGGATCACGATGTCCCAGATGCTGCGTCGGGAGCAGGGGTCCACCCCTGTGGTGGGCTCGTCCAGCACCACCAGGCGCGACCCCCCGATGAAGGCGATGGAGATTGACAGCTTGCGCTTCATGCCGCCTGACAGGGTGCCCACCCGCTTGTGCCTGTGGGCGTACATGCCCGTCTCCTCCAAGGTCCTTGGAAGGAGGGAGGAAGGGGCCGGTCAAACAGAACGCCGCGTCAAAGTTAAAGCAGCAGGGTAGGAGCTAAGTGGCACTCAACGGTAAAACGCTAATTCCACCGGGCCCATGCAAGATGCTGCTGCTAACCGACCGCTGTGCTGTGTGCACTGTGATTGCCATTAAGTGGATCCCATTAGTTTCTGTATCTTTGTATCTTCTCATAAGGTACTGCCTGTACTTAACTTAGTTTTATTATTTCGATTATTTGTTTATTTGTTTTATTTTGTTATTGTTGGTAATTCCCTGCCGTGTTATGTATCTCATTCCATATCCTAGCACCACTTCTTCATTTTTGTTGACAAATTGTTAACAATTATTAATAAATTGCGGGGTATGTTAACAAAATGTGTAAATGAAATGCATACATGGCATATACAGTAAGTGTGAATCAGTCCATACTGTGTGTAAATTATTATTTGTACATATTTCAGAGGAGTGTGAAGTAAAGCCTAGCCTCCAGATGCTGTTAGTTATTTTAATTTGAATGTAACAGCGGGGGTCCTGACTCATGCTTTAGCCCTGCCAAGATATCCACCATTTCAGCCACCCTTTAGTGTGTACTAGTTTAAAACTTGCTGTGACTCCGTGTGGCCATGTGGGGAATCTCACGTCAGAGTTCCTATCTAATTTCTCAACTTTTTAATGAGACTATAAGAGCGTGAATAACTTCTCTAGTGTTGTTAATTATACGCTTATCTAAGGATGTTGATAAGCCTGTCAAATATGCCATGCGAGAGGAATAGCATATGCTCAAGAAAATATTACAATATTAAAATGTTAAACTAAAGAACAGAGAATGGCCCTTGCTTGTGTTCAGAAACAACAGTTCTCTCTCCGTCATTTAATTAAGAGATATTCCCAAAAACCCTGGACCATTAAAGTAACCTAAGCCTCAAGTCTTTGCGATGGTGGCGAGTATGGGCGTATGCGACATTAAATAACCCTCAACGTCAACAAGAGAAAACCCGTTGTGTTGTTTGGTGCGGCATTTTGAAATCTTCTTTTGAAATCGTTTTGCGACAAATTAATTCCTCAACCAATCAACATCACACTGTTGTGGGGACTTACTTGCGGACTTGCTCGTGAAGTTGCCCGCGTGTCCACTGGGGGGCCTTGATCTGCCCGTACAGCAGCAGGTGCTCCTTGGTGGTCATGTGGTCGAAGAGCACGTCGTACTGCATGCACACGCCCAGGTCTTTGCGGATGGCCTTGATGTTGGCCAGCATGTCCTGGCCGTACACCTCGATGGAGCCAGAGGTCGGCCCAAAGAGGCCGGTCAGCAGAGACCTGAGAATCCCCGACAGACAAGTTCATCTGGTTACAGATAACGCTAATAATACTGATGATGCTGTTTTACAGTTTTGGAAAATCAACGTTTCCATTGGTCAAAGGAACGAATCCAGGGACGTTAGTTAAAAGAGATCCATTCATATTTTTGTATTGTATACCAATACAAAAAAATAACATAATAAAATAATATATAATATATATATACTGTATATTTGATTGTATTACATTTAAATATACATTTTTACACTGGATAAAACTCACAATAAGCCAGTGTCAGTTTCTCCGTCACGTCTGTATATTTATACTATAAAGTACATTTAGTACCTTCATAGAGAAAAACACAGAAGATCAAAACATGAAGAGAAGAAAGAGAGATTCAAGATTCAAGAAATTTAATTGTCACATACACATAAAGGATGTGCAGTGAAATGAAAAAGTGGTGATGGCGATGAAAGGAAGAAAGGAAGAAATAAAGAAAGACAGACTATAAAAGAGCAGCGGGGGGGGTGGGCGTACATGGTGGTGGTCTTGCCGGCTCCATTGTGTCCCAGCAGGGAGGTGACGTGGCCCTCGTAGAAGGACATGTTGAAGTCGCTCAGCGCCACGCGATCACCGTACATCTTGGTGAGCCGCTGGAGGGCCACGCCCACCGGGAGGCCCTGGAACTCCTTGTCAGGCCCAGAGAGAGAGAGAGAAGAGGGAGAGAGAGAGAGAGAGAGAGAGAGAGAGAGAGAGAGGAGAGAGAGAGAGAGAGAGACGGAGAGAGAGAAAGAGAGAGAAGAGAGAGAGAGAGAGAGAGAGAGAGAGAGAGAGGGAGAGAGAGAGAGAGAGAGAGAGCGAAGAACTGGGAGAGAGAGAGAGAGAGAGAGAGAGAGAGAGACGAGCGACGTGAGGAGAGAGAACACACCGGCTCCAGCAGAGAGAAGCTAAACAATCCAATTGGCTTTCTTTTCTTTCTAAATTCTAATTCTATAAATCTACTAAATATCTCTTAGAAATAAGTCTTACTCTACTGTCCTATCTCTTCTATAACCTTAATCTAACTACTATCTAACTTTATCTACCTAAACTCTACTTATTAACTTTACTATCTATCTAGATAGACTAAACTACTTAATAAAAAATTAAACTTTCTTTCTACCTCTAAAACTATCTTTCTACTACTCTTCTAGATCTCTTTCTAAAAAATAGTATCTTAGTCCTCTATAAATAACTTCTCTACTATTCTCTCTAAGTAGTCTCTATCTAACTACTCTTTCTACTAAAACTCTCTAAAATATACTATTCTTCTTCTTCTACTAAGTTTCTTTCCTTCTAATCTTTAACTCTAACTAGATCTACTACTAATATCCTTTTCTAAAAACTTAACTATCTCTATCTACCTCTCTATCTCTCTCTTCACTTCTCTCTATCTGTCTCTTCTCTCTATCCTCTCTCTCTGTCTCTCTCTGTCTCTCTCTCTATCTCTTTCTCTCTCTCTCTCTCTTCTCTCTCCTTCTTCTCTTGTCTCTCTCTCGCTCTCTCTTTCTCTTGCTTCTCTCTCTCTCTTCTCTCTCTCTCTCTCTCTCTCTCTCTTTCTGTCTATTTCTGTCTCTCTCTTCTCTCTCTTCTCTCTCTCTTCTTTCTCTCTTCTCTCTCTCTCTCTCTCTCTCTCTCTCTCTCTCTGTCTCTCTCTCTGTCTCTCTCTCTCTCTCTCTGTCTCTCTCTCTCTCTTTCTCTCTCTCTCTCTCTGTCTCTCTCTCTCTCTCTCTCTCTCTCTCTCTCTCTCTCTCTCTCTCTCTCTCTCTCTCTCTCTCTCTCTCTTCTCTCTCTCTCTCTTCTCTCTCTTCTCTCTTCTCTCTCTCCTTCTCTCTTTTTCTTTCTCTCCTCTTCCTCTTCTTTTCTCTCTCTCTCTCTCTCTCTCTCTCTCTCTCTCTCTCTCCTTCTATTTCTCTCTCTCTCTCTCTCTCTCTCTCTCTCTCTCTCTCTCTCTCTCTCTCTCTCTCTCTCTTCTCTATGACTCTTACTTTATCCTTTCTATCTCTCTCTATCTTCCTCTATCTCTCTTCTCTATCTATCTATCCTACTATCTACTATCTATCCTACTATCTACTATCTATCCTACTATCTACTATCTATCTATCTACTACTATCCTACTATCTACTATCTATCCTACTATCTACTACTATCTATCCTACTATCTACTATCTACTACTATCTATCCTACTATCTACTATCTATCCTACTATCTACTACTATCTATCCTACTATCTACTATCTATCCTACTATCTACTACTATCTATCCTACTATCTACTATCTATCCTACTATCTACTATCTACTACTATCTATCCTACTATCTACTACTATCTATCCTACTATCTACTACTATCTATCCTACTATCTCCTCCTATCTATCCTACTATCTACTACTATCTATCCTACTACCTACTATCTATCTATCTATCTATCTCTCTATCTTTCTCTCTCTCTCTCTATCTCTCTCTCTATCTTCTCTCTCTCTTTCTCTCTCTTCTCTCTTTTTCTCTCTCTCTCTCTCTCTCTCTCTCTCTCTCTCTCTCTCTCTCTCTCTCTCTCTCTCTCTCTCTCTCTCTCTCTCTCTCTCTCTCTTCTCTCTCTCTCTCTCTCTCTCTCTCTCTCTCTCTCTCTCTCTCTCTCTCTCTCTCTCTCTCCCTCTATCTCTCTCCCTCTTATGTCTACAATCTAACTCTTATAATTCTAATAATGCTAAATCTTCTATCTAAATCTAAAACTCTACATCTATTAACATCTTCCATAGCTATTATCTGATTCTCCTCACTAAATCTACTCCTACTTTCTACTTCTCTTCTAAATTTAATTACTACTACTTTTCTATTCTATTCTTTCTTACTAAACTAAACCTCTCTAATAACATTTCTTTCTAAATCTTATTCACCTAAATTCTAACTTTCCTAAAAATTAGATAGTTCTAAAAACTCTTCTTTCTCTCCTATCTCTACTTTCTCTACTCTAACCTCTTCTTAACTAAATATTCTTCTTCTATCTTCTCTCTTTCTAATAATTCTATCTTCTTTTTCTAAAAACAATTCTTCTTCTTTAAACCTTTTCTTTCTAAGAACTCCTCTATCTCCTCTCCTAATAGCTCTAATCTACCTTATCCTATCTCTCTATATTTCCTACTACTACTACTAAACTTAATCTTCTCTCTTTCTGTCTTCTTATCTTTAATCTCTACTTTTCTAATATCTATTTTCTTCTTTCTATTAACTACTATTCTATATCTCTATCCTCTTCTATCTTCTACTATTCTCTAAGCTTCCTCCTATCCTTACTTATCTACTTCTCTACTATTCATATTCTCTTCTCCTTCTTCTTATTCTCTTCTACCTAATCTACTACTACTAAAATTCTTCTCTATCTTTTCTCTCTCTATAACTCTTATATCTTAAACTACTACTTAAATAATCTCAAACTTCTGATACTCTTTCTTATCTCCTTCTAATTTCTATTCCCTACTATTCCTTCTATACTGTCTCCTCTACTACTCTACTTACTGTCTAACTATTTCTTCTCTCTTCTAAGCTTTCTTCATCCTATCTTCTATCTTATCTCTACTTCTTCTATCTAAAATTTCTACCTATCTATCTTCTATTACTTCTAACTAATACTTTCTAAAACTTTCTACTAACTATTCTCTCTAATCTTAGCTACAATAGCTACTATCTACTGAAATAACTACTATCTATCTTTCTTTCCTTCTCCTTCTTCTTCTTCTTCTTCTCCAATCTCCTCCTTTTCTCCTCTCTTCTCTCTTCTCCTCTTCTTCTTCTTCTTCTTCTTTCTTCTTCTTCTTCTTCTTCTTCTTCTTCTTTCTTTCTTCTTCTTTCTTCTTCTTTTTCTTCATCTTCTTCTTCTTTTCTTCTTCTTCTTTTCTTCTTCTTCTTCTTTTCTTCTTCTTTTCTTCTTCTTCTTCTTTTCTTTCTTCTTCTTCTATGTATTCTTATTTTCTTCTTCTTCTGTTTCTTCTTCTATTTCATCTTGTTCTTCCAATTCTTCTTCTTTGGTTTCTTCTTCTTCTATTCTTTTCTTTCTCTCTATTTATCCCCCCCTCCCCGCGTGGCACACACCTGGTGTCTCGGACGCCCCCTGCTGACTCTAGAGGCGTGATTCATAACAGGAGTGTGTCGACGGCGAGTGTATTGCCCGTGATTGGTTAAGGTGATTGGCATGTTTACACCATTGGTTATATTGCCCGAAATAGAGGCAATGCGTGTTAAAACAAGTTAAAACACGGTCCGTGATACTGTGATCACGCCTGATTGGTTGGAGCCAGCACGGCACGCACATTACTTTTACTGAATACAGAAATAGAAATACTAAAATATAGAAATAGAAACAAATAGAACAGAGAGAAACAAACGCAAAATTAACCATCTCTCCAAGCGTATCTTTAAAGCTATAGAAGGGCTGCGATTTGGATGAGCGTGTGTCCATTATGTGCATATCCACGCGTGTGCACGTGTACACGTGTGCGTGTGTGCATGTGTGAGTATGAATTGTGTGCATGTGTGTGTATGTGGAGTGTGTGTGTGCTTATACTGTATGTGTGTGCATGTACGTGCATGTGTTTGTGTGTGTGTGTGTGTGTGAGTGTGCGTGTTTGCGCGCATGTGTGTGTGTGCGCATGCTTGTGTGTGTGTGTGCGTGTGTGTGTGTGTGCATGTGCGTGTGCGCGCGTGTGCGTGTGTGCATGCGTGTGTGTGCGTGCGTGCGTGCGTGTGTGTGTGTATATGATGCAAACAGAGCCCCCACCACTCTTGTGCTGGATCACGATGTCCCAGATGCTGCGTCGGGAGCAGGGGTCCACCCCTGTGGTGGGCTCGTCCAGCACCACCAGGCGCGACCCCCCGATGAAGGCGATGGAGATTGACAGCTTGCGCTTCATGCCGCCTGACAGGGTGCCCACCCGCTTGTGCCTGTGGGCGTACATGCCCGTCTCCTCCAAGGTCCTTGGAAGGAGGGAGGAAGGGGCCGGTCAAACAGAACGCCGCGTCAAAGTTAAAGCAGCAGGGTAGGAGCTAAGTGGCACTCAACGGTAAAACGCTAATTCCACCGGGCCCATGCAAGATGCTGCTGCTAACCGACCGCTGTGCTGTGTGCACTGTGATTGCCATTAAGTGGATCCCATTAGTTTCTGTATCTTTGTATCTTCTCATAAGGTACTGCCTGTACTTAACTTAGTTTTATTATTTCGATTATTTGTTTATTTGTTTTATTTTGTTATTGTTGGTAATTCCCTGCCGTGTTATGTATCTCATTCCATATCCTAGCACCACTTCTTCATTTTTGTTGACAAATTGTTAACAATTATTAATAAATTGCGGGGTATGTTAACAAAATGTGTAAATGAAATGCATACATGGCATATACAGTAAGTGTGAATCAGTCCATACTGTGTGTAAATTATTATTTGTACATATTTCAGAGGAGTGTGAAGTAAAGCCTAGCCTCCAGATGCTGTTAGTTATTTTAATTTGAATGTAACAGCGGGGGTCCTGACTCATGCTTTAGCCCTGCCAAGATATCCACCATTTCAGCCACCCTTTAGTGTGTACTAGTTTAAAACTTGCTGTGACTCCGTGTGGCCATGTGGGGAATCTCACGTCAGAGTTCCTATCTAATTTCTCAACTTTTTAATGAGACTATAAGAGCGTGAATAACTTCTCTAGTGTTGTTAATTATACGCTTATCTAAGGATGTTGATAAGCCTGTCAAATATGCCATGCGAGAGGAATAGCATATGCTCAAGAAAATATTACAATATTAAAATGTTAAACTAAAGAACAGAGAATGGCCCTTGCTTGTGTTCAGAAACAACAGTTCTCTCTCCGTCATTTAATTAAGAGATATTCCCAAAAACCCTGGACCATTAAAGTAACCTAAGCCTCAAGTCTTTGCGATGGTGGCGAGTATGGGCGTATGCGACATTAAATAACCCTCAACGTCAACAAGAGAAAACCCGTTGTGTTGTTTGGTGCGGCATTTTGAAATCTTCTTTTGAAATCGTTTTGCGACAAATTAATTCCTCAACCAATCAACATCACACTGTTGTGGGGACTTACTTGCGGACTTGCTCGTGAAGTTGCCCGCGTGTCCACTGGGGGGCCTTGATCTGCCCGTACAGCAGCAGGTGCTCCTTGGTGGTCATGTGGTCGAAGAGCACGTCGTACTGCATGCACACGCCCAGGTCTTTGCGGATGGCCTTGATGTTGGCCAGCATGTCCTGGCCGTACACCTCGATGGAGCCAGAGGTCGGCCCAAAGAGGCCGGTCAGCAGAGACCTGAGAATCCCCGACAGACAAGTTCATCTGGTTACAGATAACGCTAATAATACTGATGATGCTGTTTTACAGTTTTGGAAAATCAACGTTTCCATTGGTCAAAGGAACGAATCCAGGGACGTTAGTTAAAAGAGATCCATTCATATTTTTGTATTGTATACCAATACAAAAAAATAACATAATAAAATAATATATAATATATATATACTGTATATTTGATTGTATTACATTTAAATATACATTTTTACACTGGATAAAACTCACAATAAGCCAGTGTCAGTTTCTCCGTCACGTCTGTATATTTATACTATAAAGTACATTTAGTACCTTCATAGAGAAAAACACAGAAGATCAAAACACTGAAGAGAAGAAAGAGAGATTCAAGATTCAAGAAGTTTAATTGTCACATACACATAAAGGATGTGCAGTGAAATGAAAAAGTGGTGATGGCGATGAAAGGAAGAAAGGAAGAAATAAAGAAAGACAGACTATAAAAGAGCAGCGGGGGGGGTGGGCGTACATGGTGGTGGTCTTGCCGGCTCCATTGTGTCCCAGCAGGGAGGTGACGTGGCCCTCGTAGAAGGACATGTTGAAGTCGCTCAGCGCCACGCGATCACCGTACATCTTGGTGAGCCGCTGGAGGGCCACGCCCACCGGGAGGCCCTGGAACTCCTTGTCAGGCCCAGAGGACGAGAACACCTTCTGATCTGGAAGATGGAGAGAGAGAGAGAGAGAGAGAGAGATAGAGAGAGAGACGGAGAGAGAAAGAGAGAGACAGAGAGAGACAGATTGGCAGATACACAAAACAGAGAGAGAGAGAGGGAGATGGAGAAAAAGAAAGTGTGTATTATCTTGCGACCCAATGATTAACTGTAGGAATGATGCACATGCCACAGTGTACCGTTGGTGTGTGTGTGTGTGTGTGTGCATGTGTGCATGTGTGCCAGAAGCAAGCAGGACCCATACCTTTGTGTTTGTCGTCGGGGAAGACGGGCTGGTTGGTCTGCAGGATGTTGGTGAACAGCAGCCCGGAGCCCTGCTTGCCTGCTGGCCTGCAGCAGTAGGACCACAGGCCGGTCCAGAAAGAGCGCGTCACAGGGAAGTACCACGGGGACGCGATGCCATACTTCCCTGATGGGCACACGAGGACAATATATAAATGGTAAATGGATTGCATTTATAACGCGCTTTTATCCAAAGCACTTCACAGTATTGCCTCACATTCACCCATTCATACACCGACGGCGGAGTCAACCATGCAAGGTAACAACCAACATGTCAGGAGTAGTTAGGGTTAGGTGGTGTCTTGCTCAGGGACACCTCGACACTTAGCTAGGCGGAGCCTGGGGATCGAACCAGGAACCTTCCTGTTGCCAGACAACCGCTCTTAGCTCCTGAGCTAATCGTTGATTCATATTTGTTGCTGTTTATCCTGTACTAGGGAGAAGGGGTGTAGAGTTTGTGCTTGTGGCACTTCCGACACATAACACATTTCTGAACATTTCAGACAATAAAGTGACTTCTTATCTTATGAAATGTACAAAACAGTATGTCAAAATATTAGTTAATAATTTTATTCTATATAGTATACAGTATGTACTGGGGGTGACCTTGAATCTTCGATAGACAGACATTAATTCAACATTGTCCTTAATAGTCAAATTGTTGAGTCGGGAAAATTGTGCATGTGTAACGAAGTGGAACATTCCATTGGGAGCAGATGGGTTGCTAAATGAGTGATACCACAGCATTGCTTGGCTTCTAGAAGGAAAAGCCCGTATGTTATACAATGTTTTTATGGGAGGTGGGATTGACCTCTGTGTGCAATTTTCTGTGTTATGTTTTCCTTTCAATAAATGTTCTTATTTGTTGGATAACCCCTTTGTGTAATGGCAGTGGCCCAATCCAATTATTTCCTTTTCGAAATAGAGCAACACATTCTAGGCCGATAGTCTAGTAGGTTACACAATGTCAGGAAAAAACGTCTTAAGTTTGGCAGCGCTTCGAAGACATTGAAAATTACCCCCAAAAAAGTAAAATGCAAACTGTGTCAACAGCAGCTCTATCATATCATAAGCACTCGCACAGGTGAAAATGATTCTCTTGGTACTCGGTCGTGTATTTTCACCGCTCTGCTAAATGTAATGGTGCCACATTTGTTCTACACGCTGAAACGCATCATTCACATGTAGGCTATTCTAAAGGCTTCTACTTTCTCTTAATTGGTGGTTTTGTCTTGATGGGATGTGAGTACCGTGCGTAATCAGACAGAACGGAGCTCTCCGTCTCCACAGAGACGGAGAGAGTCTCGGAGACACTGTTTCATTTCATCGTTGTACATATTAATTATGGTATATTATATTAGCCTTTCCTCTAGTATACATACGCTAATAGCAGCCTATATTTTCTGTCAAAATGAATGCAAATGCTGGCATGAACCACTGACGCCAACAAGGCACACACACACACACACACACATTTTAGAAATGTTTTGCTTGACATTTGTGGTCCACGGTCTACAGGGACAGGAGTGGGACCCCTGGATGAGCCCAGCAGGCGGGCTGCTCTGTGGCGTACTGCAGCCTACCTGGGAACACCATGCGGATGTAGACCCCGATGAGGAAGTAGAGCAGCGAGTCGATCACCAGCAGCCAACACATCCAGCCGAACGACGAGTTGTCCTCGGCGATGGGAGAGCTGTAGGCATTGCCCCAATGGATTCCTGGGGGAGAGGAAAATATAAAAGTAAAAGACAAATATATATAAAACTTAACGACTGTCTCCTGGTCTCCGTGGTCGCATGTGGTGGTCATGTGATCGGTTGCAGTTTGCAGGGATTGTGATTGATTGATTCTTTTTTTTTCTTCGTCAAAGAATTGTTTTGGATTAATTTAAGTAAATAAGTGAATGTTTTTAAATGTTGATGTAAAATAAATAAGGACAAACATGGTCTTGTCCCTCCCTCACTTCTGGATATGAGTGATGAAGCGAAAAATGTGTCGGCTTCTTTGATTTAAAAAAGAAATGGTCTGGTACCTATATGACACAATAGGTCACGGTAAGAATAAGAATAAGAATAAGTAAGAATCAGTGCATTCTGAGCTCAGTGGTTTGAAACAATAACAATCAGAAACTAATGTTAGTTGTAATCATAATTAAACCTTAATATTTCCGCGAAGTCCGAGACTCAAATATGAGAAATCAGGCCAAAAGCTGTTCTACGCAACAGAGATAACATCAACCACAACCTGCTAGAACTAACATTAGTTTCTGATTGTTATTGTCTCAACACACGGAGCTCAGAATGCACTGATTGTTACTTATAGTACATTTAAAGGAGTACTCAGTACAATAGCCACTGCTGGAAGTACTAGGTACGCTAATGTGTGCAACGGTGTTGTACGGTACCTTGTCCCTGGGACTCGTAGCGCAGGATGTACTGAGTGGCGTAACTGAAGCAGGTGGGCGCCAGCAGTCCCTGCAGCACGACGACAAAACGATTGTTAGGGAAATTAGGCGTAGCAGGGTCAACAACAAGGAAGTTTTAGACCACTCGCAGTTTAGTTTATAAATCATCCGTCATAAACCCCAAAGGCAAGTCTATTCAAAGCTGTGAAAGCTGAATACCAAATTCACCACGGGGGGGCGAGGGGCACTGTTATAGTCATTAGCTCGATTTACCAACCGAGTGACATTTTAATCAGTCACAAACAATGCAACATTCCCCGCTGTCTAAAAGTTATTTGTGCACTGTTTCCACAACACCTAGATCAGCGGTTTGCTTCCAAACCTTTTGTGAACTGTGCCGTGAACACATTTTTTAAGTCTGACTTTGAGACCCTCACTGCTTTACACGTATGTGCAGCAACCCTGTGACCTGCTTCCACATGCACATCGGTTTTTGTGTGCCAACCGACGTCTGCCAGAAATATCAATATTATCCGGGTGGACATATGCACAACAATGAGTAGTATTTGACTCGTTCATCAAACATTCCTCCATCAAATATCTAATAGCTTATACAAGTCAAAGACCTCGCCCGATTAAACCTCATATGCATATTCGACCCTAAAGCGCCCGTCTTCAAGGTTGAGAAACATTGACACTTTTCATTAAATTTGCAAGAAAAACCTCTCTGCTCCCTCCCTGCCTCCCTCCCTACGTTTCTCGGCCATTGACAGGCAATCGTCACACACACACACACACACACACACACACACACAGCCCACACCAAGAGCCAGATAAATCTCACAGCGCTTTTCACTCACTAAGAGTCAGCCGGTGGACGGCTGACTGTTCGAATTCACCGAAGTCAAGGGAGATTCTTATCGGCTGAAATGTCTTCTTTGCCTTCCATGGGTGAACGAAATTTCAGCATTCAAAAATTCACCCTCAAATTTGAGAAAAAACATTGAGGTGAGCTAACTTTAATGTTACTATGTGCATTCATTGAGCTAACGTTAGCTGACGACATGATACAGAGCTAGCTAAGCTAACGTTAATCACGTCTCCACCACCACTCCAAAGTCTGGCAACGTTAAAAAGTAAAGTCGGTCGGATATGAATATGATAACGTAGCTAGCTAACGAAATTAAATGCGACGTTAGCGGTATCATCAGGGTGGGAAGGATCATTTTGGACTGAGATTGAGAAACGTTAGCTAACTTGGCTATCACTGCATTAATAACTTGGACCTCCTCGTCATGTCAAATTGCTGGCAACCCTTACAAGTGCAGTTGTAATGATTACAGTATAACTGCACTTCAATATTACTGTAGTTGTTGTAATACTATAATGATTGATTACAGTATTATGCAATGTTTTGGACACGAACAAACTATTTCACTTTTTTTTGTAAGGGAAGCCACATGTATAAGATGACAAAATACACATTTATAAATTATATTTCTCTTTCTTGCAGAGAAAGCATCCCCATCAGTTAGAGTGTTACTCTAAATTGACTCAGAGTCACAGCAGCTCACAGAAGAGAAAGCTTCACGAAACAGTACAGTACTACCAAGTACTACCAAGCAGCTCAAACTGGATATATCTAGCAAGCGAGTGTCACAAGTGACCATAAGGGGACCTCCAGCCCAATGCCACCATCATGTCACGTCCCACTCTATGGTCAAGTATAGCCGAAGCTACCAAAACTATGAAGAAGAAAGTGATTGCGGCAATGAGGGGGGTGGAATACGTCGCAACCACCACCGACTGCTGGACTGCCAGGAGGCGCAGTTTCATGGGCGTAACAGCTCACTGGCTTGATCCTGACAGTTTAGACAGGCGCTCAGCAGCCCTAGCATGTAGGCAGTTAAAAGGCTCTCACACGTTTGAGATGAGGAGGAAGAGGGTGAAGTTAACTTCCAAGAAGTGACAAGTGTGCTTGATGAAGGCGATGGCATTGAGTATCATCTACCCAAGCATCAGCGTTGTGCATGCCACCTTCTTAATCTGGTGTCAACAGTAGATGCTTTAAAGGCAAACTCAAATGAGACCTACAAAAAAGTGTCCAGATCCTCATTTTCAAAGTGCCAGGCACTATGGTACAAGAGTGCGCGATCCGCTACTGCTGCAGAAACCATCGAAGATGCATGCAAACTTCAGCTAATACGGCCCAATGCAACTAGATGAAACTCGATGTTCTTCGCAGTGGAGAGAATAGTGAGGATCATCAAAGAACAAGGAGAGGGAGCCATCCGAGATGTCTGCGCATCATTCAAAATTCCACTGTGAGTAGGAATTTTCCACCCCCTCACTGAAACTACTCACACCACACTAATCAACCCAATACAACTGCCCCACTCTAAACATCCTGAAGCCCTAACTGAACATTGTATTCCATTCTAAAGCTACTACCTAATATTGGATTCAACTACCTCACTATGACTACCCCAGACTGAATTGAAACGTTTTGTGTGTCACAGGTACCCTGGAAATCCAGAGTTCTCGCGAGAGCACAATTAGAATTTGCTCAGCGAGTACTCTGGTAACGAGTAACATGCTCCACCCCCTTATTTAACTGTGTGTGTGTGTGTGTGTGTGTGTGTGTGTGTGTGTGTGTGTGTGTGTGTGTGTGTGTGTGTGTGAGAGCCAAGAGGACAGGAGTGCATTGACTTGCATGCTCTGTGAAATCCTACAGTAGTACAATCCTGCAGATCAGAACACTGCAAATAAAATAAATAAAATAAGTGATAAGATTACACTGCCAATAAGATTTGCAATCATAAGGGACAATAAGACAACTATTAGAGACTTGTGCAATGAGGGTGAACCATCCCTCCCTTTAAGTTGAAATATCTTCAAAATAAACTCTCAGGCTCGGCTACACAGAATGTGCCTGACACCTTAATGCAGTATAGGGGTTGAACTCACAGTAGCAGCAGACACAAATCACATTGTTTAGTTTTGCATAATTCTGTAATAACTGTCTTTCATACGAGGCCCTAAAGTGTGTGACCCTGAAATTACATTTTGAAACTAAGTTAAGTTAGTTAAGAGGTAGTTAGTTAAGAGGTAAAAGATACAAGGCAAGACAACTATTAGAGAATTGTGCAATGAGCATGAACCATCCCTTTAAGTTGAAATATCTTCTAGATATACTCTTAGGCTCTCTCTCTTACAC
>PIJE02000074.1:627459-811566 GCA_002895965.2 Coryphaenoides rupestris | reverse complement strand
CCCCAGCCTCTGACGTAAGGAGAGCCGATCTGGATGTTTAAATAGAAACTGCGCATGGTACCGAGCATGGGCGTAGAATTTAGTGGGGACGCTGGGGACATGTCCCCACCAATTAACGGAGCACCCCCCCCCATCAGAACCGAATTAACGGAGCACCCCCCCCCCATCAGAACCGCAAATTAACGGAGCACCCCCCCCCATCAGAACCGCGAATTAACGGAGCACCCCCCCCCCATCAGAACCGCAAATTAACAGAGCACCCCCCCCATCAGAACCGCGAATTAACGGAGCACCCCCCCATCAGAACCGCAAATTAACGGAGCACCCCCCCCCCATCAGAACCGCAAATTAACGGAGCCCCCCCCATCAGAACCGCAAATTAACGGAGCACCCCCCCATCAGAACCGCGAATTAACGGAGCACCCCCCCCTATCAGAACCGCAAATTAACGGAGCACCCCCCCCCATCAGAACCGCAAATTAACAGAGCACCCCCCCCAGACAAAAAATAACATGTTTTCAAAGTCATTAGAACTGTAATGGTTTTATTAAGTAAAAAAAGTGGTATCGGTGCATCCCTAGTTTGTACAGATACTCAGTCAACATTTTCGATAGCCATCTTGCAATGTTTACTGACTGATTCCGGACTGATTCCGTCGCAGCGCTGACGTCATCTGTTTAGCCCGCCTCTGGCCCGCTCTCACACTCACACACAGTTAAATAAGTGGGTGGGGGATTGACTGTAGATCTGTCTCTGTTTGTTGTCAATTGTCATTCATATTCAATTAAAACATTGCATATCACTCCCGCAACAATTGGTCTGCTTATTTATGGCTATTTACAATTAATTGTAATATTTACTTTTTAATTCTGGTACTTAAGTACATTTTAAATCGGATACTTTTGTACTTTTACTCAAGTGGTGGTGTTTGAATGGGGGACTTTCTACTTTTACTGGAGTCATTTTTTTATTAAGTATCTATACTTTTACTCAAGTATAACTTTTGAATACTTTTAGCACCCCTGCTCACAACACGACACGCAAATACAGCCCTTGAAACCGGCTTACGAGGGCAACAGTTACAGTAAAAAGGAGCCGTTTGTGCTTCACTCACCAAGACGCTCTTCTGGGAGAACGTGAGCGTGGACTCCAGGCCCATGACGATGATGAAGGGGAAGAAGCACAGCACGTACACCAGGCTGCCCGTCAGGCCCGCGATGTAGGTCTTGTCGAAGAAGGAGCTGACCAGGTAGCTGATGGCCACGATGCTGAGGGCGTAGTCGCAGAAGAAGAGGAAGAGCAGGAAGCCGTCGCTGTAGGGGAACATGCCGCTCAACTTGAGCACCAGCGTGAGGATGACGATGGTGAAGAGCAGGTGGGCGGCACAGTCCAGGAACCAGGCGCAGAAGTGGCTCAGCGGGTTCACGCCCATCATCTTCATGTACTGCGTGGCCGGGGAAGGACAGGGGAGAACAGTGTTACAGTGTTCCTCAGGATCTCGCCTAGTTTGTGGAGTTTTTTGTATTCTGTTTCATGTAGTTGTTATTTTCTTGTAAATTGCTTTGTAAGGCTTGTTTTGAATGAATAATGGCTATGATAATGATTAGTCGTAGTAGTTGTAGTAGTAGTAGCAGTACATTGATATTTAGGACCTTTGTCAGACACTTACAATACACAATCTAAACTTACAATAAGTACACATGTTGAAAGAGTGAAACAACAATATATATCGCTGATGGTATGGAACTTTCAAAGACTCATGATTGATAGATTAAGAGAACAAGCTCTTATACAATGAGTAGAAGTAGTAGAAGTAGTAGCAGTAGTATTAGAAGTATTCCTTTTTTATCGTATTTTTATAGATTTTGTGCGCACGTTTGAAAGACACATGGCAACACGAAAGCGCATTGCAGGGATTGCAGTTTGGCACTGAGATCAGAAAGTGGACACAGACTGGAGCCAAGAGGGCCCTCAGGCACACCAGATGCGTCGGCCAATCGGTGAAGCCGGGCAGATATCACAGTGTTGTTGGTGTTGATGTTGTTTCAGTTGTCTGAGGAGGATCCCACCTCATGGAGTCTCAGCTCTCGCTCGTGGACCAGCTTCTTGACAAAGTCGGCCACAAACAGGACCCAGGCCACCATCAGCATGAGCGGGAAGACGAAGGAGATGGCCTCCAGGTACCTGGGGGAGGGGGTGTCAGCCATCAATCACAGGCGCTAGCCAATCACGCTCCCTCCCTCCCACCGGCAACATCGGTGTAAAAACATCTTCTTACAGACTTTCAAGTTGGCAGTAAACTATGGCAGGTGGCTGTGTTGTTTCTATTGCCTATATTTGATTGATTCCAATGTCAAGTAAATAACGGTCCATATGCTGAACACAATATACAGCCTTTTGTATGTATTGATTGTTTTGTAATTATGGATATTGACCGAAAGAATAAAATGAATCATCTTTAAAAAATGACATTCATGACAACAATGCGGTTACATAAGCAGAAGACATAGTTGGGACACACGTACATATATAGACCTCATGCACGTTTGTGTCCATACACACATCATGCAGATTGTGTATACACACACCATGCACGTTGTGTATACAACACATGCACCTTGTGTGTATACACGCACCGGCTTGAGGCACGGGCGCCGTATCTCAACGTACAGCCGGCAGGACGGGCAGCTTGACCCTGTCAGACCCCGGGGGGCTTCCAGGTCTGTGTGGAAGAGATTTCAGCCCCCACCCCCACCCCCCACCCCCCCAAATGGAGGCATTTAGAGGCTCACTTGTGATTTATTGGGAGTAACGGTCAGTGTACGCCGCCAACACATACGCCGCCCACCCGCACGTGCGTGTCTGAGGGAATAGCCGACGGACGACGAGGGCCAGTTGCTAACGACGCTCGTTGGACCGCGCCACCAAGAGCGTGTGTGAGGATGTGTGTACTCACGTGTGTGTGTGTGTGTGTGTTTCTGTAATGCTGTATGCTATGACGAATGGCTAGCTTAATCAAAACTGAAAGTATGCTGAATGTCTGTTTCAGCGTGTTTAGACAGTGTGTGTGTGTGTGTGTGTGTGTGTGTGTGTGTGTGTGTGTGTGTGTGTGTGTGTGTGTGTGTGTGTGTGTGGTGGGTATAATGTGTGTGGTGGTGTGTGTGTATAAGTGAATCTCTCTTCAGGTCTGGTGCGTAGAGTGTGTGCACGTGTCCTGTGTGTCCGTTTAGTTAGCCTCATTTGTGAAGTGCAGTGCACATGCATGCATGCAGTGCACGTGTATTCACGTGCACTGCATGCATGTGTGTGTGTGTGTGTGTGTGTGTGTGTGTGTGTGTTAGCACGCGCCCACCCAACACACAGCGGCAGCACTCACTCGTCGCGCAGGAAGCAGGGGTAGGGGAAGGGCTGTAGCTGCACGGCGGGCCCTGCCACGCGGCCACCTGTCTGCCAGGCGATGATGGCACGGTCGATGCTCTCCTGCAGGTAGATGAAGCCGCGCGTGTAGCGCATGGTCTGCCGCGCCTGGATGTGCGTGTCCTTCACGAAGTAGGAGGCTCGCACGCGGTCGGTGCGCATCACGTTGTCCATGTGCATGCGCAGCGTGTAGCTGACCTTGGGCGGGAGGCGGGGTGGCGCCTCCGGGCCGGTGCCGTTGGCCTTTGATTTCCCCGCGCCGCCCGGGAGCTTGAAGATGACACCTGCGGAGGAACGCAGATGCGTTAGGACAATGTTACCGGCTTGCGATTGTGGTGGGTGGTGGTGGGTTGGTGGGGATACGGTGCGGGGTGCATGGCTGGTGGTGGTGCTGGTCGGTGGCGGTGGGGGTGGTTGGTACGTGGGGACGTTGGTGGTGGTGGTGGTGGTGGAGGTGCAGTCTTTGTTTCTTTACCTTCCTAGTGCTAATAATTGGATATTATTGATATTGATATTGATTACTGAGGTTATATTGACACCAAATATGTGAGACCTGTTCAGACTTCCCTCTCCTAACCCTAGCACTAACTTGCGTGTTTGTACGTCTTGGCATTATTAATAGTACTTAGCATTGTTTAGCATATTGTATGCTCTTAGATGTTGGTAATGAGCTCAGAATGGTACTTCTGCTCTTATCCCAGCTATTATGCAGGCAACCTAGCAATTATGAAACTTGTTCTATTAGCCTTGCAATTATAAATGCTTGAAACCGGCTCTATTCTTATCTTTATGTACCACAGTGATATATTGCTGTCTCCTTCAACAAATGTAACTCGCTTTGGATAAAAGCGGCTGCCAAATGCCCTAAATGTAAATGTAAATATGTATATCGAGATTGATGACTATTAAAGTACATTCGTACAGACAGTCATGCATTTAAAATGCAATAACCATATTTGTGGCAGTGGTGGTGGGTGAGAATCAGTCTGTATTTTTACTGAATTTAGTCAAGGGATTTAGTAAATAAATGTATAATAAATTATACATTAAGTGCTGTACTTTGAAGACTGAATTGAAGAATTGAATCTGCTCCTCATACGCTGATATTGTAATATTTATCAATATTGTGCAACATTCTCCGTGTGGTTTGCCGTCTTGAACGCTGCCTCCATGTAACTTCTAATCAGGGTCTGCGGCAAACTCACTGGCGTAGAGGTCACGGTTTTTGGCTAGCTCCTGGGCGTCGGCGTTCAGCTCCTCGGCAGAGTCGTAGCCACGGTAACGGTCGAACTTGATGCAAGAGGACACGTTGACCATGAGCTTGGAGAGGGTGGTGATCTGCTTGAGCACCTGCTTGTTCTTCTGCAGCATCATCGTCATGTTGGCTAAGGATGAAAGACGGAAACAAGGAAACAAGGAAACAAGGAAACAAGGAAGAAGACAGAAAGAAATAATGAACTCAACTCACAACAAAGTTCTGCTAGACTACAACTCTGTAATGGATCAGGAAGAATATGCGTGCCAAGAATCTGATGCAGCGCACACAACGTATGTATTGTTGCAGTGTAGCAGAAGCTACCAATGACTTTGATGCTTTTGTGTGTGTGTGTGTGTGTGTGTGTGTGTGTGTGTGTGTGTGTGTGTGTGTCGGGCGGTTGGAGAAAGAGAAGGGAGACATAACGTATTAAGATTCAGCCTCATGACACTTTTGTGACAAAGCTACAGTGGAATATTTCTGACAGCGTGCTTTCCCATCAGGGGTTTGGGTGTGGGAGCAAAGTGGACGGTAGAGCAGGGAGGAGGAGGAGGAAGGAGGAGGAGGAGGAGGAGGAGGAGGAGAAGGGACGACGCAGGAGTCACCGGCCAGGAGGGCGAGGTGATGCGGAGGGAGGCTTACCTGCAGCATGGGCAGGGTGTGCGTGAGCGTCTTGGCGGATGCCAGGATGTAGTCGGAGGACTCGATCCAGTCCTGTGAGTACTGCGTGAGGTTGGCGAACTCGCGCAGCGTGTTGTTGGACTGAGGGAGAAAAGGGAATTCAAAACACACACACACACACACACATTTGTGGTTCAAAATATACAAGGACCCCGTAAATATAGCCTGTGAGGAACTATTACGGCTTTCCGGAGCAGCCAAGGTTTTCGAGAGCATCCGAGTCCAAGAGAAGAAGTGGAACACTTTGATCTCTGCCACTGGGTAGCGTGATGAAACTTTAATGCATTTCAAGAAATACAACTGAAAGTCAAAGACCATTCCTTCGTCATATTGTGCACTGGGATTTTAACTCACAACCACTGGCTCCAGAGGCAAATCATATTAACCGTTATGATATGACGTGTATGTTCCTCAAGATGCATGAGTTATTGACCAAAGCAGAACAATGGGTTGAATCCTTGGGTTGCCATTTGTTTTCCTGTTGTGCTCTTGGGTGTCAACTTAAACGCTGTGTCAACTCAGTATCACTTAAGTTGAGACTTAGACTTAGGATTAGGATCAGGGTTAGACTTAGGGTTTTGGTTAAGATCATGGTCAGGGTTAGGATCAGGGTCAGAGTTAGTGTCAGGGTTAGGGTCGGGGTCAGGGTTAGGCTTCGGGTTAGGGTTAGGATCACGGTTAGGGTTAGGATCAGGGTTAGGGTCAAGGTCAGGGTTAGGGTTAGGATCAGGGTTAGGGTCAGGGTTAGGATTAGGGTTTGGGTTTGGGGGACACAACTTTAGGAACCAGGTCCTCTGGCATTGCGGCGGTGAGTCCAATATTCCACAGGTGTTTGGCTTGGCTTTAATTCAAACAACCTGACTTTTTCTTTATAAATCACATGTATGTGTGTGTGTATTTGTGTGTGCGTGGCGCATGTGTGTATGTGTACCTTCTCCATGATGGCCCTGGTGGTGGGTGTGTCAGGGGTGAACAGGATCTGGCCCATCAGCATGGGCTTGAGGAAGGCCCAGGCGATGGCTCCCCCCGTGGTGTTCACCATGTCCAGGTACAGCTGCATGCAGAACGGAGCTGTGGGGGGGAGGGTAATCAATCAATCGTGTTAGACTTGGAGAGTTTATATTAACTTATTATGATAGATGATCAATGATTGTCATTGACAGGGAGGAGTCCCATGGGATGCAATCAATAAAGGACAACAAGTGTGACTGTTGTCGTGAGTATGACTTAGATTCCTCTCATGCTCTCACTCTCTCTCCCTCCATCTCTCTCTCCTTCCATCTCTCTCTCCTTACATCACTCCCTCTCCCTCTAGCAATCTCTCTCTCTTACCCCCCCTCTCTCTCTCTCTCTCTCTCTCTCTCTCTCTCTCAACCCATTTCTCTCTCTCTCTCTCTCCCTCCCCAATTTCTCTTCTCCCCCCTCTCTCTCTCTCTCTCTCTCTCTCTCATACATACTGGCATCGCGGGGTATCTTGAAGGTGGAGATCATCTCCTCTCTCTCCTGGAGTTTGGGTGAGGAGGGGTCCGTCTCGGACATGCCAACCAGGTTGGAGATGCCGAAGAGGGCTATGATGCCGTGGTTGCACAGGGCACGGGTCGCCACGGTGACCATTGCCCTGCTCGACACGTCCGCCTTATAACCTCTCACCATCTAATGAATCGAAACAGATCAACAAAACTAAACAAACACAATTGGCCTGTTTATGGCAGCCGTAGCTGCAACGTGTGTGCCACAAAACAACCTTCCATGACCCACATTATTTTGGTTTTTAATTAAAAACAATTTTGAATAGAGGTAGACATTTCCAAAATGTATTTATATTTACATGGACACAAAAGGTATATTCTGGATTTAAAAAAAAATACGATCAGATAGCATGAGTGAATATTGCATGGAATAAGCTGAATTTGAAGATTTTTTAAATAAAAGATCCAAGGACATAACATAGCAGTTTTGCTGCACATCTTGTGTATACATGTTATACATTCATATGACTCTATATTTGAATTGTACCCTGTGTTTTTAAAGCGTTGAGATTTGGACCATAACACTACTACATAACCACAAACTACATCATCATTTGTCATCTAAAATAATTAAAACAAGCGTACTTTCCAGGGAGAAAGATGAGTAAGATAAGTAAGAAAATGAACGTGTGCAGCCAGGAGCAGAGTGGACTCACGTTCCGGAACTTGGGTTCGGCCATCAGGTTGAGGTCTACGACGGTGGCCAGGAAGCCCTCCAGGTGCTGCATGACGGGTCTCAGCTGCTCCATCATGTTGGTCAGGAAGGTGGTCAACTGCAGCAATGCCTTCGCTATGCTCTGCAGCTCCTCGGACATCACCAGCTGCAAACGCACCCGGCCCAACCCGACAACCGCAGAGTTTAACAGAAACACATATTCACACTTTTGGTCGCTCATTTGCATTCATGAATATTCCATCGTGTCGCTTCATGCGGTCACCGGTCCTTTTCTTGGTGAAAAACACACACACACCTTTGTTAGACACGAGCTGTTGAGTTTTGGATGGAGAAATTAATTTTCAATGAAAGCTTGTAGGTCCCTCAAGAAACGTGGGGATTGTTGTAGAGCACAATACCCACAGATGAGGAAGTTAGAAATGATTGACTTCACTTTCTCGTTGCTATCTTGTTATTATGCAGGCAATTCTATTGGCCTCGTATCTATGAATGCTCGAAAACAGCTCTACACTTATCTTTATGTACCACAGCGATATAGTGCTGCGATATATAGCGTCTGCCAAATGCCCTAAATGTAAATGTACAACGCTAATTGGTTACAAACGGATAGCTTGAAGCCTGGCCAGGCCAATTTTAAGAGATGAACAGAATGTAAACGCGTGAGATCGGAGACAGGCGGTCAAAGGGCGGTCGGGCCGTTCTGCCTCACCCTGTAGATGAGCTTCTCCGAGTTGACGTGGCGGACCACCAGCAGCGAGAAGGTGTACCACTGCTCGGTGGACATGGAGCAGAAGGTCCTGTAGATGACGGCCTCTGGCCCCTCTGGCCCCTCTGGCCCCTCTGGCCCCTCTGGCCCCTGAGGATACCACGCTCTGTCGCTGCAGTGGCGCAGGCTGACCAACCAGTCCAGGATCTGCAGGGGGGGCCGGGGTAACAGTTGGAAGCTGAACGTTTGCCTCACAAGCTCACACGCCCGTGTTAGATTATACGCTAATGCGTGTCATGGCAGCATTAGCATTAAGGAGCAGCATGTCGCTACACAGTGTGGTTGGAGTTAAGGGTGAATAGGCCAACCTGTGACAGCATGTACTTAACATGTAATAGCATTATAGAACAGACTAGCGCTACCCAACCCTGGTGTGCTTTTCCGCCTTTTCCCAACCTTAACCCCTGACTCTAACCACACTGTGTAGCTACATGCTGTTCCATAACATGCTTGCACATATTGAGTGCATGCTGTGGCGAAACAACACAAGTGAGTGGGCCGACCCCTCACCATCATGTTGGTTGGCAGGGTGGAGTTCAGCAGCAGCTGGAGCACGTGGGGTTCGAGGGTCATGTGCCGCTGAATGTCTGTCACAAAGGTGGCTTCATTCCTCAGCATCTCTCTGACAAACACCGGATCTGAGGGGAAATAAACACGTCTATGTGTGTTAACCTGCTGGCTAACTCTTCACAGCAATACAGGTTCCATATATATAAGATAAGATAAAACTGTATTAATCCCGAAGGAAATTATGTTTTTTTTGTACAAATTCGTACAAATTTTACATTACTACTAATACGACACTGCTACTAATACTAGTTATACTACTGCTGATACGATTTCCGTAATATGATAAATCAAACAATTAATCTCAAATCTTAAATCATAGAAAGAATGAATTGGGCAATGCCTGATATGAATGCCTGATTATGTGACAGAGGAATGCAGGTTTACCTGGTTTGGTTATGTTAACAGTAAGAGGCTCAATGCTGCTTAAATTCAACCCCAAACTGCTAGTTAACGCAGTGGTCCTGTAACACACACACACACACACACACACACACACACACACACACGGATCCCATCATCATCACCACCATCATCACTGCCATCACCACCACCATCATCATCACCACCACCACCACCACCACCATCACCACCACCACCATCACCACCACCACCACCATCACCACCACCACCACCACCACCATCACCACCACCACCATCTTCACCATCACCATCATAACAACGTAAACTAACTGACCAGCTTCGGTCGACCTTGTACGTGAGGGGCTCCCCGACCAGGGCGGTGAAGAGGGCGTCGGTGAGGCCGGAGTAGTTGGCCGTCAGCATGTGCACGGCCGGCATCAGAGTATCACACAGCTGCCCCGGGGGCACGTACAGCGCCCCCAAGAGCATGCGCACGGCCTCCACGTTCTCCAGCACACACACCTGACAGACAAGCGCAGTGGACAGACAAGTGGTGGTGAGAGTGTGAGCTCGAGCACGAAGGAAAAGCAAAAGTACATGAATGAAAACATGTCATGTAAGAGAAGTCTTGGTCTGGTTTTATGTTCTAATGCTGATGATTACTGTGTGTGTGTGTGTGTGTGTGTGTGTGTGTGTGTGTGTGTGTGTGTGTGTTTGGTGGCTGGCTTAATTGTCCTCACCTGGCCCGGTTACAGTCTGGGTGGGAGGGGCTGCAAACCTGTGGTGCATTGCCTAATCGGTGTACCACCAGAACTTGACAATAAACCAGACTTTTCAACACCACTACCTGCCTGTGTCCTTGGAGGAGCCCGGGACGAAGCCATGTTAGCGTGGCACGCGGCACTAGATATGCTACAATTACATACTTTAGAATTGTCGTGATGACAACCTTGTAAAAATGGCCTTGTGTGTTTCAGTATATGTACGTCAGAATACCTCACAATCAATAACGAGACAGGATTTCACTTTTAGTCTAAGTTATTTCCCGCAAGGCATTTGGGAGAAAATGAACATCATAAATAATCTAATCTGCAGTAATCTGGATAAAGTGAGCGACATCTCAGGAACAGTAACCGGTGAGATAGAGGCTTTAAATGTGCATTTTTCACAGAGACAGCGATCAGAAAATAGGATCTGTTTACTGAATTTTATGTGCTTTGTCCTGTGTGTGTGTGTGTGTGTGTGCATGCGTGCGTGTGTGTGAATTTGATGTGTGTGTGTGTGTGTGTGTGTGTGTGTGTGTGTGTGTGTGTGTGTGTGTGTGTGTGTGTGTGTGTGTGTTTGTGTGTGCATGCGTGCATGTGGGCTGTTGAACATCTCTCCTAGTCCTCAACATAAGTTCTCCTGTGTTGCAGAAGATCTTCAAAGAGTCCTTACAGTACATTGACAAATCACTGTATATATTTTGGGGATATTTGAGAACTAAGCACATGTACATGTAGTGATAGTGCTAGAGATGGCAGACCCGCCCAGTAAGGTCCAGGGTTCAAACCTGAGAGGAGAAGTGTTGGAGAAGGTCTGGGTATCCTTCAGCCATCATGCTGGTGTTGACCAGGTCAGCAATCGTAAGAGCTGTCTGCTGCAGAAGGGCCAGATTCTCTGTGGAGAGAGAGAGAGAGAGAGAGAGAGAGAGAGAGAGTCCATGCTGAAATGCCTTCCACGTTTATATGTCAATAACTGGAAATGTGTGATCACTTATACTTCACTTTAAAAGTACCATTACTGTGAGAGCCAGAGATGTATCTTGCAGCAGAGAAACCGAGCATCTATGGACACCGTGTATGAATATCTGCTTAGCTAGATCAGTCCTGTATGCTTACAGCATTTACAAAACGTTATATTGGGTTATATTTTGGATTCAGACCCAATGCACCCACTTCTTGGGTTCCACTCGTACACAGCAGCTGCTACACTGCCTGTACCGATTTCACTTTTCAGAGGTTTACCATGTGTGGTGTATTCAGGGCGGTCGGCTACCTAGCTCCATGTGGTCCCCTGAGTCACTTGTTGTCTTTTTTAATCTTCTTACAATGTTATCAAAGCACTGAGGCATTATGGCCACTGTATCCTGAAACCTGAAACCGAAACCGAGCCTGGCTGGGCTTGCATGCACCTACATGTGTAGTTATTCCTCTCCAATGGGCTAGGGATAGGGTTATAGGGTTTATAGTGTCCGTGACTGTTCTCAGCCTCACAAGTACAAAGTCACTTTGGATCAATGCAAACAGGCTAAACGAAGGGGCGGCAGTAGCTCAGGATATAGGAGCGGTTGTCTGAAAACAGGAAGGTTGCTGGTTCGATCCCGGGCTCCGCCTAGCTAAGTCTTGAGGTGTCCTTGAGCAAGACGCCACCTGCTCCTGACGTGTTGGTTGTTACCTTGCATGGTTGACACCGCCATCGGTGTATGAATGGGTGAATGTGAGGGAATACTGTAAAGCGCTTTGGATAAAAGAGCTATATAAATGCAATCCATTTACGATGATGCAATGTCATGAAGAGAATGACTTAATTAGTATAAATAGAATTGAAGTATTATATTGTCTAAAGCAACGTTTGGTGTTAAACTTGGCTGCCAGGGGTCTGACTGTTGTGTATGGAGAGTGCATGCTGAGGTATCGACCCTTCGCTCTCATTCAATTTGGAAAGATGTAGGAAAGACTCTAAGTGAGTGTAAGACTGTAACACATAGTGGGTGTGGTAGGTGGGGGGGGTGCATAAAATAACGTGTCGGTTCTGTGAGCCATGGACAAGAGATGCGCCATCGCCACAGTCCATAGAAGCACTTTTGCTCAGTCGCCAAGAAAGGCAACACCTCAGGATGAGGGAATATTTAATGTCAATAATAGACGTTGATGTCGAAGTGTGCATTTTCTGAAGAATATGTGTGTAATTGCATGAGCCAACTCGTCATATGGGCGATTTTCCTGAGCATGCTAGCATGCAAAAGTCCCTGTGGCTTCTTAGAAGCGGCCTTGACTGAACAACGTTGGCTCATTTGCGCTTATTTATTTGCGCATAACTAACTTTGAGCTGATTTTGGAGACCTGATTCTGCGTGGTTTCCATTTGTGTACCAACTCTGACAACCCATCTTTGAAGTGGTTGGCGTAAGTGTTTTTTCCTCTTTGACTTCCATGATGTAA
This sequence comes from Coryphaenoides rupestris, assembly GCA_002895965.2. Classification (NCBI taxonomy): domain Eukaryota; kingdom Metazoa; phylum Chordata; class Actinopteri; order Gadiformes; family Macrouridae; genus Coryphaenoides; species Coryphaenoides rupestris. Next base: position 799,110 of record PIJE02000074.1, on the reverse strand, counting down.
ATTAGCTTGGTGAGTAAAATGACACTGTGGCACCATCGACACCAAACTGTACACATCACTTGAGGGCATCCTTTAAGTGCCTGTGCCACTCTGAAGCAGATTTGTCTTTCAATTAAATAAACTGCAGTGTAAAGCAGCATGTGTCCCAAATTTGGTGTCATTAAGATTTACCGGGTTTTTTCTATCTATCCAGATGGATCTTAGGGGTCCTTGAGGTACAAAGAAACCAAGTTTCATTAATGTTCAGCCATTTACTTTCCATACTAAATAATACATTTTCAAAAATCATACTTGCACTATAAAAATACAAGCGTACTGCAATGATATATGGGCTGAGATGTGTTTGGAGGACATAGTTAAGAAAATCAGGATGAAGAATTTGTCATTTCAAACTTTCATTTCTCGTCTCGTCTTCGATTATACATTTCAAAGTCACTGAAACAAGAAGATGTATGTTTTGACATTTGAAGTTTCTACGACCAACAAAACCGAATTAGATATAAGCCAAAACTAAATAAATAAACAAAAATAAAGAACAAAGTAAGATGACAATAAGTCATAGAATAACAATAGCGTGTCTTGTGATGTTTAATCACAGTGATGTTTAATCTTGTCTTGAAAGAGTTCGACTGCTAGACGGCTTTCTAATTACAAACGGGCTCTGCTACAAGTATCTGAGTTGGTGTGTGTGTTATGTGTGTGTGTGTGTGCGCGCACGCGTGCGTGCGTGCGTGCGTGTGTGTGTGTGTGTGTGATTGTCCTGCTGCCAATTAAAGCACAGAGTCACAGCCATCCAAGTGAAGTGTGTGGGGGTGTGATGAGAGACGTTGCAGAGTATGTGATCAAATTCCACTTTGCTAATTAGCTTTAATATGCAGCAGAGTGGCTGTGCTGTTGAGGAAGGGCACGACAGTCGAGAGCTCGTTCGGCGTTTCCGACACGGTTTCCGTGACACATGAAGCCATCGTCAACCATATCACCAAAGGAAACAAAGCACAAAACAAAAAGCAGGGCGAACACGTGGTGGCTTGTTGCCATGGTTTACCGCCCCAAAGGCCTGGCAAAAAACAAAAAAGTCTAGTTCCGAGACGAGGCAAGACGCTCTGTTAAGGAGACCATGGAAGCCCAGATACCACTAAACAACTAAAGTGCCCTTTAACACATGCAGTCTAGCCCGTAAATGTTCCGGAACATTTCCTGCATGGGGTCGTGTGGGAATATGGACAGAGATCGTAAAATGCGTTTAGGCAATTTCCCACCTCAAGACCTAGTGATATTTCCAGAACATTGTCGGTATGGCTGTGTTGGGAATGACCTTCCCGGGAGAGACACTATAAGGGTTATGTTCGTCTGACAAAAGACGCTTTCATGTGGAGCTAGCGAACCAATCACAAGGCTCAGCCGACGACGTATTTGAATCTGCGACTGTTTAGGGCAATGCTTTTCCTGTGATCCGATAACAATATCAATAAAAATGCTCAAGAATGGCTAGAAACTGAACAGATTCAGAAATAAGGGCGCTCCTCTGAGTCCACACTTTCAGTTCCTCTTCTGTTGAGTTTATGACGGTGGCATCCACAAGTGTTGCATTACCTGCTGGACTGTACCTTGGCCTATCTATTCCGGCAAAATCACTAGCGTTGCCGGAAAGGCTATCCCGGTAATTGAAGTTGCTAAACACTCGCAAAAAAATGTCACATATAGTTCTCAGGATATTTACTTACCGGTAACTATAAATAGTGAGATTTTCCTCAACCACAAGAGTTTTGTTTGCCAGGGTGCATTTATGAATAATTAATCTAATAAACAGCCAAAATGCAATCTCTCTGTTGATCCTGACCTTTGGAGAAAGTGTAAATTGAGAAAATGGCTGCAATAGAAACTTGTAGTCATCCTGTAAACTGTTAGGAACAACACTAGAGTATCGTACAGTGCAGCTTTAAAAAAATATACACGTCAAAATATGTGAGCATGTCTACAGATTGTATTATTCTCTGTAATGTTCTAACAACATGCTTTTTAAAATGAAGGTAAAATCATAATTGACTTTAATTATGAAAGCCGGGCCAAGCTTACTGTTTATTCCCACGTGTTGCTCATGCTCACAGAAGCCAGATCTAGAAAAAGCCGCTAGCTAGAAAAAATGCTGATGTTTGTTTCCCTTGGACACAGCTGGAGTGGAGACACTAGCAACTCGTAAACAGTGTTCCTCTAAATATGGAATGCCTTCTATAAAAATGCAAATAAAACAGAACGAATACAAAATATCATTGTCATTGCCATTCCAGTACCATATCAATATCAATCAAGTATTTGATATTTCCTGTATGCATGCAACATGTGTTATACTGTATGGATTCCCACATGGGATGTGAACCCACTCATCCACTGTAGGGGATGCAACCAAAGAGAGAGGTGAAAACACACACTCCGCCATTCATTTTACTCATGTCTGTGCGATGCGCGTGTCTCATCTGCCTCGGAGACACGAACTGCCCACCATCCCCCTGAGCCACACGAGGGAGTCAGAAGAGATGCAAAAGAGTTGTAAAAATGGGGAGGAATGGAGATACCTTGGGAATCCCTGGCCAGGCTCCTGGTGATGTTCTTGATGAGCGCGGAAAAGGGGAAACTCATGGGAAGCATGTGAGCCACGTCACTCAGCAGATCCATCGAGGTCCACGGCCTGGTGAACGTGAGACAGAGGGCTTTGTTATGTTTTGTCAGGGGAGACATCCAGGGTATTAACATACAGTATATCTCAGGAGGACAAGGGTTTGAAATCATGCTGGAGTAAGTCACCTCCAGTAGCTACAGATATACCTCTGTATACCTACAGTCAAATAAGGGCCATGCTAATGCCTAGATTTCATGGTTTGAGAGTTTTAAAGAGAGAGAGCAGATTTTAAAAATAAACAACCCCAAAAGAAAATGTTACACAAAACCCGCAGGGCCATTTGGAAAGACCCACCTCTTCCTCCCCGAGTAATTATCTAATTACACACATTATATTGGAAAGTTACAAAAATGTATATGAAAACTCTATCCCACTACCCCAACAACAGAGCCTCAATGTGTTAAATTGGCACATTTACAAAGCAACTGCAGCCCAGGGTTGACTTACGATGCATAGACCTCAGGGTTCGTGAGGTAGGCGAGCAGACCTAGCATGGCGTCAATGTCCTCCTCGCCACTGGAGGTATTCGCGTCCGATTGCATGTCCTGGGCCAAGCCATTTATCACCACCTTCAGGTCCGGGTTGGCGAAGAACATGTGCACCGTCTCCAGGACCTCCGGCGGGCTCGGTTCGATGGAGACGGCCTGGAACAAGGTCGGGTAGTCGATGCTCAAAAGATCCCTGAACATGAATGTGGGCTCACCGATCGGCGCTGTTGGGACCTCTCGGCGGCGCCTGGATTTGGCTCCAGAGCTTCTTTCCGGCCACTGGGTGCCGTTGTTCGCATACCCCCATGTGACCGACCCCCATTGAGGCTCACTATAGGCGTCTTCCATGGGGGCAATGTTCGTCACCATTTGGACGAGGTTCCACACAAAGTCTTCAAAGAGCCCTGTGTTCTCCGGCAGCTCCATGACTAGCTGGGACTCGAGGGCGTCAAGGAACGATTTGAAAACCGCATGCATCCGAGACACAAACTCGGACAGCACGTCCACTTCGGAGGGCTGCATGGTGGTCGCCCACGCCAACAGTTCAGCCAACTCCTCCGCCAGGACGCGCGTGCCATTGGCGGCCACGAATCGCTCCATACATCGGTAAAGGTCGGGCATGTCACCGAACACCTCGGCCTGCACGATCTCTTTCACCACGTCGTTCATGAGGTTATAGAGAGAGGGCCCGTCGAGTGCGGTGAAGTTGCCCCAGACCATGGGTAAGATGGAGTCAGTGATGTTCAGCGAGTGCAGGAGAGTGAACACCGTTTCCTCGAAGATGTCCTGAGAGGTGCTGCCATTTTGAGTGTTGTTCAATTCTCTGAGCAGGTGCTTTGCGGCTTGCTGTATGGCATCCACGTACGCCTGAAGGAAGGGGGCCTCGGTCACCAGTTGATCTGAGAGCATTTCAAGGGAATTCAAACTGAAAGAAAGCCATTGAACATCAGGTTAAATGTACATTCACAGAAGATGCAACAGGAAAATACAGCGAAGTGAAATAACAACATTGCAGTTCCCCGTCGGCTACTTTCACTTCACAATAAAAGCCGATTTGTTGAAACTTTCCCTGAATACAATATTTCCTTAATGTGATTGTTTCTCAGTTCAAGCAAGAAGTCATAAGCATTTATCATGGCCATCCTTTGAAAGCATTCACATAGCTTTCTCATTTTAGATAGATAATGGACTCCAGAGACACTCGGCTGTGATCAATGATCTATAACTCATGCAGTCAGACTTGATTGATTCCCTGATATAAGCAGAATGTGATCTTTATCCCTATGCCCAGTTCATTATTACAGCAGGAGCATAAAGGGAAATCAATTTTAAGACGGACCCTAAATTAATTATGCTTAAGCCGCTGTATGTGTGGACCTGCCTGTTCCATGGGAAATGCAAATGTCACCGCACCAATCTTTACACGCCACTTCATAAGAGGCAAATTGGCTCATTTCCGACACATGGGGTGTCAGAATTGAGCCAAATGGAATGTGTTACATAAGAACTGCCTAAATGAGCTGTGACATTTGTGTCTTGGTGGGAGTGCATGGCTGTGTGTGTGTGTGTGTGTGTGTGTGTGTGTGTGTGTGTGTGTGTGTGTGTGTGTGTGTGTGTGTGTGTGTGTGTGTGTGTGTGTGTGTGTGCATGACATCCATGTGCGTGTGCCCGTAGACACACCACACTGATGTTTGTATGATGCAGAACACGTGTGAATATTTATTTTCTATGTATACTGTATATTTATATAGAAGGGGCTGCCAAGGCTAATCGGTGAACGCAAAATTGTTTGAACACCCCACTTTGTCCACTTCCATGTTGATAAGTGTATTAAAAACTTGACCTCACAGTACATTTTGAACACATAAAAAATGTCAATATTTTGCGATTACCTATGGACAATCATGTGATTATATATGTCTTTGCAGCGACTGCAGCTCATTGATAGACACAGATAGATAGATAGATAGATAGATAGATAGATAGATAGATTGACAGATTGACAGATTGACAGATAGTCACCTCTGCTGCAGCTGCAAGTCCTGGAGCTGCTGGCACCACTGAGCCCGGGCCTCGGGGCTCAGGGGATGCAGAGCGGACAGTTCCCCGCTCACGGCCGTGATGAGTTGCTCCGCCACATAGCTGTTGTTGATGAAGGCACGGTACAAAGACCGCAGGGCCCCGGCTATCCTCGCTGCCGTGCCGTTGGCGGCCCCTGGCGTGGCGTTCTGTCACATCAGTAGAAACAGAGTTGGCCAAGACAAAGGCTTGTTCCGTGACACGGCATTGCCACCTAGTGGTCAGCATGTGAAAGTACAAGACTTTGTTTGTGCTATGCGTGTGTGTGTGTGTGTGCGTGCGTGTGCGTGCGTGTGTATCTGACGTTTTTTCAAGCAACAGAGAAAGAATGCGCACATTAAAGTCATCCGTCATCTTTGTAAAACACACTCTATGAGAATTAGTTTAAAAAAAAATGAAAAAAGTGCCATTTAGGTAGGCAGCAGTGTATAAAAAAAAAAAACAGACAACAGCGTAATGCTTCATTCTTAAATCATCAAATTCATTGGCCATTACATTCATAATAATATCACTTAAAATGATTTGGCTGTATCGAGACAAGTACCCAGAGAACAGCACAATCTGCTTTGACAGGTACAGCCTGTCAGCACTGCCATACACTACTGTCTCGTATCCATCCACAGCATATCCACATATGCTGCAAACATATACAAATGTCTCAACATATAGTGTATGTACAATGAATAATACTAATAATCATACTAATTTAGTATTAGAAAGAGGGACGGAACGGTGGGGTGGGGAGGGTTAGACATCAAAGGGCCCAATTACACCACCAGGTGTGAGTGTGATCACTCATGCCATACGTGTGACAGAGTGACATCATACATGGAAATGTACACCTAGATGTATGATGACTATATCAGTCTACCAGCCTACCCAGTGGACTGTACCAACCGGAAAAGTGATCTCGTCAGCGTACGTTTAGGTAGACACTCCCACTTGCGATGTCACTTCATCACAATGACAATTGTCATTTTGAAGCGGCTTGTAATGGCTAATCACGCTCACACCTGCTGGCGGCCCTTTAAAAGTCTCCAGATGACAACAATCGCTGTTCCCCCTTCTCGTCAGAAGGGGGCAGCACTTACGCTGTCGTTGAGGTTGTACATGGCGGCCTGAGCCTGGAGGATCGACTGGAGGATGGGCTGCAGGCTCACTCGACACCAGTCCTGCAGGGTGTTTGCGTCCAGTCCGGCCGCCTCCCTCACAGGTTCCCACAGTAAGACAACCTGGTGACATTCCAGGCTGCCGTTCGTCTGCACATGGAGGGAGGGAGTGGGTGGAGGGGGAGGGGGATGGGGAGGAGGGGGGAGTGGGTGAGGGAGCAAGGGAGTAGAACGTCAACTTTGTGCACAGAACACCTTTGTTCACGTGGAAAGAAAAAACAAAACCTGTTTGTGGAAACAAAGGTGAAGAGACAAGCGGACAAAAGAGGATGTTTTAAGGTCGCGGTTACTGGGTTTTAAGCAAAAGAGCTCTGCACGGGATGAGCAACCAAACAAAAACCTAGATAAGTTTGACCTTGCTTTGTAAAGCACAAAAATTGGAACAATAATATTTATATTATTCATATTATTATAATAATCAGAGTACGTTTAAAAAAAAAATAATAATATTTTTTTAATTTAAAGGTGCTATATGTAAGAATCAAGTGCATTCTTGGCTCCGTGGGTTGAGACAATAACAATCAGAAACTAATATTAGTTCTAATCATAATTAAACCTTGTACACATTTAAAAAAGCTATGAAATACTGTATATATATATTTTCATTATCCACGCTTACATCTCACTTTGTTCCTTTTTTCCGCGAAGACCCGACTCAAATATAAGAGAAATCAGCCCAAAAGCTGTTCTACACAACAGAGAGAGTCACAGAGAGAGTTGGGGAAGCTCTCATGTTTTAACTTCAACCACAACCTGCTACAAGCTGCCAGAACTAACATTAGTTTCTGATTGTTATTGTCTCAACCCCCTCAGAGCTCACAATGCACTGACTCTTACTTATAGTACTGTTAATTGTCACATACACATACAGGATGTGCAGTGAAATGATTTGTTTTTTAAATATATATCAAACTAGTCATTCTGACCTGTCAAGTGTCCAGTTCGATCACAACCTCCTTAAACCAGCCTCCAACCACACACATTCCACAGTATGTTTATTGTACATGACGTTAGTTTAATTTTCAGATATTAACAAATGTATCCCTTTTCTTTTGGAGATGATTATTTCCACATTAAGTGTTATCAAGTGTTTTCATGATTTCTGTCAAGTTCTGGTGCAAAGATTTGAGTACATGTCTAATATCAGCAATTTAATGTTCAAGACAATATTTGAACTCGTTATCTCATTCACTAGTTAACTCGTTGGCTCATACAGTTCATCCACATGCTTACACAGTTACATCATATCAACCGTACATTGTGTTGCGGATGTGGAAAATAGCCACAAAAGACATCCTGTCGTCAAGAGTAGACGTCATGATACGAGATGACAAATTCAACAACAAAGGCTATGCGTTCCTGTGAATGAGACATATGGCAACATGAGCAGTCGTATCTGTATGATCAGTGACCAGTCCCATTGTTTCTCTTTTTCTCTCCGACAAAAATTGGCAGACAATAGAGAATAAGAAGCGGTCTAACCTGCGCAGCAGCCATCACCGTGTTTTCAATCGCGAGCTGGAGTCGCTCATTGACGAGAGACAAGTTGAGGCGGCTGCTGTTCATGGACCCAACAAGTTCTGCTGTCAGGGTGAGAAGTGGTCCTTGAAGACTCATCATGAGCTCTGCACAGGATGAACAACCCCAAAAACAATTTATTGTAATAATCTTCACCTTGCTTTGTAAACCACAAAAATTGGAACAAGAATATTTATATTATTCATATTATTATTATAATCAGGGAGTAAGTTAAAAAAGAAAAGGAATTTCAACATTATGGAACATTACTAGGAACAATGAATTGACGGTTTTGGTTCATCTCATGGTCTAGGTTTTAAAGCTGCAATCTCAAAGATTTTCATGTAAATAAATGTCTGTAAAGTCACTATCTATTGCCGAACGAGTTAACACAATGGTGCCTGAGCCTATGGTCCACTGATGAAAGCCCTTGCATTTGCAGTATTTTATGATATTACGGGCTGGGTGGCGAGTCGCCTTTCCCACGGAAAATGTTAATAAAATTTTCCATCACCCATGGATGACCGCCAGAGAGCATAAGCTGAAGTGGCGTACTGTTTTTTCAGTCTCTGCTAGAGTAAACAGAGTATCCGCCATTAAACAACTGCCAGCGGACCGACGTCACCTATGTGACATTGTTTGGATGCAATTACCGCTTTTCGCCATAGTCGCCAAAGAGCACGAAACAGAAATCTTAGAAATTGCCACTTTAGGCAAAGTTAGTCATACAGTACTTTATTATATTTGTGTGTTACACTAGTAGTATGGTGGAGTATCAAGGAAAGCTGTTCAGGAGACTCACCACTCTGAGCTTGTATGTTCTGAACCTGTGTATGTAAAAGGGTCTCTATCATGGAGATAACATGGTCGTCCCACATGGATGTCCCTCGGAGCATGGACAGCAGTGTGTTCAGCATCATCTCCAGCCTGGGACAGAATGCAGCTGCGTTAGCTCTCAGACCAAACGAAACAACAAGCTCTTCATATTCAACAATATAGTCCAAGTGCCACACCGACCAATATTACCACATTCACATTCAAAGAGAGATATGCTTATTCTACTGCTTACTTGTACCAGGTGCCTGGTTGTGCACTACCAGTCATGATTTCTTTCAGAACAGGGGCTAGATCAACAAAGGCCATGAGCGGTGGGACCTCACTGGACAACCCAAGGTGTTCCATGAACATGGGCCACACATTCTTTAGGAGCATTTGAATCTGGGGAAACACACTTTTTAGTTAGATTAAGATTAAGATTAAGATTAAGATTAAGACAAAAACAGCAGCATTATATTAAGTTATATTAGTACAAATCTTTGTTATCTTAGTAGCTAGTATCCTATACAGCATTTTGTCTGAAGATAATGACTTGTTACAGGTCTTGATAGGAGTCTTACCTGACTGATAACTATGGTCAAATCACTCAATGATGAGTTCCCAACACTGGCCCAGAGATTCATGTTGTCTGAAAACATAAAATAACATAACGTTTGTTCAAGCAGTCAACTTCATTGCAATTGTTAACATTGGCAGCTGGACTTCAACTTGATGTATTGGGACATGGTATCTACATAAAACATAGGGACAGTGACAGGCACACTTGCCTTGGTTGAAAGCCACTAATGAGTGAGTGATGTCAATGATGATAGTCATGTAGGCCTCGGCCGTGCTGTCATTGGAAAGGAGTCCATGGATGGTCTTCATCGTGTTCAAAATGCTTCAGAAAAAGATGGAAAAACAAAATGTACTTGCCTGTTTTGAGCTCAAAATCATTGCCATTGCCACTACATATATCATTCATATTTTCTATTCCAACACATTATTTCTTTGCACGAGAGACAAAACAGAATAATTCACAATTTCATGACTTCTTCACAATTTCATATTACACTCACTTAAAAAAACCGCAATTGCAACTTACATCTGATTCCATGTGTCTTGTCCATCTGGCATAGAGATGGTCTCAAAATATGTGGTGAATATCTGGATTCCAGAAATCAGGTAATTAGAAACATTGTTGGGCAGGACTAGCATGGCAAGTATCTGTGCCCTTCTCATGATTTGCAGGGAGATATTGCGCGCTGAGTCGTAGCTTATGTTGGGGTTGACGCTGAGCCGGAGTGAGTCCGCTGTGATGGCCAAGATATGGTGCTGCAGCTCCAGTGGCAGTGGACCTATCTCATTGCTCAGGCTCTGCATCACGTGTTGGATCGTTTCCAAGACGGCGTCTGAGAACTGGTCACTCTGGAGACCACTCGGTTGTTCCGCCACTGCCAGAGCCTTGTTGATGGCCTGGGTGATGTTACTGATGGCCGAGAAGTAAGCCAGTTGCTCTTTGTTGAGGTAAGGACTGACAGTTTGCAGAAGTTGGTGTATGTCGTTCCCTGGGGTGGGGAGGCTAGAGTTTCCCCAGTGGATCATGCTGTCAAAGACCAAGGTGACATTAGGTTCTCTCATCCAATTGCGTATGAAATCAAGGTAGAGCCCGGTTTGATATGAGAAGGCATTCAGCGTGGTGTCGTTGATCCAAGGTTGATGTCCAAGAATCTGTGCAATGTCATTCTCGTGCTTAATCTCCATCAAGGTTAATTGAATCTCCCCCCTAACAAACTCAATGATGACCTGCCCAATTTGTTTCACTCCCTCGCCATCTAGAGGGTATTGAAGGTTGTCCGTCAGATTCATCACCAGATTACTGACAAACGTATAGAACTTAGCTGATGATAGTTCTAGAGCAACCTCTAGTTTCGCCACATGGTACATGGTATTGAGAAGGCTTGAAAATTGACTGCCACTGGTGATATTCTCTAGCTTTCCCAAGTACCACTGCACGATCTCCAACTGGGTCTGATAAGAGGCATCAATCATGGTGATGTTGGAGAAGGGAGGTATGCTGTATGGCTGTACAGAAGCAAGTTCCAACAGGCCCTGTAGAACTGTGAACTCCTGCCTGAGTTCAGATGAGTTGAGGATAAACTGATGCAGGCTCATTTTGACATTGGCCAGGGTGCTGTTCAGAACCTGAATGATTGGCAGATGTGGATTTCCACTGAAGTTCACAGGTTGGGCATCGTGAATAGATTTATTGAGGAGTGTCGGGATGAGGGCAAAGACCAGAGACTCATTGCGGAGAGCGGGCAGGTTTGAGAGGAAGCCACTAACACTGCTTATGAGGCCCATGGCACAGTCGGCCATCACGTTCGGGCTAGGCTGAGGTTCAAAACACTGGTGGACGTTAATGAGGCCCACAACATTTACCAGCAGGCTGTTGATGTCGGCAGCTCCGAACAGAGCAGCGCACTCTTCCAGCTCTGCCAGAGTGAGGTTGGACTGACTCAGGGCATCCTGGACCTGGGCTACACTAAGGTGTTGAGTGTTCATGACCAATGTAATGAAATAAAGTGTCTGGTGGACCAATTTAATGTGCTGGTTATTTCTCAGAGGCAGGAGTACTGAAATGAAGGTGGTGGTCATGTTCAGAGAAGACGTAGGTCGCAGGAAAGGATTTGACTGAGCTATCTGGATGGTGACATTCCCTTCACCTGCCTGCATCATCATCATGACTTGCTGCAAGAATGTGAAGATTTCAGAAATGCTCTCAACACAGTTCTGGCCTGTTGACATGCAGAATGACATCTGGCTCTCCAGAAGCAGGACATTCTGGAGAAGGTCAGTAGCAAGGAGCTGGGCCTCTACTGGTAGGAACGCAATAAGCTTCTGCATGATGAGCTGCAGGGTGGCGTTGGGTCTGGCCTGAGTTAGACCTTGGAGGCCCTCTGGGGTGAGCAGCTGGAGGAGGTCTGCTTTAACCAGTTGGAGGTTGGTGACTTGACCTGGACTTAGTTGCCCGTTTGATAGCCAGACTTGATCGGTGCGCCGCAGTCTGAGTGCTAAAAGCAAGAACTCATTGACCTGCTGAACATAGGACAAAATGATGTCCGTAGGGTCGCCGTCGGGGGCGTCCGTCAGTGTTTTCAGGAGCTGCATGGTGCTGAGCACAGCCTCTGTGAAGCCTGCTGAGGTCTGGTTGAAGTAAGGCTGAATGCCAAGTTGGAGTTTGTCCAGGTCTTTTGGGTGCAGGTAGCCAGAATATGTGAGCAGCATTTGTTCCATGCTGAGAGACAGTGGAAGGGTGAGATTTGCCTCCATGGACAGCAACTTCATTATCAGCCACTCCAGTTCGGGCAGCGTGGGGTCTGTTTCGTTGAAGGTGAAGAGGTGTTGGTTTTGCCTTCCCAGCTTCAGGATAACATCCAGAATAGTGGAGGCGTTATGGGATGCATTGCTTTGAAACAGGGACATCAGTGGTGTGAGACCAGTGGACTGGAGAAGCTTTTCAATGTAGGGGAGCATGAGATGGGGATTGGAGATCTCACTGTCACTGAGTGTGGTGAGCTCCAGTGCAAAGCCATGCAGGTTACGTGTCAGGTTGGCCATGTAGTGAGACAGTGCATCGCCCCCAGGAATTTGTTGTGGGATATGTGATGCGATCAGGCCTCTCAAGGTGTCTCCGTAGATGTGTTCCAATAGACTCACTGTTCCCGTGAGGTAGCTAGAGAGAGCACAGATAGGAAATGATACCAATTAGATGCAAACATGACGTCTTTGAAAAAAAAAAACTACAACAAAATAGTAGCATTATAGCCAAAGTTGTTTCCACTATAATACACAATTCAATTGTTTGAATACACTACTACTGCATATATTCTATGAATCTCTTTAATGCGACCTTATTCATTTGATGACAATAACTTAATCATTTGGCTATGTAGGTTTTAAAGACAGACAGAGCAGCCCATAGTATAATCTTGCACTTTTTTTACAGTTTACTACTGCTGGCCGAGTTTGTGTTTGCCAATTACTCACTGACAGAACCCCACCTCCAGGAACATGATTGGTCGAAAAACAAATAGGAACCGAAAGAAAGTGAAATGCCCCATTCAGCTACTACCCATAAAAAAACAGCCCTTCTGCAGTATTTCGTTACCTGATCAAAATGTCTGGCTTGTGTGGAAGTAAGCTCATAGCCTGGGCTGTTGCTTGAACTAATTGTGTCCAGTCCACATCCGCATTGCAATACACATCCATGGTTTGGGCATCAACATGACCTTTGGGGTGGGGGGGTGCGGGGGGACATCAAAACATTTGATTGAGTTGAGCTGATAAGAAAGAAACAAAGCAACGTGCAATGGAGATGGAAGACTCACAGTTTGCCGGCTCTGTGGTGTTGCCAGGCTTGTAGTTCACGATCCACGAGGCCATGTGCACATAGCGGCCCACCTGGGGCCACAGCGGGCTCCCCTCGATGTGCTTGCCCAAACTTGCCACGGTCAGCATCACTCTGTGACACCCAAAGGGAAACAACGTTGCCAAGGGGACGCATGCAAACATAGGCAATAGGCACCCTGCAGTGCTGGCTGAATGCCATCCTACTCAGGCAGTGCTATCGAATTATTAACATTTAATTTATGTGTGATTCATGTACTACGAATGAGCCATGTTGAAGCTATGATTTGTTTTGGAATGCAATGGATTGCAGTCTTAAGATATTTTAAGAATTGTTTATGAATTTCAAGAATATTATCAACTGTAATATCGTTGGAAGTATTTTGAAACCTTTGTAGCAGAGTTTCGGAGATATTGTAAGAGATGCCGTCAGACATCCAGTAGTCAGCAATGATGTTCATAACCGTTCCGTTTAGAACCACTGGGAAGTACATTGTGTTGTTCCACAGCTTGTGCCATTCAGAGAGGATCATGGGAAGCGTGACGTTGTCGCCTTGTTGACTGAAGGTGCTGTTGTAGCCACTCTCTACCTGGAGACAACAGACAGCACACATACACAGTTCAGTGTCTTGTGCCTGCCTCAGCTTTCTAAAAGAAGGCTCGAATTATAGCAGGAAAAGCACTTATGAGAAATACATATGTTTTATGAATTAAACGTTGTACAAAATGTTTTACGTTACATCAGGTAACATTAAAACCTATAGTTGTACAAAATCAATAGGAAAGACATAACCCAATATGTTTCATATCAAGATAAATATCCATCAGAGCTTACAATTGATATATACTCCATATAGTAATGAAACAATATATAGTATTGGTAGTAAATATGAAATGTAATTGTTTTTATATATTAAATGAATGGCACAAGAGTGCCATTGGACAAAAATATAACAGGTGTACAATGAATGGCGGAACCAGTTCATGGTCATTACCATGTGGAACAGAGGCCACCACTCCATTGCCAGGCTTTGTTCCATTTTAGTCATGTTCTGGCAAATGATGCTTTTCCACACTTCAGCGTCCAAACACTCGGATTGCAAGAGCCACTCATAGGGCCGCATCAGGCGTTCACAGGTTAAGGGACCCGTTGGTGTCAAGACCTAGTCAAATAAATACAACCAAAATGAATATTTGAATGACGATATGGTTTGCCCCCCATATTCTCTGTTCTAAAGCCAAAAGCACACAAATCGCAAATTTTGGTTCACATTTGTAAGTGACCCAAAGAGAAATAGAATCATATTGCTTTAACGGAGCGCAGATGTAGCAGGGCTGTATTTTTACACTTGCTTTGTATAAGACTCAAATCTATTTTTATTTTGCGTTTGTCCCGACATGACCATATGCTTTGGGCTTAATACAGAATGTGGGCAAGAGGGCAGGAGTGTTCGCCTATTAGGTAAAAAGTAAGTATTTGTTGACTGGACTCATGGAACTGGAACACATGGACAATATATTCCTGTGGATAAGTTCTAATATACTCGTCTAATATTAGCTGGGAGTTATAAAGGATTGATCAGTCAATCAAAGCAAAACCTGTTGCATTCTTAATGTTTTAATTTTATTTTGATGGATTCTATAAGGGATATTAGTTGCACATGCCCAGGGTCAGTTAAAACATCAAAAGAGCAATCAAATACATTAACTGTACATACAAAACACAAAAGAACCCCTACATCAACTCATTAGTGACATACACTGTACATATGATAATCCCCAGTGCCTGTTCATCTCTGACTGTCCTTTCCTTCTACCTCTGGCACAAGAATTTCCTTCGGGACTAATAAAGTTTTATCTTATCTTATCTTATCTTATCTTACCTTGTGTTGAGCAGGCGGATCAAGCAGCCACACATGTTATGAATGACATATATTCACATCGTGTAAAGATATTACTTTGGACACTTTTAAAAATGTGCAAGGCCGATGGTCTTGGCAATCTTTGGCATAATTATTTTCTGTTGAGCATCCTTGAGTCCATTCAAGGGCACTACATAAATTCAAGTAATTATTATTTATTATTATATAATCACCATTCTTATCTAATAATCACCATTCTTATCTAACTATCTTGGAAAGTAATGCACGCAATCATCTGCTCACTTTATTTTTAATCATGTCATTTCGCATCGCAAAACCACACAAACTACACAAAACGCTAGCCATACGCTGTGACACTTACTTCCATCACCATCTCAGCAGTGCTGTTCAAGACCTGGTCCATCCAAGCCCCTGCCCTGGACTCGTCCCCTATTAGCATCATGTAGGTGCTCTGGAGTTGATGAACGTCTTTTAAAACGCTCACAATTATTTCTGCACAACCGGGAGGAAGATGTCCCACAAAGTTATTATTGCGCTACCGGGCCATGACATTTACATTTAGGGCATTTGGCAGACGCTTTTATCCGAAGCGACTTGCAATATGTACATTTGTTGAAAGAGAGACAGAAATATATCACTGGTGGTACATAAAGATTATAATAGAATAGGTTTCAAGCATTTATAATTGCTCGGTAAATAGAACAAGTTTCAAGTGCTCATAATAATTAAAAACAATATCTAGTAAAGTAGGAAATTAACCAAGAACAAAGCAAATACTTTTCAGCAGCTTTTGGCTTTCAAACATCTCATGATAACCGACAAAATGTTTGCGGTGAAAGAATGTAGTTCATACATCAGCACTGCATAGTCGTTTAAAGTATAGCTCTGTTTTAGATGCTCTGGTCTTCTGGAAGGAGTACATGCACAATGAATGCATTGGATTAAAAATGGAGAACTGCAACTGTGAGGGAGAAGATGTGTGTCTACTTACTCTCTGTGTTGCTGATGACCAGGTTGGCAGTGTGCATTGAAAAGAAGCCGGTCTTCAGGATGCGCTGAATGACAATGTCCACCTCTGGGAAGGCCTTCAGACCGTCTAGCACCACAGGACCTAGGTTCAGGAATCTGTTTGGTTTTGAATCAAATAAAGCAAAAAAAAGGATTAGCACAATAATAATAGAATAGGGTCAGGCAAATTATGCCAGACTCTATTGCTTAAAATAAAATGTATTATTATTATTATTATTATTATTATTATTATTATTAATAATAATAATAATAAAATAATAATAATAATAATAATAAATCCCTGCAATGTGTGCGATTCCAAACTGAAAAAGGTATGGACATTTAGGGTGATGCACATGATAACATAATAATTTATTTTCGTACAGGTCCTCGTCGATGCCCTGGGGCCCTTCTGTGTCCACACTGCGACGCCTCCTCCTGCTGTACTGAGGGCCTCCCATGGCCTCTCCCGTCACACTGTGAAGCAAGCCCTGCACGAAGGTCATGTCCCCATGGGCCACATCCTTACTCCACATCAGTAGTATCTGGGGGTCACAGCAGAGTATAGACAAGAGGAGAGGAGGCAGCATGGAATACATGGATTAGTTATTAATCATAATATGTTATTATAATAATACTTCTGTACAATTCTATAAATATACAATATAATATATTAAATAATAATATAGATTTTTATAACAAACAAAAATTATCTATATATATTCTATATAATAATATATTTAATTACATTTACATTTACATTTGTTGAAAGAGACAGCAATATATCGCTGTGGTACATAAAGATAAGAATAGAAATATAGAATACAGAATAGAAAGATAATAATAATGATAACGTTGAATATCTCATCTTAATTTCTCTCTATGTTCCCTAAGTCACATGATTTCTCGTCTTGTCTACCCAGCATGACTCATTCACATGCTGAATGTAAAAAAGAGGCCGGTGTTGAAAACACCAGAGTTTGGATGGGGCGTGTGCACGGCGTGAACACATCGCGCGAGGGGGCGGTTAGCTAATGAGCTCTGATAGCTACTTAACCGGAGGACCGTGTTGAGCTAGAGAGGCGAGGCTAATGACAATATCCCCTCCCCCCAGGGAGAATAGAAGAGGATCCTGGAGCTACATGTAGGTGTGACCTGGGAATGTATACAGCAGGTCATACCACACCTTGGTGTAGGACGCATTGACGTGCGCAACACAGCTACAGACAGACAGAGACAGAGAGACAGAGAGACAGAGAGAGAGAGAGAGAGAGAGAGAGATGAAATGACCTTCACAATCACACCCCTGTAGGAGCACACTTGTTTAAGAATCTAAAGACTGAAAGTCTTTTCTTCCAGTTATTACGACAGCCTCTGGTAGAACATGCCATGCTACTTGTGATGCTGTGGCAAAAATGACAAAATAATTTGTGAATGGATTAACACAACTGGCTAAGGAACTCTGATTGAGTTTTTTTGCAAGAGAAACTTGATAGCAGCACAAACAACACACAACATATTATGCAAGCAAATTACATGAACAGAAACAATGAAAGAGTAGAGAGAATTCGATCGAGGACTGAAGCAGAGCATTCATTCGTAATGTGGAAGTCGTAATATAGCTTTACCCTGTCGAAATCGAACCGTCAAAAGACATGAAGAGCTAAGGGCAGAGTCAGAGCCATGTCCACGTTTTTGGAGCTGTACCTGCTTGGCCACTTTTTCTGGACTGATCCAGCCCAGGAGCGTGTCCACCAGCCCGGTCATGCACGCTGTGGTCAGGCCAAGGCTGCTACTGCTGTTTTGACAAATGTGGGAGTGCACCATGTCTCGGTCGACCAACAGGCCAATGGCCTAGCGGGAGAAAGAGACAGTGAGAGAGAGCCCGAAAATCCGGGAGTAGAGAAATTTGAGCGATTTATTTGTGCCTTATTGTGAAACTACCAATACTACAGAATAGTTGTAACATTCATTTAATTAAGCCATGACTAATCATTAAATATGTGTGTCTGGAAGTGTCAGCATTTAAAGTCCAAAAATAAATACTTTATAAAGAGTTTGTTGCATCACAGAGTACCCAGCCAAACTTGAATGATGAAACAAATCCACAAGCATATAAAATGAGGTTTCAAAATCATAAAGAAAATGAGCAGTATTTTCTGTGCTGAAACACTGGGGATGGGATGAGCTTAATACCTCCAGCCGGCCACTTTACACAGACTTTAAGATGTCAGGTGTTTTTGTTTTCATTTATACAAAAGTGACTGCTGATGTGAGATAATACCTTATCCAGGGGTATTCTGATCTCCCGGAGAACTTGTTTGGCTACTTCGCTGAGTGTGTCATTCTGCAACATGACAATATCTCCCAGTGTGATGTAGACATCTACAAAGAGAATTCAAAAGAAAGGTATGACGACAATGTGTGTCAAAGACCATCCCACGCAGTAGATACACCCAAGCAAAACCAAACAAAAGCTCTGAAGAAAAACAACTTCTGATCCAAATGTCTGATCTCGATTGACCTCGACTGAGCTATTTAAAGTGACAACAAATGTGCACGGTGGACCTTTTCTACTGCAGCTCTTCACTTGTCGGGAACATCCGGCAAGAGCCTTCTGAAGAATAAGGTCGACCCATCCACAAGTGAATCCATCCAGGGAATTGATCTCCATAAATCACTTTATTCTGGTACCCATACACCCGCCCCACCCCCCACCCGCCACACCACCATTGTGGGAAAATCTCAGACAGTAACTGTAGTCTGAAAATTATTTAGCGAGAACTGTAACACAAGCCACTAGAGAGGCTGCTGATGGGAAAGTATTTGAAGTATGCATGCACTTGTTGTGTTGCATTGTCACATTGACCCCACCGCCTAGAAGCGGCTGTAGTTGACCTATACCTATACGTGGCCTATAGTTACCTCTGCCCGGCCACTTCTGAATGTAGTGGATGATGTTAATTCCTCCAGCCAGAAAGGGGTGCAATGGGGAGAGTGTAGCACCTGCTTCTGGGAAAGACTCATGGAACACATGCAATGACCTGTGTGGAAGACAGGAAGTGATCATAACCATAATGATCACAAAGTATCTTCATTCAACACAGTACATAGCAATTACCATTGCACAACACGTCTTTACAGAATACTGTTCTTCTGGTTGTAAGGTATGCAAGGCAAAGGTAAACTAAGTGTATGTGTGTGCGTGCGTGCGTGCGTGCGTGTGTGCGTGCGTGCGTGCGTGCGTGCGTGCGTGCGTGTGTGTGTGACACATGTGTACGTGTCTGTGTGTCAGAGTTAGCCATTTCCAAACACACACTCATGTACACGAAAGCTACACGGTTACCCTTGCAGATTGGTGAGCAGGGCTTCCACCTCGACCAGGGCCTGGTCCATGGAGTTGTTGGAGAAGAGTTGTGGAAGGGCCAGAAGGCTGTCCCACAACGCGCCGTGGCCCTGGAGCTGGTCAAACATCACCACCGCATGCCCGGCCATCTCCAACACAATGTTGGGTTCGCTCTTCATCAGCTCCGTCAGTATCTACCAGGCGCCACACACAAATTCAAAGGGATACAAACAAAAAGATATTTAACGTGGTCATCTCATTTTGATTGGATTCCAATATTCATTAGACAAAATGGTTTGTTGTCATATGAACTGATGTACATGTATACACAGAACAAATAAAATCAGTTTGAATGGCCTGGGGATAGAGGCTGTTAGTGGAGTGTGAGTAATACATTTAAAAAATATATATATACAGTATATATACTGTATTTATGTATATATATACAGTATGTATGTATTATTATTATTATTATTATTATTCTGCTAAAATATACCCAGCTGTTAAACATATAGCCATGCACTTTATACACATACACACACGCACAGGCACACACACACACACACACACACACACACACACACACACACACACACACACATGCAAACCTGGTTGATGGTGAGCAGGGACACTTCCAGCAGAGTGCTGTTGGACTGGCAGAAGGTGACCAGGGCGTAGCTGAGAGGCTGGCCGGAGGACGAGTTCACCAGGGACAGACCCGCAGTGCATATGGCCATCTTCAGCCCGTCCAAGGGCTCCAACATGGCCTCCGAGGTGTTCTGAACAAGGGGGTTTAGAATTATTTTATGGAATTCTTAACATAATGTGCGATAACATGCTTTAGATAATAGTGTCATTATTATTTGCTTGAGATTATTATTATTATTATTATCATAATGTCTCAGCTAAAATTGATGACGCACAAAGAATTCCAGCAGATGAAGCTCAGATAAGGATTAGTTACGCAACTGCCAGTTTTCCTATTTCCCTCACTAACACTGAAACAACTGAAACATTACTGCTAAGCTACGCTGTTTAGTCGCTGTTTACGTGCGACGTGCAATACGTGTCATGTCATGTGCAAAGCTTTGAACAAAAAGCTTTGAACAGAACAGCTGCGGCTTTGCAGATAGGAAAATGGAATGATGAACACACACTGGTCTAACTTGATATTTGGGAAGGTCCTTATTTGGATAGTTCCTCCGACGACCACATCAATAACACGCACCTGAGCGGAGAGATGGCTGTCCATGAGTCCCCTGGCCATAGACCTGTTGTCAGGTGCAGCCACTCCTGTAAACAGTTCACCTGCGCAGAAAAGAAGCCGTTTCATTGAGACACTCATTATGGCGATTTTAAAAACCCTTCATGGAAAGGATTCATGGATGTGTGTGTTTGTCAGAGGCAAGCCTTGTAAAGGGGCTTTAACTAGGATGTGAAATACCCTTTTTATTGTGTATATGTATGTATGTGTATAGCGGATTTTCCATAGCAGGAACATTTACCCCTGGACTAGGAACTAGGTCTTATATGTATGTGTATGTTGATGTGTATGTTTATATTTACATTTAGGGCATTTGGCATTGGGCATTTTATCCAAAGCAACTTACAAGAGTACATTTGTCGAAAGAGACAGCATTATATCGCTGTGGTACATAAAGATAAGAATAGAATAGAACTGGCTTCAAGCATTCATAACTGCAAGGCTATGTGTGTATGTGTGTGTACTTGTGTATATACATGTATGCATGGGTTAGTGATTTGTGTGATTGTGTGTGCGTGCGTGCGTGTGTGCGTGTGTGTGCGTGTGTGTGTGTGTGTGTGTGTGTGTGTGTGTGCGTGTGTGTGTGTGTGTGTGCGTGTGTGTGCGTGTGTGTGCGTGCGTGTGTGGATTTGCACTGCTCTGGGTTGTGTGTGAGGGGTAAGGCTATCATACTGGAGCTCCAGAGCGATAGCATCTCCGCGGCGTTTCCGGTGTAGTTCTGCATCAGGGCTGATTTTAGGTAACTCCCAGTTTCGAAAATGTCTTTTAGTGAAGGCTGGTCGTAGCCCCGCGACCTGTCGGACAAAGGATTGCGTGAGATAAAAACGTCATGTTGTACTTTTACATGCAGTAAAGTGAGTATTATTAGCAATTCAATTCAATTGAACTTATTTTTTTTAAATGGAAGAAAATAATGACTATTATAACAATGGACTCCAACAGGATATGCAGAATGAAAGGCATGGACATGAGAAACCAGTTTTTCTACCCTTGATGAATATCATTCCAGTTTCGCAAACAAGTCAAACAAAAGACATGACTCGTGTTTGAAGCCAATAAAGCCAGCAGAGAATCCATGGCATGTTGACCAAAGGTTATTTCATTGTTTTTTGACTTAAAAATAACATAACGTCAATATAAACCTAAAACACTTTGAGATTGGAAGGTCAAGATTCAAGAACTTGAATGGTCACATACACCTACAGGTTGTGCAGTGAAATTAAAAAATGACAATACCCAGCAGAACGTGCAACAGAACAATAGTAACAATAATAAAAATGCTATCACTATCTATCCCTCTGTATGTTTTGGCAGTGATGTGGCACCGTATGATTGGGTAAAGCACCTGCGTTCTATGAGATGTCCCAGTGGTAATTTTCCATGGAGGCACTCTGACTAATCACCCCCTAGTGTGATTGTGTGTTTTTTTGCATGTGACCAAAACATCCCCTGACACACCTTTTCCTGTAATCCATGTAACACCCAGCTTATGCTTTTATAATTTATTTTTTGAAATACTTATAGTGTTTGCTCATGTCTCAGTTGTCGTAAATGCTGTTTTCATCATAAATAAAATATGAAACACGATTATTATAATTCTTGTATGTAACAGCACCAAAAGCAGAATATCCACACCATCGATATTGTTGCTAAAAAACAAAAAAAGTGTATTAATTGCGTTGAATGTCCGACTGAAAGTGGATACTTTGGGACATCCGTGGATGAGTCCCAGCAGGCGTGACTTTTGTGACAGGTGCTGTCGCCGCTTGCACATGAGGCGTCCTGCAAGGGAAGGGGGAAGCAAACCAGGCACTGGGCAGGTCCGAAGGTTCCACGTAAACCTGGCCGGGAGAGGATCACCAGGATTCACGATGCCGTCAATGTGTGTGGAATACGGATCAGGTGTGGGGATCTTTATTGTTATCCGTGGGTAGATTTGATTAAACGATTGACATCACATGAACAAACACACAAAAAAAACATGTCGAACAGGGATTATCAATTTCAAAAAAGACAACGCAACTGAAATAAATGAAATAAGAATTTGATGCTCCCCATTGTTAGTGTTTGCCTCGATTGATTGGAACTCCATTGAGACTTCCACCAGAAGGGAACGCAAACCACACACACTTCGGGGCTGGGTCACCACACACACTTCGGGGGTCATGGGATACCAGAGCCGCACCCAAAAGGCAAGTCACAAGCAATACATCCACCGTCCACCGCGCACGTCTTTCAACATAAAACAAACCACAGACGAAGGACTTCCTTTGCCCGCGGCGCGTCAAGAGTCCATTATTAAGGAGAGAAATCTGTGAGGCCAAGGGGGTTAAACTATAGATGAAGCACGGTGAGGTGTGTTCCTTGTGCACGTGTGCTGGTGAAAGGTCAGAAAATCAAGTTTTATAAATGGTCTCTCATGCCACTTGTGTATGCACATTTGGAAAGAATGTCAAATAAGCCACTCCTACTTCAATGGCACAATGCAGTTGCACGCCACACAGCAAACAATGAAACTGCTGATTTCAAAGTGAAGAAAGCTCCCCGGCTGTGTGGAGTGCCCCAGGGTTCGGCCTTGGTCTAATCCTCTTCTCGTTGTACATGCTTCCTCTGGGTAATTTGCGTGTCTCATTACTGCTATGCCGACGATACACAGATCTATTTCTTGGCCAATCCCAATCAACTTTCCTCCCTCCTTGACTTTCTAGCTGCCACTAAAGAGTGGATGTCTCTCAACTTCCTCCGCCTCAACCCAGACAAAACAGAAATTATATTAATTGGTCCAGATAACTTTATTACCAAAGTTAATATGTCAATTGGCCCACACCACCCCTCCATCATACGTATACCGCCAATTATCTGGGTATCATCTTTGACCAGCACATAACGTTTGATCACCTTATAACTAAAATAACTAAGATCCTGTCAATCTATAGATCTGCTTTTCTGTCTCTCTCTTTGTGCGAAGCCTGGTATGTCTCTCTTTGTTGTATTTAATTCGTTTTATCTTTTAATATATATGTTTTCCTTTTGTATTTATCCTTTTACTTTGATGTGCATGAATGGCATGAATGGCATGAATCTCTTTTAAAGGTACTGTAAGAATCACGGATTCCTTCTCATTACTGACCCCTTTGGCTAGCAGGTGAACTGCAGCCTGTTGAAGCTCTAAGTGCATTCAGAGCTCCGTGGGTTGAGACGGTCACAATCAGAAGCTAATATTAGTTCTAATCATAATTAAACCTTTACACATTTAAAAAAGCTATGAAATAACTTTTTTTTAATATCCATGCTTACATGTCACTTCCTTTCTTTTTCCCGGGAAATCCGACCCAAGTCCAATATAAGAGAAATCAGCCCAAAAGCCGTTCCATGCAACAGAGAGAGTCAGGGAAGCTAAAAATGTTTTACTTCAACCACAACATGCTCATAAACTGGGAACATAAAGCGATTTGTGCTGTAAAATCCAACATGTAGTCCATGAACGGATTCATGATTATGAACCTTATGACATGACCTGTTTGGCATGTTTGGGTGTGATAGGGCTTTATGCTTGGTCATGCATAATAAAAATGCTGTCACCATCTGTATGTTTTGGCAGTGATGTGGAACACATACCTGAATGTGTGTCCGTGTGTGTGTGTGTGTGTGTTTCTGTGTGCCTGCATAACTGCGCCTTTTCAGCTATCCAGTTTGATCTAAATGGATAGAGATCGACCACGCTGTTGTCTATTTGGGGTGTTGTCTATTTGAGACAAACACACAAGAAGGGGCGGGAGGCGCCATTGTGCAGCATAACGAGTCCACCCTCTGCTATCGCATTGCATCAATATCCCTTGGGCATTGAATTTGATCTCTCACGCACAAAAACACCAACAACAAAAAGGATAGAAACAAAAGTATGATCCTCGGATCCCTCTTACGCTGCATTATGGGAAACAGCCTTTCGATCCTTCTGGAGAAGTTGCAGCTTGCTCAGGGACACCTCAACACGAGGTGTTGAGGTGTCCCTGGTATCATACTCAATGTCAAAAAATAGAGATGAGTGGTGCCCGTGCCGGTTTTCATGGCTTCGGTGTCACGTCACGCCCGTGTCCTGTGTATTCCGGCCGCGTACGACCAAATTACACACAGGTATCACACGGCTCTTCTCTACTTTGCATTGCTGGTCTATTTTGTTACTCTCCATGTAGCCCTCAACTGTTAACAACTCCAGAGAACTGTATGAAACATGAGGACAATCATTCTGTTGAATGATTGATGAATGAAGCACTAACTTGCCTCGTACCTCTTGACTTGTACATCTTGGCAATTGTAATAGTACTTAGCTTTTCTTGCATGTTGTTAGATGTTGGTAACATGCTCAGAATTGCACATCTGCTTTTATCCCAGCTACTTATGCAGGCAACTTAGCAATTACGAAACTCGTTCTTGTAAATATGAATACTCGAAAACAGCTGTATTCCTATCTTTATGTACCACAGCGATATATTGCTGTCTCCTTCAACAAATGTACTCTTTGTAAGTTGATTTGGATAAAAGCGTCTGCCAAATGCCCTAAATATAATGTAAATGTAAATGTACCAGAGGCAGTTTGACACAGCAGAGCAACCTTGTTTATAAGATGCATGTTAAAATAAATCAATGTGTATCCATGATCCTGTAGTTAAAACGATCTAGTTAATTCCAGTCTTGTATAAAGTACTTGAAAGCGATACTTGAGTAAAAGTACAAGTATCTTACCAGAAAATGACTTTGGTAGAAGTTAAAGTCACCTTTTAGAAATGTACTTGAGTAAAAGTCTTAAAGTTTCTGATATTTACTGTACTTAAGTATCAAAAGTAATTTTCTGATATTAAATGTACTTAAGTACTGGAAGTAAAAGTAAAAGTAAAAAAATAAAGTGGCATCAGTCGTTGATTCTACTGACATCCGGGACATGCGTTGACTTCTTACGCACGAAACCCACCAGACGCGGACGGATGCTTTCGTGCGCGCGGACTGAACCCACCAGACGCACAAAGCGCACGCGTACTGCTGCGCACGCGTACTCCCATGTTACCAGACGCGGGAATTGATTGATATTGATGCTATGATCACACTTTAGTGTGATTAAAACAAATATCTAAACTATATAGAATGTTATTATTAATAATAATAATTATTATTATTATAATTATTATTATAATTATTATTATTAGAATCTTGTTTTGGTTGTATGCAAAATGTATGACTTGATTTAACTTAATTTAACTTAATATGATGCAGATATTGTGCATATACAATGTATTTCTATGAGATTGCGCACAGGGACGCACGGAAAATTCCGCCCCGAGCTGAAAAAAATCTGTCCGCCCGCGTACGCCCGCGGCCAGTGGGAACCGTGCCATTCGTTAACATGGGAGTGGAAGTAAAGTGCGTGCGCCGGCGCGTGCGCCGGAAGAGATCGCGTTTGACCGTTTTTTTTTGTTGTTGTTGTTACCATTTTAGATGGTAGAGATGGCACTTTACGTTAAACTGTTGGTCTGTGTAGCTAAAATAAACAGGATTACATGTCAGTTTACATGTCATAGTTCTAGTTATAGAGAGCTAAGCAGAGAAAAGACTTACATGGTTCCTTCATCTGAGGGGGGAACTGCTTGCGGGTGACCGCCAAGATGACGATGATGACGATGGGCCAAAGGATTACAGTCAGCGACCATCCCTGGAAGACACAGAAAGCCGATATAGATTTGTCGCTGTTTGTTTTTCATGGCATCACAGTGTCTACATTGTTGATTATTGTTTATGGACCTCATTCAAATCACCCAGCCCAAATACTTAATTTTTATTTTCTAAACATTATTTATTCAAGTCCAGAATTTAAATGTGTCATTCATCATATAGCAAAACGTTTTTACATATGCAGCAGGTAATCTTAATGACTGCTTGAACTATCAATGCCCACCAAGGGACTGGTGTTGGAAATGATCTCTGGCGATACACACGTGTACAGTAGGCCTACTGTACATCGGTCACTACTTCTGAAACTGTCAATGTTTATCTGTATAAATGTTTATCTGTATATGTTTATCTGTATGTTTATCTGTATATGTTTATCTGTATATGTTTATCTGTATAAATGTTTATCTGTATATGTTTATCTGTATATGTTTATCTGTATAAATGTTTATCTGTATATGTTTATCTGTATATGTTTATCTGTATGAACATTGACCGACAAAGAGCTCACCGGCTTGCGGAGCACCGCGAGTCCGTTCTTCCAGAGGAGGAGGCGCAGCTGGTGGAGGAACGCCATCAGCGGAGGTCACTCTGCGGAGGAGGCCAAGGAGAGGATGGCGCAAATGTTGACATGAAACACCCTTTCTTTTGTTCAATAAGTACCATGAACCGTTCAAATGTGCTGTACACATACTCATCCATATAATTATATAATGATTATATCAATCAACTCAGGGTCCAAATAAAAAGAAATAATAATAATAATAAATAATTCTAACTTTATTTGTATAGCATCTTTAAAAACCGAGTTTACACAGTGCTTTGACAGACAAAGCAAAAACAGTGAACTCAGAAGACAATATAACAATAGAAAGCAGAACACAAAGGCCAAACAAAAGCAAGACACGATCATGACAAAGTTACCAGCCGAGCTGCTGAGTTCACAACTAGTTGGAGGCGAGAAAGTGATTTTTGTTTTATGCCAGAAAGGAGGGACTTATATAGATTATATACAGGCATATATAATTATATATAATACATTATATATAGGCCTATATTATTATGTATACTTGTATACAGTAATTTATAGATAGACCTATAATATGTATTATGTATTATTACATTCACAAATATATATATATAGAATATATATTTATATATATATATATACAGTATATATCTATATATCTATATATACACTATATATCACTATAGTAGTCTATAGAACCATTTCCAACATACCTTAGGATTCCTTGCCAAAGAAGTTGTTATCGCAATAAATCAGTGCGTTGGAAGCGCACCAAGGCGTTGCTCCTAGCAGGTGGCGCTCTCCATCAGTGAGGGATTATTACAGTAAACTCCGACGGGCTGCTCAGTATCTCCCACTCAGGACAGATCCGTGAAGAAATGAGCGGAGGTCGACGGCAGGACGGCAGCAGCACGCACACCTGCACCACTCTGAGCCGCCGGACGGGAGAGCGCTGAGGTAGTGAGCGGTGAGCCAACGGCCGATGCCCCGCCCACATGCAGGTGTGGTCAAGGTGACGAGGCGTCTTCATAATGTGAAAGTTTTGTAAGGCAGATCCCCACGCCTGACAACATCCATGTTGTCAGGCGTGGGCACCCAAAGGGAAAAGTCACACTGTGGAGGCCCATCCACTGGGAGCTCTCTGGTGAAATAACAACCTCCTGTATTATCTGCAGCTCTACAGGGTTGCTGGCCTTTTGTGCTCACATGACATTAGAGACTGGAAAATACGACCTTTGATTTAATGGATTTATATCTTTCAAAAATACTTTCTTCGTTGGAGGAATCTCCATATATATATCAAAGTCTTTTGACATATAGTATATTTTAACAGCATGGTGCTTGGATAAGCAGTTTATTTATCAAGCTAGGCAAAAAAAGTATAGGCCTAGTAGCCGGGAAGTCTTTCTGGGCGCACACAGGCAGAACGTTAGCAATCTGTGTGTGTGTGTGTGTGTGTGTGTGTGTGTGTGTGTGTGTATAAATGGTAAATTGATTGACACTGTAGCAATGACTCTTGCCACAATGCCACATATGTGGCTTAGTTTGGGGCTCCTCCAAGGACACAGGCAACAGTCGTGTTGAAAGTTCGGTTTATTGCAAGTTTGAAGTCGTGACATGAATGGATGGATGGATGGAAACATGAAATTGCAGACAGAGCAGATGGTACAAGCTAGCATGCTTGTGCACTGGTGGCTGACTTAACCTGTGGTGCACTGATTAGCCAGTGCACCACAGGTTTGTAGCCCCCCCGCCACCAGACTCTAACTGGGCCAGGTGAGGCCAATTAAGCCAGCCACCCAACACACACATACCCACAAGCACATTAACAATCTTTAAATTGCACCTTTTAATTGCTTATTTTAATTAGATTTGTTTTGAATTTCTATATTATTAACCAGCCAATTGTCGAACCTCAGTTTCAGGAGGAACAATGTGGATTATGTCCTGGCCATGGAACAGTGGACCAGCTCTTTACTTGGACTCCGCCAAGGTTGTCCCTTTGGTCACCGGTTCTGTTCGTGATCTTCATGGACAGAATCTCAAGGCACAGCCGAGGTGAGGTTTACACGCCTCCACGGCGCGGTGGCTCTTCCGGTTGGCTTGGGCGCAGGCACCACTCAGGGCCGCCAGGGCTAATCAGGGGATGAAGGACCCGCCCACTTGAGCTGCTTTGGAGGAAAACAGGAGGGCAGTGCATGCAGAGGGAGGGGAGACAATACGGGTTGGCTCAAGGCCGTAACATGAGGAGAGTGTCCGGTTTGCAGACAATGTGGTTCTGTTGGCTACATCAGACCGTGACCTCCAGCATGCACTGGGGCAGTTTGCAGCCGAGTGTGAAGCGGTCAGGATGAGAGTCAGCACCTCCAAGTCTGAGGCCATGGTTCTCTGCTGGAAAACTGGAGTGTTCCCTCTGGGTTGGGAGTGGAGTTGCTGCCTCAAGCAAAGGAGTTAAGTATCTCAGGGTCTTGTTCACGAGTGAGGGCAAAATGGAGCGGGAGCTGGACAGATGGATTGGTGTGGCGTCTGCAGTAATGTGGGCGCTGTACTGGTCCGTTGAATAGGGAGCTGAGCCGAAAGGCAAAGCTCTCAATTTACCTGTCCATCTACATTCCAACCCTGACCTATGGTCACAAGCTTTGGGTAGTCACCAAAAATAACGAGAATGCGGATATAAGCGGCCAGTTGTGTGTGTGTGTATTTGCTTCTCTTAAGAAGATCTTATAATCCACACATGTAATGGTCACACAACACAACATGCAGGAAGTGGTGGCCACCAAACACCACACACAGGGAGGGTTGCCTGCGGAAATTTGGCCTCTGCATTTGACCATCCATTCTGCTGCCCCACACAGAAAGGCCGGGAGATCACCCACCTGGGCACCACAGAGTCATAGCGCTCCAGGCGGGAATCGATCCAGGACCTTCTTGCTGTGAAGCAGCAGTGCAAGGACTGTGCCACCGTGCACACTGCTTTAATATAACAAGACTGTAGCAGTGTTCATGCCACAATGCCACGTCCTGTGGCTTAGAGTTCCTGACCAGGTAGGAGAGACGGTAGTCGGGATGATGCGAAATAGTCTTTAATGAATTGTCAACACATGATCGCTCATTGGCTTAATAGTTTAGTTTGTTAGTTAAAGTTTTTAGTTTGCGTCTTAGGGTGATGGAGTCGGCCTCCTGTCAGGTCCTGGTTCTCCATCCGTACCCAGCCTCCTACTGTCGGGAAAGTAAACGGGTGTGAATATATACGCATCAGACTAATTATGCAAACTATGCTCATCCCCTACAGCTTCGTCAATCTCATGCATTTTGCCGCTCCGCTCCCCTTATTTCAGCTGCCGACACCAACCACCTCCACTGCTTAATATGTACTGGAACAATGGTGAAAATAAAATCTGTATGGGACTGTGGCACACTCCTGCCGCTTACGGAGTGTCCACCCGACTGAAGTAAATGAATCAATGTTCCCACACCAATATTCACCGCAAACAGGCTTTATTTAGTACACAGGGGAAGGGAATGTGCAGGGTTCTTATCGTGCCAGGTCCGTTATTCCAATCGTTGCCGTAGTCCAGAAATAGGGGGTATCACACCAGGAAGTGGTCTCAGGGGATCCAGGGCAAGGCAGGCGGGAGGGTCGTCAGGCAGGCAAGGGTCGGTACACAAGACGGGTTCTCAGATGATCAAAAGGTCAAGGCACACAGCCACTTCTTTTATCTCTATAGAACTGTCTTTCTCTCAACTCTTCCTCCTCTCCTCCTCCTCCTCCTCCTCCTCCTCCTCTCCCACTTCCACTTCCACTTCCACTTCCACTTCCAACACTTCCACTTCCACTTCCACTTCCACTTCCACTTCCAACACGTCCTCCTCCTCTTCCAACTCTCTCGAACTCCCCACCACCCAGGTCCTCCCCTATTTATAGTCTGCAGGCAGGGCCTTAATTGACTGCCGCGCAGCCAATTTAAATAAGGCTGATTGCCTCTGTCGCAATTCCTGCCTCCTCGGCTCTCTCTGGGGGCCGAAAGGGGAATTGCGGCTCCCCCGACTGTCGTCCACACTTGTCCCTCAGTGGCCGTCTGCCACAGGGACTTACACATTTTCATTAGCTTACTCATTTCACCATTTCACAGCACAACTGCCCACTAGCATAGCTGTGGGCCTTACAGTGAGGAGCCTAAACATATGGCAAAATATTTAGAAACCCAATTCTCCCCAACACCACAACAGGTGACGGTGCACAGGCCAGTTTCAAATAAACTGTGTAATATTTTCTGAAATCTCTTTTATTCTTTTACACTCCAGAGCAGAGAATAATAAAGCATGCATAGTGCCCACAACGATGGGACTTTTCATGTCCTTCCTTTCTGTTGACCTGTCCAAAACAGACCACAAAACAGCCATAGAGCCCTCTGTCTGTTTCCCTGCTCCTATGTTGCTCCTATGTTGCTCCTATGTTGCTGCTACGTGTGCTACTTTTGTCACCCGTAGGCCTTTTATCCACCTGATCGACTTTGGGGTCCGAGCCGTTTATATCAGCTAGTTTATATCTCAAAACTTACATTTGGAACTACAGTAGATGTTATTTAGGCAATAGCTCATGACAGGTCGTGGTATATGGTTATTATATCACAGGTCGCCTGTGCTCCCTAGCTCTGGGGAGAGGGTTCGCACTCACACATACTGTATGTAATGAGCCTTGCATGGCCACCATGATAATTTACAATTTGAAGCCACATTCCTCAGAGGATATCATTACACAGCAGTTTCACTGAGAGATGTGTTGATGTTTACACACAAAACACTGCCATGTTTGTATTGTGTCCTCACCTCTCTCAGAGTTGGTCACACCCGATAAGTACAGCTTTGGGGACAGATGGGCCTTTCACAACTTCATACAAGAGAAGACAATTTATGAAGAAATATTTCTCAGTTGTTGAACCAGAAGAGCACATACTTGATAAAAAAAAAAAAGAGGGTAAAACATTCCAGTATGTCTCAATATTAAAGTCCTTGATCCAGGTCTTAAATAAGAGTATTCAAGAAAAGACACTTGGATGTGAAAGAAATTCTGAAAATGCGTCACAATACCAGACATTTCATGGCGGATCTCACTATCAGAAAAAAAAAAAATGTCTCTGTAGAGGAGGACAGAGTTAGTCTCATTGATGACTTTGAGGTGTGTAATCCTCTCTGAACATCCTGAAAAAAGCACAATGTCGCGGCTGTGTACTGGGTGTTGGGAAACATTCCAGCACAGTTACAATCAACATTGGCATCTATTTATCTAGCTATTCTGTGTAAGGCAGAAGACACTAAGCAGTTTGGATTCCAGAGAGTTTTAGAGCCACTACTAACAGACCTTCAAATCTTGGAGAAAGATGGTCTTTTTGTTCCAGGTTTAGGAAAAGTCATCAAAGGGACTGTGGTCAGTGTGGTGACTGATAATTTGGGGGCCCATTCTGTGCCCCATCAGAACCTCCAGCATGCACTGGGGCGGTTTGCAGCCGAGTGTGAAGCGGTCAGGATGAGAGTCAGCACCTCCAAGTCTGAGGCCATGGTTCTCTGCTGGAAAACTGGAGTGTTCCCTCTGGGTTGGGAGTGAGTTGCTGCCTCAAGCAAAGGAGTTAAGTATCTCAGGGTCTTGTTCACGAGTGAGGGCAAAATGGAGCGGGAGCTGGACAGATGGATTGGTGTGGCGTCTGCAGTAATGTGGGCGCTGTACTGGTCCGTTGAATAGGGAGCTGAGCCGAAAGGCAAAGCTCTCAATTTACCTGTCCATCTACATTCCAACCCTGACCTATGGTCACAAGCTTTGGGTAGTCACCAAAATAACGAGAATACGGATATAAGCGGCCAAAGTGAGTTTCCTCCACATTCCTTGTAAAAAAAAAAACCTGATTCTGTAATGTAACTTCAGAGAGTGCTCAGACAAGCCAACACACACAAACCCCAGTGTGTGTGTGTGCTCTCTTAAGAAGATCTTTATTAATCCACACAACACAACATGCAGGAAGTGGTGGCCACCAAACACACACACAGGGAGGGTTGCCTGCAGAAATTTGGCCTCTGCATTTGACCCATCCATTCTGCTGCCCCACACAGAAAGGCCGGGAGATCACCCACCTGGGCACCACAGAGTCAATAGCGCTCCAGGCGGGAATCGATCCCAGGACCTTCTTGCTGTGAAGCAGCAGTGCAAGGACTGTGCCACCGTGCACACTGCTTTAATATAACAAGACTGTAGCAGTGTTCATGCCACAATGCCACGTCCTGTGGCTTAGAGTTCCTGACCAGGTAGGAGAGACGGTAGTCGGGATGATGCGAAATAGTCTTTAATGAATTGTCAACACATGATCGCTCATTGGCTTAATAGTTTAGTTTGTTAGTTAAAGTTTTTAGTTTGCGTCTTAGGGTGATGGAGTCGGCCTCCTGTCAGGTCCTGGTTCTCCATCCGTACCCAGCCTCCTACTGTCGGGAAAGTAAACGGGTGTGAATATATACGCATCAGACTAATTATAACTATGCTCATCCCCTACAGCTTCGTCAATCTCATGCATTTTGCCGCTCCGCTCCCCTTATTTCAGCTGCCGACACCAACCACCTCCACTGCTTAATATGTACTGGAACAATGGTGAAAATAAAATCTGTATGGGACTGTGGCACACTCCTGCCGCTTACGGAGTGTCCACCCGACTGAAGTAAATGAATCAATGTTCCCACACCAATATTCACCGCAAACAGGCTTTATTTAGTACACAGGGGAAGGGAATGTGCAGGGTTCTTATCGTGCCAGGTCCGTTATTCCAATCGTTGCCGTAGTCCAGAAATAGGGGGTATCACACCAGGAAGTGGTCTCAGGGGATCCAGGGCAAGGCAGGCGGGAGGGTCGTCAGGCAGGCAAGGGTCGGTACACAAGACGGGTTCTCAGACGATCAAAAGGTCAAGGCACACAGCCACTTCTTTTATCTTGTGGTTCCACAGCAGGATTGCCTGACTTTGCAGAGGTGTTGCAGATAATGTTGATTTGTGACAAACTGACCTTTTTTGTCGGACTACAAAACACATGGTACAATGAACACCTTAGGAGCTATGAGTAAAGGCTGCTACATACTCCGCGAGAAGTGAGAACTTTGTTCTCGCACCCAGGGAATGTCCAGGGCTGCGAGAACTTCAGTTCTCATACTCCGCGAGAACTTAAGTGCAGAACTCAAAGGCCCCGCCCACAGCAGCAAACTTCTGCGCCGGCGGAAAGCGCATTAACCATGCCCACTTCAAATCGACCAATCACACAATAGTTCTCGGACACAACGCAAGAAAAAGGTTCGGCCCGGCTGATGTGTCGAGAACAAGCTGCGAGAACTCCTGACCTAGGGCTGCGAGAACAAAATGACGTCATTTTGTTCTCGCTTCTCGTGGAGTATGGATCAGCCTTTAGACAACACAGGCAGTGTGAAGTTACTTGAGCAAAGAGATATTCCAGATTTTTATCCTTTGGCTGCATACACTCTAGCAGCAAGACGATTGGCAACCTTGAAGCACCACATTTGCCTCTCCATTTAGGTATCACATGAGGACAAAAGTTGTTGCACTAATCTATGAGTAGGATTTATTTCAAGTTGATTCATTCCTCATTACTGTATTTCTGATGCAGCTTCTTCCTATTGAGATGGCTACCCCAGCAAAACTGCAGATCATTTTGGAAGATGACATTCGCAAACTGGTTCTAACTTCAGGCATCCCCAGTACACTTCAGGACCTGATTGATGTTATTCAAGAGACATTTCATATTCCAGGGGCGTTTACTCTGATGTATCAAGACATGGATTTTGGTGGCCAATATTCCACTTTGAGTTCCATTGAAGAAGTACAAGACAAGGCTACACTACAGCTTGTAATAACTCAACCACTTGTCCTAACTCTCAATCCTGTGGAAGTACCAGATGTTGAATCCCCAATACCAGAACAATCTACAAGCTCTGGACACAATCCTGCTGTCCTCCTCGGATGAAAGTGGAATATCTTACAGGTCTCAGCAATGGCCAGTTAAGTTTAAAATACCTACCTTTTCTTATGATGTAGACCTTATGCTGGAAGCAGGAAACGAAGCCTACAAAAAGTTTGGCACACTGTTCAACAATCCAAAAGTGACAAGTAGCATACTTGAGAGGCTAGCGGAGACAATATTTTGCTACACAGCATACCCAACCGGTATCCAAGTTTTAGCTGTGGTAGAAGCCTTGGTAGAAATGTATCCATGCATGAAAGAGCCAGGGGCTTTTAATGGCTTATCTGGTTGGCAACATAGGAGGAAATATAAAATGGGTCTCTGACAACACATCGTGAATTGTTACATACAATTGTTACTGTGAGCAATTACTCTACCTCTTGCGCCAGTGTGGCTGGCATCAGTGATGTAATGATTGACGAAAGAACAAGAATTGCAGCCCTGGTTCGGGAGTTCTCGTAGATTGTTCTCGACACATCATCTCGTGTCCGAGAACTATTGTGTGGGCGTGGTTAATGCGCTTTCCGCCGGCGCAGAAGTTTGCTGCTGTGGGTGGGGCCTTTGAGGAGTCTCTCGTGAAGTATGAAATGTCGTGGCCAGAACGAACTTTGTTCTTGTTCTTGCCACCTCGAGAACAAGAACATTTTCTTCAAACAAACCCTCAAACACATCAGTCCTATACAAAATACCATGAAACACAATATGACAAGTGCTATTATGGGAATGAGCCATGACAGAGCGATTGTACCTGGTGGTGTACAGGGGGGCCCATTGGATACCAATAACAACCCATCCATGCACCTAGTAGAAGGCACATCGCTAATGTGGTTCGACAGTTCCTGTTCACAATGGCGGGGAACATCTAATTCAGGAATCAGGATAGTCAGTTTCAACGGATTTCAAATGGGCATCTTTTCTTTCATCTTATTGACACCCTTCGGAGCGCAGTTGATGCTGTGATCTCGTGTGCCGGGTCATCTTCTTCTTTCTCCGGAGTCACCTCCTGGGTCATTTCCACGATGAGGGGAGCATCTGCTCCTGGGTTGGGGCCCTCGTTTTCCCCATGGTGGGGGCCTCTGGTCAGCCCATGGTTGGAGCCCTCTTTGTTGAAACCTCTGGTCAGTTCTTATCTGCTGAGCCCTCGGTTGTCTGTCTGTTGGTCCTTTGTTCTCGGCGGCTGGTGTAGATTCATTGTGGTTGGTCATCGGTTGGGACCACAGTCCTGGTTTCCATAAGTGATCTCCGCTGGTTGGCCATATCGGGCGTCGAGTATTTGGAGTAGGACTCCCAGCGGCAGGCCACCAAGGACGCCGGAGTCATCGCCGGCCTCAACGTCCTGCGGATCATCAACGAGCCCACGGCCGCCGCCATCGCCTACGGCCTGGACAAGGGCCGGAGCGGCGAGCGCAACGTCCTGATCTTTGACCTGGGCGGTGGCACCTTCGACGTGTCCATCCTGACCATCGAGGACGGCATCTTCGAGGTGAAGGCCACGGCCGGAGACACCCATCTGGGCGGGGAGGACTTTGACAACCGCCTGGTGGACCACTTTGTGGAGGAGTTCCGCAGGAAGTTCAAGAAGGACATCGGCCAGAACAAGAGGGCCTTGCGGCGGCTGCACACGGCCTGCGAGCGAGCCAAGAGGACCCTGTCGTCCAGCTCCCAGGCCAGCATCGAGATCGACTCCCTGTACGAGGGCACCGACTTTTACACCTCCATCACCAGGGCTCGCTTTGAGGAGCTGTGCTCGGACCTCTTCCGGGGAACCCTGGAGCCTGTGGAGAAAGCCCTGAGGGACGCCAAGATGGACAAGAGCCAGATCCAGGACATCGTGCTGGTGGGCGGCTCCACGCGCATCCCCAAGATCCAGAAGCTCCTGCAGGACCTGTTCAACGGATTTCAAATGGGCATCTTTTCTTTCATCTTATTGACACCCTTCGGAGCGCAGTTGATGCTGTGATCTCGTGTGCCGGGTCATCTTCTTCTTTCTCCGGAGTCACCTCCTGGGTCATTTCCACGATGAGGGGAGCATCTGCTCCTGGGTTGGGGCCCTCGTTTTCCCCATGGTGGGGGCCTCTGGTCAGCCCATGGTTGGAGCCCTCTTTGTTGAAACCTCTGGTCAGTTCTTATCTGCTGAGCCCTCGGTTGGCTGTCTGTTGGTCCTTTGTTCTCGGCGGCTGGTGTAGATTCATTGTGGTTGGTCATCGGTTGGGACCACAGTCCTGGTTTCCATAAGTGATCTCCGCTGGTTGGCCATATCGGGCGTCCCCGACTTTCCTTGGGTTGAGTATTTTGATTAGGACCAGGTCGCCAGGCAGAAATGGGTGGGTCGGCTGTCCTGCAGAGAAAGGGAAGAGAAGGAGAAGAACACATCACCATAGATGCCATTCAATTTCTTAACAAGTGCATCGGTATAATCACACTAACACCACCCCGCACCCAAGGAGTTGGAAATGGTCGGAATTGATTTTTTTCTTGTCATGGTCCTATTCATGCTTTCCACCATAGCCTGGACTATGGTAATCCAGCTATACGCTATAGTAGTTGTGTTACTTTTATGTATACTAGTCTTCCGTCTCACCGAATAATTTCTTTAGCTAGTATTTTCACCACTGTTCGTGCATTGCGCTTTATCTGGTCAAATATTCTTGTCATGCTTAAAATGTGGCATGGCGTGTTCCCCGTGTGTTTGGTTTGTAAGTGTATTGTTTGGTTTGCATGTTCCGCATTCGATCTGTTCATTCATTGTTTCCTGTTTGTTTTGTATAGTCGGCTTTTGGTTAGTTTACTCCCTGTTTTGTCTGTCGGCCATTTTGTCTCAGCTGTTTTCACTTCCCTTGTTAGTGTCCCGATTTCTACCTGCGCCAGTCTTGTGGGTTTTTTCGGGTTGTTGTCTCTAAATGGGGTGTTCAGTCTGTCCGTGTTCATGTCACCAGCAAGTGAAGATTTGAAGATTCAAGTTTTGCCGTGCCTCATTTCGTATTCGGTACAATTTAGTTTACTTTTATTAAAGAATATTTTAAGTTAACTTTTCTGCCAGCACTTTGGTCCTTTCCCTTTTTGCCGCTTCACCGCTACCTGACAACTGATTGAAGAGGTATCATGGGATGCCCCTGGTTTCCTTGACAATGTAAGAGTTACATTAATTTATTAGTTTCTTGTACTCCAAGAATACAAAATCTTGCCATTATGTCTGTTATGACCCCCGTTTGGCCGACATTAGACATACCATGAACATTTTCGGACAATACATGGAAGAGTGATAGTTAGTATAGGCAGATGACCCATTTCATACCAAACTGTCTGAACCTGAGGTAGTAAGGCCTTTTTAAGCCAATATTTAATATCAACTATCAACTTCTCATCAGCGTTTATCTGTGTGTTGGCTCCATCCCACACTAGTCATCTCTCCTTTTAAATATTTTTGTGTTTTAAGAAATATGACTAATCATATTGCAAGGAATGTTAGTATTATGGCATCCAAGCCAAAGCTATATGATCAGCGACAATCAATCCAAACAAAAGGAGAAAATATAAAATCTTGTATACTTTATGTCTGCCTAATATGGAGTCCACCTTATCACTACAGCATTATTAAGTCAAATCAATGCCATCACTTCAATAACTATAAAAATTGTAATTTATGACCAAATCGCTCTGTGGCGG
Organism: Coryphaenoides rupestris; assembly: GCA_002895965.2. Taxonomy (NCBI): domain Eukaryota; kingdom Metazoa; phylum Chordata; class Actinopteri; order Gadiformes; family Macrouridae; genus Coryphaenoides; species Coryphaenoides rupestris. The sequence continues at coordinate 760,528 of PIJE02000074.1, read as the reverse complement.
AGTTGAGCCGACAGACTGCTTTATTGTTGTTGTTTGTCAATCCACCAGTCAGGATTAGGTGTTCATCAGGAATCGCTGCCGAGCCAGACAAACCTTAGTTTTTATGGGGTTGGGATTCAGGGGTTGAATAATTTGCGAATCAAGTTACCAAAGTAGAGCATCAGAGCACAACCATAAACATGCCAACCCACTCTGTGCACTATGGTGATGTAGAGCCCTCTTGTTCAGCCCATCCAGCTGCCATAACAGCTAAGTCCTTATTCACTACATGTATGTCTCCAGTGGTGCTATGATCTTTAACCTTATTATCTCTAGCCAATCTAGTTGGAAGGGGAATTGAAGCCAGTAAAATGTAAACCATAATTTGATGTAATATATGGGTTTACCATCAGTTGCTTTTAAACTATTGCCAAAGTCAATTATACACTGAAAGCCTATTGCCAATCAGTATATACCATGAGGGTTTCACCAGAAAAAACTAGATGTCCCAGTTAAGGCCAACACTCCTGCTGCCTGAGCTGACATCTGACCCCTGTCCCTTCTCCATCTCCCAACCCAAAATCGTCTTCTCCTGTTCTTTCGTCCTCTTGTCACTCTATCATCCAGTGAGTCAGCGCTCACAGTGACTTGGCCAAGTAATCATGACTGTGCCTGCCTTCGGTTGTCCCGGGGTTTCAAGGTGGTATCTTACCCGTCATAGGCTAACCAGCCTTCCATACTGGCATGTTGCAGGATGCCGAATATGAGATACAATCAATAAATCCCGACTGATGCTTATGTTCAGCGCATAGGATAAGTGGTATAGGTTGCAGTTGTGGGAGAATAGGGACAGAGTCATCTGCCATATCGCTCAATCACAGGTGGCCGTGATGGAGACACAACAGGGAACTTAGCCTGTGTGTGTGAGGGTGGGTGGTTGGGGGTTGAGAAATGTCCATGTTAATATCATTGTCAAATGCTATCCGTTTATCTCAGGGTAGTATTCCATCTGATGTGTTAGTGTCAGAGTAAACCTTAGCTGGATTTCCATGAGGGGGGGCGGTGGGGGTGTGAGTGCTTATTTTTCTGTTCTGGCAGTTTGGTTGTTCCATCTATAAGCACCATTAGCGGTTGGCGTTTGCAAGGTAAACCCATAACTTCTGAATACCAATGGATCAGATTGTTTCCACATTAGATCCCTTCCCAATAGACTAAGTGGAGAGCTATTCATAATCATGCACATTTTTATTTGAATTAAATTCAGAGGTTAACAGTCACCAGGTGAAGAAGTGGCGTAAAGCATGTTTGTGGTTATCCTTTATGGCAGGGGTGTAAAAAGTACCCAGAAATTATACTTAAGTGAAAGTATGGGTACCGTCTCAAAATCTTACTCAAGTAAAAGTCAGAGTATCTGGCTAAAAACACACGAGTAAAAGTCAAAAAGTTTCTACTTTTAAATGTACTTAAGTACTAAAAAGTAAAAGTAAAAACTTTTTTTTATTGCAAGGCCATGGGTGCTCGTCTTGTCCGTCCACGCCGACCGTTTCGTCCTCTTCATCACTCGTACTATCGTTTGTGGCCATCTTCTGTAGCTTGTCACTCTGACTGTCTATTCTTCTGATAGCAGGTGTTTCATCAAAGATCCCCGCTGTCTAGTCTTGCACAAGGACCAATCAGCATGGGTATGGGCGGGTTCATTTTCCATTGATGGGGATTTGATTGGCTGTTTTTAAATAAAGTGTGGCCGCAGGATTAATAACGTTAACGTTAGTTCGGCCAGAGAAACAAATATACTAATTAAAATTGTTGGACCTGCGAGATTTGTACTTTGTACTTTGTAGGTCTGCATTTTAAATGTAAGGAGTAAAAAGTATGTTTTTTTTCTCTGAAATGTAATTGAGTAAAAGTACAAGTATACAAATCTAATAATATTCGAGTAAAGTACAAATCCCCCAAAAACAGTACTTAAGTATTGTAACGAAGTACTATTACTCAAGTACTTTACACCCTATAGTTTGTTGTTTAAAGTTTCCTTTAACTGATCCATTTCATGTTTAGACTCCATGTTGGGATTCCACTGCATAGGGACCTTGGGCTGCCCCCCCCCCCCTTCTGGTGTGGCTCTGGGGGAGGGGCTGAGGGTGGTGGTGGTGGTGGGGGGGTTGTTGGGGTATTATGATAGATGCCATTCTGTTCAACCCTACAACCTTCATCCAATGTCCAAATCTACCATAACTAAAACACTGTTCACGAACGTCATGGCCTGGGTGGCCAGCATGTCCCCAACCACATAGTACACTTCTCCCACTTCTCAGACACCTTTATATTTCTTTTTTTATGTTTTTAATTTGACTAGGGTTTTTAATTCCCAACAAAAACATTGCTGGCATCTCCATCCTTACTGTATTCTTTACCACTTCTCGATTAGATTAACGCAACTTAATAGGATTGGCACTATTTATTTGTATTTTTACATTTATTTATTTATTTTTTAATTTTTGCTTAATCAGGTGAACATAGTATCAGGCAGCAAAGTTGTCTATATTATGAAAAACTCAATGATATTGTGATAGCTTGCTGTGCTGCACCTCTGTACCGCCGTTGTATAAATAACCTGTTAGCAGACTTTGGAGGAGCACAGAGGGCGTGGTAAGCCCCGCCTCCTGGAGGGTCCTTCTATATCCCGCCCCTTGTAGCTCAGTCTCAACCAAGACAGCGGTCACTACGTAACACCTCTCGGGCCTCCTCAACCACACTCTAGTATCCACTTCTCAGACAATGCTTGAAACTGGAACACCACATGAGCTCGACTCAAACAGTTATAACCTTACAAAGAGAACCTCTGCGCTTCCTTAACTGAATGATCTCTAGGATGTCACCCCTTCACAGCATTTTCTCTACAATCCATCCAATACACAGCAATCTCTATACCAATAGTTTTTAACTTGCGCTCAATGCCACACAAACTCTACAGACAACTGCAAAATACTCCAACTTGTCCAGCATAGAATCTGCATAAGTTCCGCGAGGGGAAGACTTTGTTCCCTAACTGCAAGGGCAAAGGCAAATTCTTCCTCTTCCGTATCCTCGTGGGTTTTAAAAGATGCATATAATGCCATGATTGCACTTTCATGGTCCTATGTACAGTAGTTCTGGGTTTTGCTTGCTTGGATCATGGACAGACTTGCTGTTGTCTATTTCAACCTTGAGCTCTATCTGAGGCGCCTGCTATTGCCTTCTGTCTGTCCCATAACAGTTTACATTTCTCCCACTCAGCGAACGTCTCTCGTAGATATGGAAAATCCCAGTTTGGGTCTCCCACCCTCTCATATATTCGGGCCAGTGGCTACTTTAGACGTGAGATTAGAGACGTTATTCGGGAGGATTTTAGCCATTTTATATGTCATTGTTTGAGGAGACCCTGTCCGCGGTTCCCCTTTTGGACACACACAGGGTCTCTCCGGGCGGGTCCCTCTTCCTCAGTTTGGTGAGGGGGGAATTTCCCTGAACTCTTGATAAGAGTCCCCAGCGCTGGTTGACCCTGAACGCCTGTGGCTGAGCGGTAGAGGTTTTTTTCTACAGATTGGCCTTTGTTTAGCTGTACGTCTAGCCGATTAAGCGTACTTTCTCAAATTTTTCTACCGGTGATCAATCGGTCTTCTAACTCAGGAATGTTACCTCTGCCGTTAGGCATCTGATTCAGGAATATTACCTCTGTAATCAGGCATCCGATTCAGGAATGTTACCTCTGCAATCGGGCATCCGATGCAGGAATGTTACCTCTGCAGTCGGGCATGCGGCTCAGGAATATTACCTCTGAGTCCGGGCTTCCGATATAGATCCAGCTACACCGGGCATCCAATTCAGGACAGCTACCCCTATGATCGGGCTAAACCTACTATTTTTTCTGTATAAACTCTATTATATGTCTTATTACTTATTGCGCTTTTAAATTCTAATTGGGCATACCGGAGAGAGTAAGTACAATTCTTATTAAAAATAAGATTGAAACTTACCTCTGTCCAGTATCCCACTTCTGACACCAAGTTGTTATGCGCAGTTTCGAGCGGTCATCTATTGTGGCTGGAGTTCAGGTTCAGGTTCTGGATTGTCTGTAGCAAAGCAGCGAGCTCGGGAATCAATGTGACACAAGGCAGTCTCACCAGGAATGATTCAAAGTTTATTTAGATACATAGAGCATATATACAGTTTGCATGGGAAAAAAGGAACATTTACATATAGACACAACAACTCAAGACATAGAAACGCCTCGAAGACAGCCATTCAGGGAGCAGGGACAACAAGGCCGTCCATGGAGACCCTTCCGTCCCCACACCCCAGACAGCCAATCCGGAGACGCCAGGACCCCAGGCCCCACGTGGATATGTAACAGACAGACAACAGTTAACTTGAAGCACGGATATCATGGCCTCACGTGACCCACACAGAGATGTGGGTCTCCATGCCCCAGACCAGGAAGCAGGGACAGCAAGGTCTCACGTTGAGACCTTCCACGGGACAGCCAGTCCCGATAGAAGAGGCAACATGTTCCCACAACAACACTCGACGACAACAACACCAGCGAGTGCATCTCAGAGGCCTCCCAGGGCCAACAGATAAGAGTGATACATACTCGCAGAACAGAAGAAAACAATGTCTACACTGTCAGTTAATGAAGCGCTTGTTATGCATCCCCCTTCCTCAAATCACAAGATACCAGACCCTATAACCCCTATGGCACCGCAGAACTAGGATGAATACAACCAAAATGCATAACATTGACTTACAGTTACCAGCCTATCGGGGACACCTCCTGTGGCCCTCACGACTCCAACCAATCAATCTAAAAATTGACTCAAAAGCGACAACTATGCCGTTGATAAACCGCACATGGATCCAACACATAACACATAATGTACTTCGACAATCACGTACATCCATGACCTTCACGTTATTTGTAGATTATAGATCAATCAGTAGATTAGGCAAAGAAAACCATTTTATCAATAACTTCGGGGAAATACTTTGCTTGTGATTGTGATTATGATTTTGGAAATAAGAATTACCTGAATGTTTATTTTGTTTTGTTTGTTGTGTCATGCTGTACACTCCCTTGACCACCCGCAGAAGGTACCAGATCATAACACAAATTTAGTGTCATATTTTGATAAAGTAAAGCTACTGTATTCCAATAAAAACACCCAGGCATTGCTGTCAACAAAACTGACTAAATAGTGGTCAGTGACGCAGACCCAGCTACTTTAACCCAGACCTCTGCCACCATCATCATTCATAGAACAACTTAGTGAAGCAATGCAGGTGATGAAAACATAGAATGATGTGCACATTGGTTCCGTTCAGTCACAGCGCTGAAATAAGACACCTCTGTACTTAAAAAGCAACACAGATACTGAAATACTATGCTTTACTGAGAAAAACCCACCACAGCAGACTATGGAAGACTATACTGTACCTACCATCCTTAACAAAGAATTGATTTGACCTTTCCCACCTTCATTTATTTACATTATACCTAATGACACAAAGGTAGACTTGCTTTATACGTATATTAACATCATAAGTAATGTATTTTCCTCCAAGATAACACTGATATTAAAATAGCCTGTGGGAAGAATAGTGAAACACCTGTCCGCTCGAGCTTATAAAAACTAAAAGTGTACAAATACAGTATGTGTACATATTACATCACACTTGTGTTCACATGGTTTTGAAAACGGTGTGTTCAGAAAGCCTTCTGGAATAGAAGGGTCTAGACAATGAGGAATGCCAAGTAGAAGACTTGGAAGTAGAAGTGTCTGTTGTCAAAATGGGCAAAAAATAAATTGGAACACCAGCATTCATCAAAAACTAAAATGGAAACTTTCATCCCAGTGGTTTATCAAGTCATACATTTGGGCATTTTTAACACTGATTGTCTGCAAGAGGTTATCACTTCAGCCTGATTGCAGATCTCGACCAATGTCAACATCACATTACGAAAGGATTTTTGAAAAGGTTTTTGAAAAGATTCTTCTCACTGGCATAATATAAGTACATGTACAGTATATGCTTCACTTTAACACTGCTTTTGGCACTCTTAACACGTCAAAAAAGTCAATGACGCTGTGACATCAGTAGACTATTTTCCAGTGGGTGGGCTGCTCGCAGTCTTTCTCTTGATCCCCACAGAAACGGTTGTATGTGGATTTCGGGTCGAAGCCCAGGATCTCTCGCTCCTCGTGGATGCGGAAGGAGAACGTAGATACGGACGTCCCAATGAAAAATCTGAAACATGCGAAGTATATGAATTATTAAATCATCATGAAAAAGAATTCCTTCATGGGTATGCAATAAAAATAAACTATAAACAATAAAGGTCAAACCAGTAAGATTTCCACTGCTTCAGCCCATGAAAAGAATATAACAAAAAAGGAACATTCAAAACATTGTCATGTGGGATAAGCAAGGCATCGGTCGGCCTTTTTAACTGGTGACAATAGCGGTTATGCAAAGCACCCTGGTCTAAAAACAATATTAACATGTTCCTTATGAAGCCAATGGGCATTATCCCGACTGCGGTCCACCGCTTCTGCCATCGACTCAGCACCTTGCGTCTCCGTGTCCCTGGTCCTGTTTGGGCGAAGTCTATGTTGCCACAAATTCACCGTGGCTTGATCTGGTTCTGGACCGGGAAGCCACCGTGGATTGATCTGGTTCTGGACCGGGAAGCCACCGTGGATTGATCTGGTTCTGGACCGGGAAGGAGAGTCGGCAGCCGATTCCGCTCCCCGCGTTTCACCCACCGGCGATAAATCACACACACCCGCCCCCTCGCATATCAGTCAGCACTTGTATCACATCGAATGCTGTCCTCCAACAACACTGGGAGCTCAATGCGCAGCGCAATACAACCTCTCCAAGCACTTCCCGCGGCTCATCCATCGGATCTCAGCGTGCGTCTGCAAATCCCCATAAACTGCACCTGTTCCATGAATGAGATTGGTTGGCTACAGGCTGCAGCTCCTTGGACGGAGCGCCCTCTATCGGTAGACAATTATAATTACAATTGGACTTTGTTGGGAGTTGTGGATGTATTAATCATGTGTGCCAGTAACTTTCCACTCTGCTGTTTGACCTACGTGACTAGTCAGCTTCACTCTTATCTGTTTGCCCCGGGAGGCCTCTGAGACGCACTCGCAGCTGTTGTTGTGGGAACATGTTGCCTCTTCTATCGGGACTGGCTGGAAGCTTTGTTCAGCGCTGACTAAGGAATGACGTCGCTCGGCGTTCCGATTGGCCCAGACGGAGCGACGGGCGTTCCCATTGGCCAGACGGAGCGACGCACGTTCCCATTGGCCAGACGGAGCGACGGGCATTCCCATTGGCCAGACGAAGCGACGCGTCGAGAAGCGTCCAGAAGGCGGAGAGCCGCGCATATATAAAGTTGGTCGGCGGAGAGACCGGATAGCAACACGGAGGACCTGATCCCAGACGACAGCATCACACAGAGAACATCTAACAACTAATAGTAAGTCCACTACAACCTTGTTATGACGCAGAGGAGAATATGTACACTTCACACACACATTGAATATTGTACATCTATGTTTTTAAATGAATACTTTCATAGTATTCATTTATTAATTTCAATGTATTTTAATGATATTGCATTTTGATGATATTATCGGCTATATTGAGGGTAAGTTTTTAAAACTTTATTATTTAATTATATGAAACTTTAATTTCATTATTATACCTACATTATTATTTTGTCAACATTATTTTCATATTTGTAGTGTTGGGTTTATATCACATCCCACGGCTTCTCCTACCACTGCTATGCTGATGACACCCAACTGTTTCTTTCCTTCCCCCCCTCAGACACCCACATTGCAACACGCATCTCAAAATGCCTGGCCGACATCAGCAGATGGACGACCGCCAACCACCTGAAGCTCAACCTCGACAAGACTGAGCTTCTCTTCATACCGGGTAAAGACTGCCCTCAGATGGACCTACTTGTCACCATCGAGGACATCGAAGTCTCCCCTGCACCCACGGCAAGGAACCTTGGCGTGGTACTGGATGACCAGCTGTCCTGCAACGCCAACATTACCTCTGTGGCCCGATCTTGTAGAATTGCTCTCTACAACATCCGCAAGATCCGGCCCTTCCTCACACGTGAAGCAGCGCAGATCCTGGTCCAAGCGCTCGTTATCACTCGTCTCGACTACTGCAACTCTCTCCTGGCTGGACTCCCCGCCTCAACAATCAAGCCCTTACAACGCATCCAGAACGCAGCAGCACGCCTCGTGTTCAACCTACCTAAATTCTCCCATGTAACCCCCCTCTTCCGCAACCTCCACTGGCTCCCGGTAATTCTAACTCTGACTCTTCGCTTCAACCTCCAGACAGCTTATCCTGAGCAAGATGTCTGCTGCTAAGGGTGTAGCGGTGGGTATTGACCTGGGCACCACCTACTCCTGCGTGGGGGTGTTCCAGCATGGCAAGGTGGAGATCATCGCCAACGACCAGGGCAACCGCACCACGCCCAGCTACGTGGCCTTCACCGACACCGAGAGACTCATCGGCGACGCGGCCAAGAACCAGGTGGCCATGAACCCCAACAACACCGTGTTCGACGCCAAGCGCCTGATTGGCCGGAGGTTTGACGCACCACCGAGAGACTCATCGGCGACGCGGCCAAGAACCAGGTGGCCATGAACCCCAACAACACCGTGTTCGACGCCAAGCGCCTGATTGGCCGGAGGTTTGACGACGCGGCGGTGCAGGCGGACATGAAGCACTGGCCCTTCACGGTGACGAGCGACGCGGGCAAGCCCAAGATCCAGGTGGAGCACAAGGGCGAGGCCAAGTCCTTCAACCCAGAGGAGGTCTCCTCCATGGTCCTGGTGAAGATGAAACGACTGGTACCGCCTTCACTAAAAACAGCCAAACATCGCTCTTCCAAGTCCCAACTCTTCACGGTTCTGGCTCCTCAGTGGTGGAATGAGCTCCCGGCTCATGTCAGGACGGCCGAGTCGCTCGCCAGCTTCCGCAAGAGACTCAAGACCCACCTGTTCAGAGTTCACCTGGACACCTGGACATAACCCCCCCAGCACTAACCTGCGTGTTTATATGTCTTAACACTTATTAATGGCACTTAGCATTGTTGTTCATTCTCAGATGTTGTATCACGCTTAGAATCGCACGCCTGCCCAGCTACTTATGCAGACAACTTGGCAATTATGAAACTCGTTCTATTCGTCTCGTAAATATGAATGCTCGATAACAGCTCTATTCTTATCTTCAGGTACCACAGTGATATATTGCTGCCTCTCCTTCAACAAATGTACTCTTTGTGAGTCGCTTTGGATAAAAAAGCGTCTGCCAAATGCCCTAAATGTAAATATAGCCACATGTTGCAGAATGAATTCACTCCACTACCACGAAAGAGCAAAGCTGCTATATGGCAGTGGAGCATTTCCAAATACCAATAAATTGCGTAAGAGTCTGTTATGCGCAGTTTCGAGCCGTCATCTATTGTGGCTGGAGTTCAGGTTCTGGATTATCTGTAGCAAAGCAGCGAGCTCGGGAATCAATGTGACACAAGGCAGTCTCACCAGGAATGATTCAAAGTTTATTTAGATACATAGAGCATATATACAGTTTGCATGGGAAAAAAAGGAACATTTACATATAGACACAACAACTCAACAAGGGAAGCAGACATAGAAACGCCTCTAAGACAGCCATTCAGGGAGCAGGGACAACAAGGCCGTCCATGGAGACCCTTCCGTCCCCACACCCCAGACAGCCAATCCGGAGACGCCAGGACCCCAGGCCCCACGTGGATATGTAACAGACAGACAAACAGTTAACTTGAAGCACGGATATCATGGCCTCACGTGCCACACAGAGATGTGGGTCTCCATGCCCCAGACCAGGAAGCAGGGACTGCAAGGTCTCCGGTTGAGACCTTCCGCGGGACAGCCAGTCCAGATAGAAGAGGCAACATGTTCCCACAACAACAGCTGCGAGTGCGTCTCAGAGGCCTCCCGGGGACATGAGTATCTCCTCTGAAGAAGTCAACAGGCTTGTGACATCCAACCATGCCACCACCTGCCCCCAATCCCATCCTCTCTTCTCCAAGACATCTCGGGCGACATCCTTCCCTTCCTCACCACCCTAACTAACACCTCCCTCACTTCAGGCCTGTTTCCGACTGCCTTCAAGACCGCCAGAATCAAGCCACTCCTTAAGAAACCCACCCTGGACACCACCGACGTCCGACACTACAGACCTGTGTCTCTCCTATCATTCCTCTCCAAAACCATAGAACGTGCTGTCTCCACCCAACTATCATCCTATCTCTCCGAGAACAACCTGCTCGACCCTCATCAGTCAGGCTTCAAAGCGGCGCACTCCACGGAGACGGCCCTGCTTGCAGTATCAGAGTCCCTTCGCGATGCCAGAAGCTCTTCCCTCTCATCCGTGCTCATCCTCCTTGACCTGTCCGCCGCTTTCGACACAGTGAACCACCAGATTCTCCTCTCCACCCTGGCAGAGCTTGGCATCACTGGAACTGCGTTATCCTGGTTCACTCATGGAATGGCTCCCTGTCCAGACCCTGCACCCTTTACACCGGAGTACCCCAAGGCTCAGTACTGGGACCCCCACGGCTTCTCCTACCACTGCTATGCTGATGACACCCAACTGTTTCTTTCCTTCCCCCCCTCAGACACCCACATCGCAACACGCATCTCAAAATGCCTGGCCGACATCAGCAGATGGACGACCGTCAACCACCTGAAGCTCAACCTCGACAAGACTGAGCTTCTCTTCATACCGGGTAAAGACTGCCCTCAGATGGACCTACTTGTCACCATCGAGGACATCGAAGTCTCCCCTGCACCCACGGCAAGGAACCTTGGCGTGGTACTGGATGACCAGCTGTCCTGCAACGCCAACATTACCTCTGTGGCCCGATCTTGTAGAATTGCTCTCTACAACATCCGCAAGATCCGGCCCTTCCTCACACGTGAAGCAGCGCAGATCCTGGTCCAAGCGCTCGTTATCACTCGTCTCGACTACTGCAACTCTCTCCTGGCTGGACTCCCCGCCTCAACAATCAAGCCCTTACAACGCATCCAGAACGCAGCAGCACGCCTCGTTGTACTTCTCTCGAGGAGAGGGGGTTAAAGCAGGTAAGGCTGGTAGGGGTGGGTGAAGGGGGAGTGAGGGAAGAAGCAGGGGTGAAAGAGGAGGTATATATAAGTAGATTTTAATTATTTTGTGTGTTTGTGTTTCTGAGCACTCGGGATTGGTACCGGAGTGAAGCCGGGTGCTTACTGTCAAACTCAGACACTTTTTCTTTCCTTTTTGTCACGCTGACTGGCAACTACTAAGACTCTTGATTGCTAGCTGATGACACACAGTTATGCTATTGTCCCACAAGTTAGAAGTGGGACCCAAATGTCAACAAAACATTCACTTTGGACCTGTTATTTCTTTTAAAATGATTAATTCACATGCATACCATTTTTTCTGGAAAATATACTTTTATTCTGCACCTTTGTAAAAGCAGTATGGATATTTATTTTATTTTCACTTCAGTCTTCATAAAAATCTTAAATTGCAACTTTGACATTATTGAATTAGTGTGGGTGGACTCCTGTGTGATTTTGCTGTAAGGGGGGGGGGGGGGGGGGGGGGGCTTACCTGGCATGTGCACAAATCCACTGGTCAATAATGGCCACTCCGCCATCTTTAAGGAGCGCCAGGTCCTCCCAGGTGGGCTCGAACCGCAACATCTCTGGCAGCATCCTCCTGAGATCCTCCAGCTCTGCGAGACACAAGGTCAAGTTAGGCTCAGTGGACAAAGTCTGCCCCTAAGTATGCCCATGAGACACTGTGAGACGAGTGTCTTTAACACACGATGAATCATTTCCCGCTGGGTTCTACTTGCAAAATGTGAGCTGCGAGCAGGATGGCCTTACATCAACTGAATGCCTTCACAAGCATTTGCGGGGTGTAAAAAATAGAAATAACACTGAATCAGATTAATGGTAATAAAATGTGGATGGCTCAGAAAGGGGCCGGAGGTGTGTGTGTGTTGGGGGAGGGGGCTGTCAGTCTCATCCCTGACACGCCATGTCTGTCACGGCCATATCTCAATACATCTCTAATGTAGACTGAGCAAGCTCTGTGTATACAACGGTGATAAACAGCATTGTGCTCATTTTACGCATGTAAATCTATTGTCTCGTCACCTTCATCGTCTGTGTCCGTCGCCACAAAGACATTGTGCAGTTTGTACTTTTTCATCAGGCTGCGGATCTTCTTGACCGCGCCCTTGAGGCTGGGCACGTCCTTCCTGTGACCCCAGATGAAGTCCTTTCGGCGCAGGTGGACTCCCAGATATGACCCTCCTCTAGCCGAGCCCAGCTCTGCCTGGGATCAACCAAAGTGCACCATAGGGGTGACTGTTAGTATTCTGCACTGTGGGTATGGGAAAATATCGATACAGCATAGTATCGGGATACTTTATTCCGCAATACAATATCGGTACAGCGATGCCAAGTACAGATACTTACATGTGTGCATGGTATTTGGTTTTAATTAATTGGTTTTAATTTGGTTTTAAACTGGAGCACGGCGAGTGTCCCCTACATTCATGCGAGTCCAGTCCTCGTGGTACACGGTGTGGTCGTCGGCGTCTGTGGAGTTCAGGTACTCGGCCCGGAACCGGTCTCCGATGAGCCGCAAGTGTTTGGCGAACACCATGCTCCGGCGCGTCTAGGGAGCAGACATCAAATTACCTTATTTTCTTTTCCACAAATTCCCCTCTCCTCGTCAACTGTAATTCAACATTTTGTACAATGATATTGGGTATAGGAACGAAAATGTAATTACATTCATGAATATACTAATTAAAAAATCCTCATCATCGTCGTCACACACAAAGGATCTTACTTACATTCCAGTAGTCCTTGCCAGCATAATGGTCATGCAGAACAGTCTCTGCTCGATCCAGCATCACTGATCTACAAAAAACATACAGAGCAGCATGCTTAACAAGAACATTGTCTGTCCCACGACCCACAGATATAAAGAAGTGTGTGCACACCAACAGGCAGCAGATGAGTCTCCCAGTTCAAAATGGCCACTGCTAAGCAGGGCAAGAGAAGGTCGAGGTTGGTTCTTGCACCAACGGCGTGCTTTTAGTTCATTGCTTCGTTGTACTGTGTTTCGCTGTTTAGTGACTTCCGGTGGTTTAAAGTAATGAGATTTCTTTGCGACCAAGATTTGTTTGTTAACCTTTAGTTTCATTAATAGTTAATTCTAGATAGCACCACAGAGGAGGTTTGAGTGCATGCATGTGTATATAGTGGGTTTTAATAGCACACAAGGCTTGACATTGTTGTCCTATTGAAGGGCTTTGTGGAACTCACGTGACTGTGATGTTACTCTGGAGGACTGGGGCGAGGATGGAGGCGTGGCCTTGTGCTGACATACACATGACCTTGTGAGCCCGTGTCTCCTCGTAGCCCCAAAACCAGCCCCTGGTCAGGAAAAAAACATTTTGGAAAATTGAAAAATAGCTCTTGTTGAAAATGAATGCAGAGAAACCTTGGTATATTGTTATGGTTGTCTATATTCCACAAGTAAATCTTGCCACCATTCAAATGTGTTAATATATATGATAACTACATCTGAAATGCATTGTGTTTTTACAACCAATCAAAATAACGCCATTGAATAGAAGGAAGGTAAGCCCTCTCCCTTACTTGCATGTTTGTACGTCTAAATAGTAGTACTTGGCATTGTTTAGCATATTGTATGATCATAGATGTTGGTAATGCACTCAGAATGGCACTTCTGCTCTTATCCTAGCTATTATGCAGGCAGCCTAGCAATTATGAAAGTTGTTCTACTAACCTTGCAATTAGGAATGTTGAATCCTGTTGTGTCTCTTTCTACAAATGTACTTATTGTAAGTCGCTTTGGATAAAAGTCTGCCAATGCCCTAAATGTAAATGTAAGCTTTGTGTATTAAACACTTTCTGAAAGAATGGTAACTGAATAAAACCACAGTCATTTATTTGTGCCCCCACATACACCTCTGCTCAATTGTAACTCCCGCCTAGTTTGTTTACCTCAGAACTTCAGGTTACTAATAAATATAGTTAAAGCTAGATTGAGACATTGGTTGCATTGCAGTTCTTTCCATCCCACATTCAGTTTGCTTATCGTGACCCTTTCTTTTCTGAGGTCTCGATGTCTAGACTGCATGATTGGGACTCAGAAAAAGCTTTTTTCATAAAGCCAGAGAATGCGATAATGTTTTTCCTCCAAAAAGGATCTGGGTTGCATCCCCAAGGATATTTTGTATTTTGCAATTGGAATCAATGGGAAGCGTTATGCACCTTGTGTTGATGCACCTCATAAGCAATATGAAAAAATTAAAATATGTATGAATGTCTGTCTGTCCTTTGATTTTGGGACAAAAATGTGCTGAGTGGTTTCCAGAAAGCAACTAGGCAATGCAAGTAGCATTACCGGAGGCGATGCAATCGGCAGGTTTTGAACAGGCACATAACTAGTTATCGGTTAAATGCAGATGTTCTATTGTTGCTTCGCCGGGTGTAGTGTGCTTCTCTGCTTTTCGGTGCAATCGACCCCGAAAGATGGTTTGGACGTCCCCAGTGTGTATGTGGTACCTGTAGTAGCCCTGTTTATCTTTGGAGTACATTAGTTTGTCGACGCAGGGTCGTTCATCCACTTTTTCCTCCCACTTCCCATCCGTCCATCCCTCAGCGTAGTTCTGCAGAACCAGGACTTGGTCGACGAACGGGCCGCCAGACTCTGGTAAAATAGGAAGGAAACTGTACAGATTTAGCTGAACTACATGCGTTTATGCTTAGCATGCTAGCTTTGAGATCAACGCAGGACCTATCAAGGAATAAGAGTTAGTTGTAGAAGAATAACCAAAGTTGTTTGAAATCCTTATCTTATTTTAAATTCTGATCTTTAATTACAATGTACTCCAATCTGCCCATGTTATCAAATCTACAGTCTGTGCCCAAGAAAGGTGAGGGAACAGTGGAGTAGAGGAGAGAAGTTGAGCTGGTTTTTAAAATAAGTTGCAAATGTGACCTCAGTGACAGCTGGCATAAAGTTATGCTTGTTTGATAATGTATCACCCTTGATGCAAAACAGGCAAAGTGTGTAAATGAACAGAGCAGGCCTACTTAAAACACAATGTTGGGACATGGTTACTATTCCCTGTTGATGTGGAGGGGGTAAGGGGCGCATGGTGACAACAAGGTCCGGTTCAGTCTCACCAGCGATGAAGTCTTCATACTCCACGGCGGGCACGTTGGCCTGCAGGCTGGGGAGGCTGAAGAACTCTCCCCAGGGGATGCGCACCTGGTGGATGTCGGGGCTCTGCCAGTGATAGAGACGACCCCACGGGGGCAGCACCAGGACCCAGTCGTCTCCATCATTCCTCAGGGTCTTCACCAGAGACGCCATGCGGATGTAGACGTCCCTCCTCAGGTTGAAGCCCTCCGGTGGGTTCACGTCGTACAGCAGATACCTGATCATACACGTTATGGGCAGACGATGAGGAATGTGGCTCCCGACTGGCTGAGAGTCGAGGTGTAGCGTTAAGAAACCAGCCTGATTCACAAGGATATCGTTTACATAAAATGCTATGCATCATTCCAATTCGTACAGGCTATTTGTGAAATAATCGATGAGTCATGTTACTACTTCCACCAGTATTGTAGTTAACAAGGATAATAATCCGAATGTTTGAGGAACTGTAAACAGCTGGCAAACTTACCGTATGTTTCTCGCTTTAGCTATCGGCGAGTTGACGGTGTTGCTCGCACTAAACACATCATTTGCACTTACTGTCACGACGCGTATGAAAAATGAAATCGCAAAAACAACATATTTAAAAGCACATTGCCTTGAAAGTATCAATAACAATGCAGTGAGCGGTTCCCTGTGCGCCATGTTTTTTTCAAAGGGCCACGCACTTCCGGGTGCGGAAAGCGTCTGTGGTTGCTAAGCAACGATTTCCTCCACACGTTCCAAACGCCTTTGCATTTGTTCACACGGTATTCACGGTAACAGCGATTCGGTATTTTGCCGATTTTTGGTACATCGTGATTTTTGGTGCATCTCAAAGATAAAATAAGCCAATAACCCAAAAGTTAGATGAAGATATTTGGTTATATGAGATGATAGCACGTGGTTCGCCTCCACACTGCCACACTGTGGTCGCAAAAAGTGTTACAGGCACCCTGTCTGCAATTATAGAATTGTCACAGCTTTACATTTAGGCCTACGTTTACATTTAGGCCTACGTTTACATTTAGGGCATTTGGCAGACACTTTTATCCAAAGCGACTCGCAAAGAGTCATTTGTTGAAAGAGACAGCAATATATCACTGTGGTACATGAATATAACGATAGAGACACATACATACATACATGTATGTATGTATGTATGTATGTATGTATGTATGTACATACGTATGTGTGTATGTGTATGTGTGTGTGTGTGTGTGTGTGTGTGTGTGTGTGTGTGTGTGTGTGTGTTCAAAGTAGAACATAAAGATGCTGGTGAGGAGAAAAGAGTAGGAGGAGGCCAACTATTGATTTATTATGGAAGAAAGAAAACAATTTAGCAATCCTTTGAAATGGTAAGGAGCAGATACCACTTTGATGTTGAGGCTGAAGTAGGAACCTTTATACTATACACATATATACCACGGAACATAAGACTGTGACTAAGGAAGTAACCCTTTAGAAAGCTCTCAAGAGCGATTGCTAGATTTTGTAAATATTTATTTAACTTTTTCAGTTTTCACCATGAGAAACACTGGGCTGCGTCAAAAGGAAAATCACAAAAGGCCAACCCCATGACTCAGTCGCAGTGTTGTTTTCAGTTGCTGATATAAGTGCTGAATGTGGCTTCTGGGCAGATGGAGTTGATAAGGTGGATGAGGAGAACACAACTGAGCTGGCAGGCAGACAGGAGGCGATGCAAATTTAAGCGCAGACATGATGTGACCTGTATCCACCTCTGACACTGGCGCCCACTGTACCAGTTCCAGTTTGTCTCTGTGAATTTGCCAGCAGCAGATTCCAGCTGCACCGAGGTAGGTGACTTCACCGAACCCAGCAACCAAGCTGGGTTTCTTTTTTTTACAGACAGCCGCCAACGTTTTGGAAAAGAACCAAAACCTGGTTGAGAAACTCTCTTTTTGATCTGTCATGGAGACCAACATTTTTTAATTTTTTGGTTGATTGTTAACGGGAATTTTTTTCCACGTTCGTATATGTGCACTCAAGGCTAAAATGTCGTACAAATATCACACCCACCCACCCTGTTTGTGTGGCACAACAATTTGTTTTGTTTTTGCAATTACTCCACACATGACACATCAATACAATTATCATTACAAATGTGACAGCAGCCACTGGAAATGGAATCATGTGTTTTGGCTGTCATTCATATGAGTAAAGCACCACTTGAAAGTGGTGCTTTACTCAGATCCATAATCCTGATCTACAAATGAGTGCTTGAGCTCTTTTAACCCTCGAAACATAAGGCATTTTGGATATTCTTGATATTGTATGCAGAAGGATCTATGTGATGTAAAATGTCTGTAGCATTTTATGAGTGCACTTTAAAAAAAAAAGTAAAGGTCTGAGTGATAGTTTCCTGGAATGTGTTTCCTCTATTGTTTTGCTCTTGCTGTATCATGTAGCTAATTACATTCCAATTCCAAGTCTGTACAGAAAGGTACGTGCTTTCAGTATGTATCCTTCTATTGAAAAATAAATATTGAATTGAGAAATACCAAGAGTCAGACACTTTATTGCATAATTCATCCAAATTATTGTTTATTTTGTGGATTTCCCTTAGCCTACAATGCAAGCCAACAAGGTTTTAAGACAGCCTACAGTGTGTGTGTGAATCTGTACCAACATGCTGACAATAAACTTGTATTTCAGGATGTTGTTAATGTTGTTTAATCAACATCTATCTCCCTTGTCCTATAGTTTGGTTTTAGTCAGTAGGAGAAGGCATGGGGGAACTCAAAGTATAATCTCCCTCCAATCAGGGAAGTTGGCCTGCAATCAACAGAGGAGATATCGGAAATGAGGCCCTATCAACAAATGGTAGGGGTCTGGCAGCCTGGTTGCACCGCACATTACATTCAAGGGCTGGTATATGGGAGGAGGAAAATTGGACGGGGGAGTCAGAACTGAAAAGGAGGCTCCGGCCGATTGTCGAACCTCAGCTTCAGGAGGAACAATGCGGATTCCGTCCTGGCCGTGGAACAGTGGACCAGATCTTTACCCTCGCAGGGTTGTTGGGGGGGGCATGGGAGTTTGCCCATCCAGTCTACATGTGCTTTGTGGACTTGGAGAAGGTTTATGACCGTGTCCCCTGGGGGGGACACGGTCTGTGGGGGGTACTACGGGAGTATGGGGTACCGGGGCCGTTGGTACGTGCCATTCGGTCCTTGTACGAACAAAGTGCGAGCTGCGTCTGTATTCTTGGCACAAAGTCAAGCATGTTCTCAGTGGGTGTTGGACTCCGCCAAGGTTGTCCCTTGTCACCAATTCTGTTCGTGATCTTCATGGACAGAATCTCAAGGCACAGCCGAGGTGAGGAGAGTGTCCGGTTTGGGGACCTCAGAATTGCATCTCTGCTCTTTGCAGATGATGTGGTTCTGTTGGCTACATCAGACCGTGACCTCCAGCATGCACTGGGGCGGTTTGCAGCCGAGTGTGAAGCGGTCGGGATGAGAGTCAGCACCTCCAAGTCTGAGGCCATGGTTCTCTGCCGGAAAACGGTGGAGTGTTCCCTCCGGGTTGGGAATGAGTTGTTGCCTCAAGCGAAGGAGTTCAAGTATCTCGGGGTCTTGTTCACGAGTGAGGGCAAAATGGAGCGGGAGATGGACAGACGGATTGGTGCAGCGTCTGCAGTAATGCGGGCGCTGTACCGGTCCGTTGTGGTGAAGAGGGAGCTGAGCCGGAAGGCGAAACTCTCGATTTACTGGTCCTTCTACGTTCCAACTCTGATTAGGATGCCCCCCGGGCGCCTCCCTCCGGGCACATCCAACTGGGAGGAGACCCCGGGGCAGACCCAGAACCCGCTGGAGAGATTATATATCTCGTCTAGCCTGGGAACACCTCGGGACCCCCCAGGAGGAACTAGAGAGTGTGGCTGGGGAGAAGGAAGCCTGGGGGGCCCTGCTTAGCCGGCTGCCACCGCGACCCGGCCCCGGATAATCGAACGAAAATGGATGGATGGATGGATGGAGTCAGAACTGATATACACAGTACCGAAGCAAAGTGGTGGTGGTGGGGAGGCAACTGTGTGTATAAGTTGAAGGTGCTGTAGGTGTCCAGAGATAGAGAGCAAAAAAGAGAAGAGAAGCAGAAGAGCATAATTTGAAACTAAACAACCAAAAAGGTGTCCCTCTCTGCTCTCACCCTCCTCACGCTTCTCCACCTGTAATTGAAAGACAAGATGGATTCTCTGAAACAAATCAGGTAAGAGATGCTCAAAATGATCAAGAAACGAGCCAGGAGCAATCTAAAATCTAAATCGGCTGAGACAGAGGCAGGGGTAGTCAACTCGAAATGGACACAACTCATAAAGCACATTCAAATAATGCTAACTGATGTAATTTGAACTTTAATTGAAGCCTTCTGATATCCATACATGACCATGGTATTCTTCATTGCAGCTACCTTCTTAAAGAGTACAATTTCACTGTGAAACAATGAGGCTTTACAGTAAATAAGATCGTTGTGATGTTGAGTCAAAGGCACACATTTTTAAATAGGGAAATTCAAAAAATCTCTTTTGCTGTTTGCTTTCTCTGTTACTTTGCGTCTCAATATCTGTCCTCAATCCTCATTCCCAATTTCTCAGGATGTATTCAGGCACAGCTGAGATTAAATTGAAACTGTGCTCAGACAATCCCAATGAACCAGCAAGCTCAGTGGGGTAAAAGGGCTCTGAGGTACACTTTGTTCATGTAGCTTGTAAATAAGAATAAAAAATAAGAAAACACAGGATGTCATAAACATAAACCTTGGAGACCACTTTCAAAGGGTTGATCTGTGTGTCTTCATGATGCAAACTGAATTATTTGTGTCCGTTAAGAGTCAGGCGATCTATTTGAGAATACCCAAAGGCCTAAACGTTGAGCATACAGAAGACAGTGAAGGCGACCCGACTGCGTTAAAGGGCAGAACCGGGTCTCAGCTGGTCGGACTATACATGTCAAGCCCGGTTCTATTCTGCAACCTCAGCTCCATTGTTTCAAAATTTGTTGTTACCGCAGGTGTTGAGTTGGTGTCGTGTTTTTTTTCATCTTTCCATTAGCCTTTCCCCTCTATTCTTGGTGTGCTTCCTGTCTGACTGAAGAACACGCAGCTGACCCTGAGAGGATTTCCTTGTAAGACACAACTGCTGCTGGGTTTTTTTTTTCTTCTCCATGTAACATCCTTTTTGGCCTGGGCAGCAGCCAGGAGACAGGACATAGGAGATAGGAGCCAGGAGCCAAGACAGGAGACAGCAGCCAGGAGCCAGGAGCCAGGAGCCAGGAGATAGGAGACAGGAGCCAGGAGAGAGGAGACAGCAACCAGGAGACAGGAGACAGCAGCCAGGAGACAGGAGATAGGAAACAGGAGATAGGAGATAGGAGGCAGGAGACAGGAGATAGGAGATAGGAGATAGGAGACAGCAGCTAGGAGACAGGAGATAGGAGACAGGAGCCAGGAGAGAGGAGACAGGAGACAGCAGCCAGGAGACAGGAGATAGGACATAGGAGACAGCAGACAGAAGCCAGGAGACAGGAGACAGGAGACCTCCCTCTGAGACCTATCGGCTTTCCATCGTCCAGAAAGTCACATTGCTTTCACACACACTCGCACGCACGCACGCGGACACGCGCCTTTTACGCGCGCACGCTCCACACACTATCGCGCAGTTCTTCGCTCCGAGGTGTTCTTCAGTCATTCATGAGGCTGCTGCTACCTGTGATTACCAGCTGGAGAGGGATGTACAGCGACGTTTGACTTGGGGGGGGGGGGGGGGAAAGCAAACAACAACAACAACAACAACAACAAGAAGCTGCTTATTCGTTCGTTAAGCTGAAGACTGTCGCACGTGTCGCCAGAAACAACAAGGAAGCGGTCGCGTCGACTCGTCGGTTGATTATTCGGGTAATGGCGGGACGTGTGTGTGTGTGTGTGTCGAAGTCGAAGCAGAAGCAGAAGCACCTGTAGAATCGCCGTTTCGTACGTGTGTGTGTCAAGGGGGGGGGGTTGGCGTGTCGCTTCTCAAATGAAATGACATTTTATTGTATTTTCTTATTTTCCACAGGCTTACTAAAGTAATATACAGTACACGTGTTGTGCTACAATGTGCTTTATGTTGTTTTGGTTGTTGTTGTTGTTATCATAACACAACATAACGCAGCGGCAGCCGGGCTACTGTGTACAACGTGACTTATGCTTATAGATGACGTAAACACAACACAAAGAAAAGCGCGTGAACTGTACTGTATGTGCGTAATTTCCTTCTTGTCCGTTTCTCAAAATGCTGCGGGTTGTGGAGCCGTGGCGACACAGCCGTTGACGGGACTCCTGTCTGCACCCAACGTGACAACAACATTGGGTTGATTCAGTTCTGTGTATATCATGGACTTAATGCACATTCTGTCATTCCGATGCGAACACTTTCACAGAAGTGACCGAAATGCCTTGTCTGGAATGTGTGTGTCCAGTTGTGCGCAGGGTTCCCACACACGTCGCAGTGCCCTTTTTTAGCCTTCTTCTGTTAAGAGCGAGGCGGTTGCCAGACCCGCATGCCTTGGGAATGACGCGCACCGCGCAGACCTTCGTGCGTCTTGCAGGGGTTTTGAGTTTTGTTTTCAGGAGGCCACACATTAATTTACTCACTCCACGCACAGCCCGGCCTTTCCCTTTCCCTTTCCCCGAGAAACTTGACCTGCAGAACGATTTTAGTCAGCAATTTGAGGCGAAACGAGGTCAGCGAGTGTTGGTGGATCCATCACATCTGCTTCGTGTAATGTATCTGGCCTAGTTAGAAGCAGGCTCCGGATTCCACAGCTGCCTCGATGTCAACAGAAGCCAAAATCTCTAAATATTGAAGGACTCCTATTCTACCACCACGTGTGAGCGCGATTAGCCATTAGACCGGCCTACCCAGTGGACAGGAGTAACTGGTAGGCTGATCTAGCCACCATACATCTGGGTGGACTCTCCCACTTGTGATGTCACGTGGGGCCATTCCAACCGTTTTTTGAAACCGCTTGGAATGGCTAATAACCACGCTCACACCTGGTGGTATAATATGTCTCCTATAAACCAATCCCAATGTACTCCACTGTATTGACTGAAAGTATTGGACAAATAGGCTTGACACAATGAGGTTTGAGTTGACATTCTAGAATTAGAAGAGCTTAAACCGCCATGTCCTTTGTCAAATAGTGACGCACAAAACGGCCTTGGTTTTGTTGTGTAACTGATTTGCATTTCACAGGCTACTTCTGTGTAGCCTTGCACAGCCAGTTCATATTCGCTTCAAAGCAGAGGTGAGCTTTGTGACGCCAACTTCTCTCTGTATCAAACTCAAATTTAAAGTTGCACCAACTTTTTTTTTATTGAAATGTGCTCTACAACACATTCTGTAATAGAGGTAGAGGCCGACTTAAAGGCTAGGGAATCTATAGGCGGGGATCTAGCTTAATTGCTCCAACTGCAGCAGCATGGCAAATTTTTGTTTTTTAGTGTGGCAACAAGGGTTTGGTGAGGGGAGAGAGGGTTCAATGTGAATGTATGAGGAGCAGAATGTTTTGTTGTTTTTCTGGGGCAGGTTCAAACTTTAGACTAAAGCTAATCGCAAGTCTTTCATAGGCCTCCTATTGTAGCTTTTTAAGTATTTCCAATACTTGGTGAGTACATTATCCCCACAGAGTTTCAGAAACATTCCCTTTATTTTTCCATGTCTTTGTTGTTTTGTTAAAACAACAGGGATACTGTGTGAATTCCATTTTCATAAATTTGACTGAAAAACAGTTGCACCACACAGTCAAATCGACCACAATGGTGTCACATGGAGTTGTTTACTAGCCTATTGGTTAACACTGCCATTTCATCTGCATTTCTCTGTGGGCTGCTTTTATTCAAAATAGACAATATTTGAGAAGCATGTAAATGTCTGTCTTTACTACCGTGCTAGACTGCAGCGGCAAACAGCAGATTACATCCTGGTACTTTACTTCTATTCCTGTGAGTGGACTTTGCCCAGTGTCACTTTGCTTAGGGAATGATCTGCCTGCTCTTATCCCGCATCTTGCTTGAATTAATGGTTCGGTGTTGAAAATCATGCCGCAGAAAGCAACTCTTGGGTAAGATAACACTGCATTAGCATGGCAGGCGTGATCTACAGACATTACATCCATTCATATTCTAGGGTTTTTCAGCTCAGATGTTTCATTTGTTTGTGCTCCAGCTTCTTTTCAAACGCCTGATACTCTGCTTGAACAGTCCCTACTGCCGCCAGTACAATCCACTTATCCAAAGTGAACAAGCAATAAAAATAAAAAGCACTCCCCACTGTAAACATGTATACATCCACTCTCCCAGCTTTGATTGAACCAGAACACAGGTTTTGTTGTGGTCTCCAGTCAGGACAACGACTTGACACACCTAGATTTGCGTCTAGGTGTGATGTTTGCCTTCGCTCCTGATTCCCAATGTATGCTATTTCACGTGCAGAAAAAACCCCTGTCTAATTGTTTACTGTATTGTATTGAATGTCTGTTTCGTGACATTTTGGGAGGCATGTCCCCAGGCAGCATTAGCCTAGCTCTGTTGTTGACCCCATACAACATACTATAATTTGCTTTCCAAATGACTCACACAAGCACTCGCCGTGTCTATATCTCAGCATTTTTTCCCTCCTCTCCCGCACTCTATATAAATACCACTATTCTCCCCAGTGCATGTACTGACATGCTCAACAACACGAGGGGGAGGAGTACAAGAACGTAGGTCACCAAAGAACGAAAGCGATAGAGGGAGGGAGGGAGGGAGGGAGGAAAGAGAGAGAGAGAGAGAGAGAGAGAAAAAAGGCGTGTGAAAGACCAGGGCATTCCTTCCGAGGCAGCACAGAACGAAGCAGCTAGCCGGCTGTCAGGAAACCGGAGGAACATACGGTAGCATGGAGGAGGGTGAGGGGGGTGTTGGAAGAACAGAGAACGCCGGTAATTGGGAGTCGTAGGGAGCGCAATGGGACCTGCAAGGTGAACGATTTACAGGGTGACTATTATTATATCGGCTAACGGAAGAAAGAAGTCTTCATCGTGACTCTGACTCACTGTGTTCTCCTGTCTGTTTCTTGCTCACAGATTCTCACGGAGCTGTCAGAAAAGCTGCGAGGTGTGATGCACAACAGTACCTGGGGATCCTCCCTCCACTCCCGTTTCAGTGTTTTGAACCCGGGGGGTAGAGACGAAATTACCCAAACTATTTATTGACTGGAAGCACACCTGCGGACAGAACATGGAGCTGCCAAAATACTTTTCCCACGTGTGAACTTCCAGCAGACTTGACCCTTATCTGCCCTCTCCTGTGGCCAACCTCTCACCTTACCTTTGACCCCGCCAGAGGAAGGGTTGGACCCGGAAAGCTACCTGAGAGCAGCTGATCAACACCGCTAGGCTGAATAATTCTTTTGTTTTTCAGTAACTGACACTGGCCGTGTGGGGGGGTTGCACAGGCTTTCTTCAGCTGTCAAACCAGTCACAACAAGAAGCTGTGTAGAGTAGAAGAGTATGGGACGTGGAGCATGGGGAAATGTATAGACTGCAATAGACGTCTGATCCCGGGGACCCAATGAGTCTCTGTGGTTTCTCAGGCAACTCCAGCCTGCTCCAGGGCCGGCACTTCTACTGCCGGGAATGGGCCCTGGACAAGCTGAGGCACTGCCTGGAGGCACGCAGTTTGCCAGGTCGACCACCAGGCCTCCTGGTGACCGGGGGCCCTGGCGCTGGAAAGACAGCCCTGTGCACCGAGTTGGTGTACCCCACCTCAGATGCAGGGATCAGGGTCGGGCTGGCGGCACGTTGCCTGGCTTCCCACTTTTGCCGGAGGGAGGACCAGCGAAGCAAGGTGTTGTGGAGATTTGTTCTGGGACTGGTGGAACAGTTGAGGACCTCGCCTCTCCTTCCTCCTCGCTACACCGAGATGCTGGACACCCCCTCTGTGTCTTTTGCTCTTGAGCCACTCCAATGCCAGAAGGACCCAGACGAAACATTCAAAAGGTTTGTATTTCTGAGTTTTACCTGGACTTGTATTGCCTCCCCTCTAAGCTGCATTGAGATTACTTACACATACTCATTTAAACCACATTTTTGACATTCTATTTATTTAAACCACAATAAAATGCCATTTTAAGCTGGCACAACCGTCTGATTATGCCACTTGTTGCATTGAATGTGTCTGATTGGATATGTAATGGCTATACATCTATTCACTAAGCAAGTCTTGTTATTTTATGACTATATTGGTAATTTAAGCCAAGGGCCAAGAAAAAAAGAATCAGATTTGCGTTCTTCCATATCTATTTATTTAATTAATTATTTCCCTGTTCATAATACAACCCATTCACTGCACGTACAATGGGCGCCACAGTCTGAATGAATGCTACAATGCTATTGACAACACAACATCCTTTCAGTCGGGGTGAAAATGGAACAAAGAGGTGAAGAAAAATAAAAAATGTACTTCAGCTGACCGCCGTCTCCATGTTGGTCAGGGAGGTCGGCCCTTTATCACTCCACTTCCAGGGTGTTTACTCTGCGGAAAACGTTCTGGGACCCCTCTGTGCTCACCACCTCCGATGTTTGCTATTCCCTGGTGTAAAGCGCAAGGGCCAGATTCCACATTCCCCTCTCACTGCCCATAGCCAGGGGCTCTGTGTGTTTTGGAGCTTCTGTGATACAACAAAGAGGCTTCGAAGCAAAGGCACCGGCATGTGAACAGCCGTTGACAAACGCACAAAACACAAGGTCAGCGCAGTGGTCAGAAAAGGTGTGTGTGTGTAGACGTACACATTGGCCTAAAATAGCTGTAGCCCGACAAGTGATTATCACTGGTCAATGGGACACGGTCAACAGTGGTCAATGAATTTAAGAATGCCTATCTCATAAAGGCAATTTTACGAGTTTTCTCTGCCGGCTGTTTTACAGCAGGCTGATTGGCGATGTTGTAGGAAATACAAGGCCATTGTCTGTAATCTTCTCAATGGGTCTCCTCCCAGCTGACCCTTCTCCATAGGGGTCACTAGTTTAAACACTTTCAAAGCAAACCCTGTCAACAGGTCACATAAGCCATGTTTCCACCAAAATACCCAGAACTTTTCACCAAGGAACTAATATGTTCCTTCAGCCCATTGTCTGCGTTTCCACCGCAGTCTAAAGACTCCTGAAGATTAGGCAAATTAGTCCACTGACGTATGAAAATGACCACTGTTTTTGCATGTCTAACTAACGTCTCCAAAACATGGATGTATTAATCCATGTTTGCACACCGAGACACACCCACGTGTCATAATCCCCCTCTTCCACAAACCGTCATTCACTACACTATTACATGATAAATGAATCCTCTAAATACATCTTATTTTGGTGAAAGGACAGAGCATAAGATCGTCTTTACAAGGCTATCACGAGGTTGATGCTATTACGAGGTTGATGCCAGGGTCGAATCGATCCATCTTTTTCACTGGCATGACTCT
This sequence comes from Coryphaenoides rupestris, assembly GCA_002895965.2. NCBI lineage: Eukaryota > Metazoa > Chordata > Actinopteri > Gadiformes > Macrouridae > Coryphaenoides > Coryphaenoides rupestris. The sequence continues at coordinate 733,677 of PIJE02000074.1, read as the reverse complement.
TATTGGAAAATGCTGCATATTCACTTGTAATTTATGTAAATAGTTGCTGCGATTTAGATTAGATTTATTTCTCCATTCGCATTTTTCATGAGGTTGTAAAAGGACCTTTCAAGTAAGCAAAGTGATTTGACGAGCTACTGCAGAGATTGGACTGATGGAGAAGTGCTCGGCACTGCAAGCCCCACAGAAAGTATTATCCCCTGAACTTTTTTGTGGGTAGAATAATGTCTCCGGAACAGTTTAGAGTTCCGCCAAAGGTTCCTAGTTCCGTGGGAAAGTTCCTGTGGTCGAAAAGCGGCCAAAAAGACGGTCCACTTCTTGGACCACAAGGACTTCATGGAGCAGAGAACTCAATAGCGCAATTAGCACTCTCACTGTAACAAGAGCACCTGTGCCGGAAGGGACTGTACTTTTATTTTATCAACCACACACACACACACACACACACACACACACACACACACACACACACACACACACACACACACACACACACAGTGTGATAAGCACCATAACCTAGAAAGTTTGGACTACTGCCCAGTTTTTTAACTAGGCTCTTAAAAATGAAACTGATAATGATTACCTAATCATAAAGGTTCTCCTGGCATGTTCTCCTGGCATGAATTCCAGACTTGGTCTATCTTTATGCAAACCCTTTTCCATGAAATGATTTACTGGGTCTTATTCAGCATTTGTAAATTAATAATTAAATTATAAAAAAAAAAATCATATAATGAGCTGTGTGATATCACAATTTTTTCTATCAATCTGTAATGTGATCTCAGTATGTGTTTAATTAGATTATGCTTTCATAGCACCATGTCAAATGCTCCAAGGGACATTATTTTACAATTATTTTAATGTCTAATTGACTTTGAATGGGGGAAAAAAACTAACTGAAAAATCTAAAGACCAAAAATTATTAATAAACCATAAACATAAATAACCTAACTATATCCTTGAGGCCTGACAACTGTCGACAGTGGGAAATAATTGCCCCTCTGTTTTTTTCAGTGAGTGAGGAATCTTTGTACTTCCTAGTTTTACAGCCAGTAAGTACAACCCATGAGCCACACATTAGTAGCTAATCTACCGGGTAGTGTGGGCAAAGCAGAGAGTAGTGTGCTTGGTCACAATGATGTGTGTGCCTGTGTTTGTTTGAGCGTCTCCCTGCCTGCCTCTGGGGCGTAGCAGGAAATCCTAAACCTTCCAACCACCTGAGTCATCAGCACTTGAGTCCCAGCCCTGAGGAGACTCCATGGTGAAGGGCATGGCAAATAGCGCAGCAATGGGTTGCTCTGCCTGCCTCAGCAAGAACAATCTGCCACTCACTCCAAGCTGAATAGTCGCGCAGTAGTCTAATCGTTATTTTTTTGGGGTTTTTTTTTCATGCTTTCATTTTTTCTTATGAGCATATTCCTTTCATTTGCCCGTTGCCGTCATCGTTTCCTGAATGATAATGAATCACCTCTCTCCCTCTCTCTTGCTTGCCCAGGGCAGTGTTGTCCCCCCTGCTGGACCTTCCTCCTCCTACCCATACTCTGATGCTGGTGGTGGACTCGCTGGACTCAGGCCCTGGCTACAGGACAGGCGACGGTGGCGGAGGGGCTGTAGGGGCACCCCCAGGGAAGAGCAGCACCATTGCAGAGCTCCTCGCCAGCCACCAGCACCTGCTGCCCAGCTGGCTGCTTGTCGTGGGCTCTGTCCACCGCCATGACAAAGCCATGTGCAAGATGTTCTCAGGTACGGGGCATAGATAGGCAGGAACCCAGGTTGATTCGAGGGGCGTACTTGAGTACGCCTACATGAGTAGTGCACAAACAAGTTAGGAAATAATATTTTACAAATGAGAATCTCTTCGCAATATTTTTCTGTTAAATTAAATTTAACATAAACAGTATCCTGCATTTGCAGCAAACAGGAGGCTTCCCCTGACTAATATGGCGGCCGCGTTGATGCATCGCTCCAATGAACAGCAGCGGCCAATGCGGTATCTACGCGTATATATATCTGATGAGGTACAGGGCACTAGTCCGCCAGATGTGCTAGCTAGTAGTGTAGTGTGTATACATTCTTCATGTAAAATCATCTTTGGTCAAACTCCAGGAATGGCGCAATTGCCGGTCCTTAGTCTGAAAGTGCGTTAAACTTGTGGCCAAAACGCAGAATTTGCCTCAATGCTAGAGCAGCATTGCTTTTTTTTGTTTTACTATCATCGCCTGTGTTAATCAATGCAATTGTTTGCATTGATTAACACACACGGGCTGCATGTCAATCACACGGGCTGCATGTCAATCACACGGGCTGCATGTCTGAGGTGTGAAACGCCCCTCATGTGTTTGTTGCTGTCCTTGAGGTTTGATTTGGGTGTTTGGATGCATAATGAGTGAAGCTACGGTCAATGAGTGTTGCATTGAGTGTGTATAAAGACAGGCAAGGAAGCCTGCTATCTAAACCACAATGGCTATGGTTTGGATCACAATGTAAGCCCTTACCAGTTTGTTCATCAGATGACTGTTGCACTCCACCTTTTCCACTGTTTACCAATGTCCACACTGTCTGTACCGATGTCCACACTCTGTCTGTGCCGATGTCCACACTCTGTCTGTACCGATGTCCACACACGGTCTGTACTGATGTCCACACACGGTCTGTACTGATGTCCACACACGGTCTGTACCGATGTCCACACACGGTCTGTACCGATGTCCACACACGGTCTGTACCGATGTCCACACACGGTCTGTACCGATGTCCACACACGGTCTGTACCGATGTCCACACACGGTCTGTACTGATGTCCACACACGGTCTGTACCGATGTCCACACACGGACTGTACTGATGTCCACACACGGTCTGTACCGATGTCCACACACGGTCTGTACTGATGTCCACACACGGACTGTACCAAAGTAGACAAAGTCTGCACACATATAATCTTCCATCTTAGACACACTACTCATTAGCCACATAGAATTGTTCATAATCTATTGAATATGTGGGCATTTTATTTGTTTCTACAATGTAATAATAATAATAATTATCTTTCAATGGTATACAGTATATTGATAGACATAAGTGGATAGAGAGTTCTATTTGGCTTGGATCCCTGCAGTCTCCAGTATACCTCTTAGCCTCAAAGTACAATCCTAACGCCTACTTGCTCATTGATTCAATCTGTACCAAATAATATTGCCATCAAATTACATTCGATAATTAGTTTTTCAATCATGGGATCGAGGTTAATCGGTTGTTTTTTATCGGTTTACTTTTTTTTAATTGTTTTATTGCACTTTTTGTCTGTGGGATCTCAAAGTCTAGAAGTTTGAGGATAAGAAAGTGTATCATGACTATTAAGTGTATCTCCACTGTTCTGCTTCTCTTGCTGCAGCTTTTCGTAAACTGTGCCTGGATGACCTACGGAAGCCCCCTCCGGTACGTGACGTGCAGCAGTACATCCTCCACCGACTGGACCAGGAGGGTCTGCTGCGCCGCCAGCTCACCCCGGAGACAGCCGACATGCTGAACCTACTCCACATCAAGAGCAGCGGCTGCTTCCTGTTCCTGGAGCGAGTGCTAGATGGTGTGGCTGCCTCTCTGATTGGTCTACGAGAGATCCGTGACATCCCGGGGACACTCAATGGCCTCTACCTGTGGCTGTGCCAGAGACTCTTCCCCCGGGGACTGTTTCTCCAGGTCAGGCCTCTCCTCAATGCCCTATTGGCTGCCCCCAGGCCCCTCAGCACTCAGCAGCTCTTCACAGCAGTCTGGACCCAGGACACCACCCTCAGCTTCCAGGACTTCCAGAGCCTGCTCCAGACCCTCTCTCCTATCCTTATTGATGGCCCCTTTGGTAGCAAGCTGCTTTTCCATGCCAGCTTTGTTGAATGGCTAACAGATGTCAAATACTGCACACAGAAGTACCTGTGTAGTATAGAAGAGGGTCACAGCATGCTGGCTATGGCCCTCACATTGTGGGGCCCACACCTGAACACAGAAGAAACCTGCCAGCTAGGTACCCATCTGGTTTCTTCTGGTATGCACAAGGACAACCCTTCTCTGTTGGCGTTGTGGATTCTCTTGGCAGACGTACCTCCTCTCACTCCCTGCTTCAGCCCTAAAGTACCCTACCACGCTCCTTGGGACTGTAATTCCTCCTCAACTGAACCCCCTGTTTTAGTTAGTCAGGAAGTTCTTCAACTCTTGATGAGAAGTGGGATTTTTCCTCCAACCTGCTCCACAGATTTAGGTCCAAATGTGGGAGTGCATTGTCTCGAGGGATCTGGGACTATTGCGCGACAGGCATTAGAAAGGCAGGACTCTGTAAGGATGCTACTAGACAGTGGAGTGTTGGTCAACCGAGTCGACTCAATTGATGGACGGACTATGCTGGCCAGTGCGGCCCTAGTAGGCTCAGTTGATGTTGCAAACCTCCTCCTGACACGAGGAGCTGACCCCTTAATCGGGGATCATCAGGGTCAAACGCCACTCACTTTGGCATCCAGGCAAGGTCACGTCAGAATATTGGCAGAACTCCTTAACTGGGCTAAACTACAAGAGGCAGAGACCATAGCAAGGATGTTGGAGCACGCAGACAATGAGGGCTGGACAGCATTGCGCTCTGCTGCATGGGGAGGCCACAGTGACGCTGTACGTCAACTGTTGGATGCACAGGCAGATGTTGACGGTTGCGATAGTGAAGGCCGGACTGCTCTGAGAGCCGCAGCCTGGGGGGGTCATGAGGAGATCCTTCTTACTTTGCTGGACTATGGGGCCCAGGTGGACAAGGCCGACCGTGAGGGCCGAACCGCACTTATTGCTGCTGCCTACATGGGACACAGAGAGGCTGTAGAGATCTTGCTGGACCACAATGCAGATGTCAACCTTGTTGATGGAGACAGGCGCACTGCCCTGTCAGTGGCTGCCCTTTGTGTCCCTACAGCAACCGGGGTCAATGGTTATGGGGAGGTTGCCAGTCTGTTACTGGAGCGGGGGGCAGATCCGGGACACCGCGACCAGGATGGAATGACTCCCCTGCTTCTTGGAGCTTACGAGGGCCATGAGGACATAGTTGAACTGCTTTTAGAAGCTGGGGCTGACGTAGATGAGAGTGTAGGCCCTGATGCCAATGCCCCTGCTGCAGCTGCGGTTACCCCTCTGCTTGCCGCTGCAGCCATGGGTCACATTAAGACTGTGGAGCGTGTGCTGTTCTGGGGTGCAGCTGTTGATGCCATCGATGGGGAAGGAAGGACAGCACTTAGCCTGGCAGCAGCCAGAGGTAGTGTGGAGGTTGTACGTGCATTACTAGACCGAGGCTTGGATGAGAACCATAAGGATGACTTGGGCTGGACACCGCTGCACGCAGCGGCCTGTGAGGGTCATCGTACTGTGTGTGCTGCCTTGACAGAGCGTGGCAGCATGGCGCGGGTGGGGGAAATGGATATTGAAGGACGCACTCCCCTTATTTTGGCAGCCCAGGAGGGTCACTGCAGCACAGCCAGGCTCTTGTTGGATAGGCGATCTCCCATAGATCATAGAGCCTATGATGGACACTCTGCCTTGAGTGCAGCCCTCCTGGAGGGCCATGGTGAGGTGGCAGAACTGCTTATGAGGCGAGGAACTGATACTGATGTCCGGGATGCAGAGGGACGGCCTCTACTCTACCTCCTGGTGCTTGAGGGTCGCTTTGATGTGGCTCGTCTCCTTATAGAGAAAGGAGGCGTTCCCCTTGAGTCCCGGGATGCCGAGGGCCGCACAGCTCTTCATGCAGCCTCTTGGCTGGGAAATGTGGAGGCAGTAGGGCTGCTTCTGCAGCATGGAGCTGACCCCAATGCACAGGATGCAGAAGGGAGGCCGCCTATGCATTCTGTAGCATGGAGAGGACATGTTGAAGTTGGTCGGCTTCTCCTTGATGCAAAGGGAATCAATGTAGACTTGGCTTGCAACCACCAAGGGGCAACAGCTTTAAGCATCGCTGCCCAGGAGGAACACACAAACATAGTTGGCATGCTTCTGGAGAGGGGTGCTAACCCTGATCACATAGACAAATATGGTCGCAGCCCTGTAAAAGTTGCTGGAAAAAGAGGACACTTTCCCATTGTACGTCTGTTGGAGCGCTATGGAGCGAAGCCATATCCAGGCCTCCTGCCCCACTCCAATTCACTCTCCCCGGCAAGAGGGAATGTCAAAAGCCCCTTAGCCAGGATCAACAGCAATGGAACTGAAGTTGGCAGAGTAGGAGCAGTTCTGTCTGGAGCACCAGCTGCTGCCTCCACCTCTTCAATGTCTTCCCCAGGCTCCACTGGTGAGCGATTCCATTCAATGCAGAGCTCCCAAACCTCCTCCACCTGCCACTCCCTGGCGACAGTGCAGACAGTTCCAGCTGATAGCTTGAGTTTCACACAGCAGATTCAACAGCATTCGCTTCCCCGAAGTCGTAGCCGGCCGTCCACCCTGCCCCCGCCAGGGAACTCTGTCAGCGGCAGCCTCCATGGGAGCAGCCGGAGACAGCCCAGCAGCCCTCCCTCCACCGGTTGCACAATCACAGCCATGGTGCACACCTGTGAACAGCCACAAAAAGACTTCTCATCTGGGTTTGATTATACCAGCAAGCTAAAGTCTCCGGATTCAAACCTGTTTCAAGCAGACAGAGCACAGTATGGAGGGGGCAAATGGAACTCTGTCATGGCTTCCCTCGGGGTGATGCCCGGACAAGATTGCCCTCCAAGAGTGGCTAAAAACCGTGAGAGTCCACCTTTAGGATACCCCTACCAGATTCACAGCCCGGCTCAGAGAGAGACTTGGAACTCTGGCCTTCAAAAGAATATTATGTCTACCCCCTGCTTTAATTATTCACCAGTTTCACCTGCTAGTGCCTTGCCAGAGGACTCCATGGTTCCTTTGTCAACCAAAGACCCACACCTCAATTTAAAACAGGCTATCAAACTGCAATTTGAGGGTCCCACCAGCGCAGCCTTATACAAAAGGGAAACACCACTATGACTACACTAGAAGGTGAATTATAAATTTGCTGTCAATATTATATACTACTTGTTTTTTTATTTAGACTGTTTAGACATGTTCCTAATGTATAGCAGAATATTTCCACAGTATCACAAACCAATGGCATGCAGGTTGAGCTCCAAAGACTGCATGCCTCTGTAGGCATACACTTAGAGGCATTCCCGGCATTATAATAACAGCATTCTTTGTTTTAGGTGGAGATTGATGTTTTCACAGTTCAAGGGGCCATTAGCAGTGTGGATGACAGCCTTTTAGGGTTAGATGAAAGAGGAATGGATTTGGCAAAGCCCCCGCCTCCCTGTCCACTTCCTGAGGACAAGAAGGCTGAACGAACTGTTGGACTTGCAAGCTTCTGTCTTTCCAATTTTGATTGAGTTTGTGTTCATTTGTTGGTTCATTTGTTGGTTGGCTAGTGTCTTTATGGCTGTTTGCTAAGTCGCTCGTCCACTTGCACAGATGGATGTGCCTCTAATTCTTTTTCGTTGTCTTGGACATTCCATATTTTTTTTTAACATTTAATTTTGTCCTGAAATGTATACATTTTAATCATCATAAACATATAGAACCCACAATACATTCAGCAGAAATGCAATACAAATCTCTTGAAATGGCCAGTTCTTTTGTTTATTATTGCCCTCCAACATTGTGGCCAGCATGCCTGCCAATTACAGACACTTTTTTCTAGCAGAGGGTCCCGATTGGGACATCTAAGTTTTTTGTGTGTATTGGTCTCCAGAGAAAAAATAAATCATACATCTACATATAGCCCCAAAAATTAGTTGAATTAAAGCATATGCAAATTAATAGAAATGAATCCCTCAATTACAATAACATGTTTTCTCAAATAATTTCTCTTAAAATAAACACTGAAGTTAAAGTGGTTGTAGTCAACTTTTTTGCTTAAACTTAGAATTATGAAGTAAATGCTGATTGCACAGTCTAATTCAATGGAGTAATGACCATCAGCATTACGTGTGGTTGTCTATAAGCCTCTATTTCACTGCTGCCACCGGGCAAATTGATTTATGGCACAGGAAGTGCGTCACTCACCCAGTTGCCATAGATACTGTACAATACAAGCCCAGTAGAGGCAATGGACGGTGGAACAAGCAACTGTGGAATTCTACCCGTTAAAAGAAGAAGAACAAAGTTTGATGGAGGAGGTCAAGTCCATTTTATTCGTGTAATCACAGTTCCAGACTCAAAGGGCTTTACAGGCCATATATTTATGAGACCCCCCTAACCCTAGCCCCCCAAAGGGGAAGAAAAAAAAAACTCTTAACAAGGAAGAAATCTTGAGAAGGAACACAGAGTGGGGGATCCCTCCTTCCAGGGATGGAGGCAAAGAAGAAAAGTGATAGAAGATGCAACAAAACGAGTGAACCTTGGACAGGCATCCAGTCAATGGAGAGGGCTCTGGGGCTTGAATGGGTGCCAAACCGATGTTTAGTTGCCATTATTTCTTCTGTTTTATTCTGCCTTTGTCATAGCACTGAGGTTGGTGTTTCTAGTTCAAATTGGGATTGATTCTTACAGTTGTTTGTTGCTTTTGGAAAGTAGCCTGGCTGCTATCTATTCTAAACAAAGAACACGTTTTCTTGCAGTGGCCTTTCTAAAATGACCAGTGGTGAAAGTTACTATATTCTGTTATGATCAAGGAGTTCACAAGCAGACAGATGGTTGAATATTTCAGGATGCCTCTAGGTAAAGTTAGGTCAACTACTATGCAATGCACATTGTTATAATTTGCAATAGTTGCCAAATTCAATATAAAATGATGAATAAAAATGACTATTTACACTTTTTAATATTATTATAAATCAGTGATTCTACTGTAGGGCTTTATTGTTGTTGTGTTTGTGGGAATGTGTGGTGTGTGTGTGGTTGGTGGCTGGCTGGCGTGCAGCCTCACCCCCCCAGACTCTAACTGGGCCAGGTGAGGTTAATTCAGCCAGCCAGCCACCAACCACACAATTCCACAGTGTTCTTGTATTTTTTCATACTAATGTTAACACAGCAGCTAGCTTGTTGTCCTTTACTGGCAGTGCGTGTAACTGTCAACAAAAGAGCATGCAGGCGGCCCGCCTCCCATGCCAACCACTAGCTTTATGACACAAACTGTAAACCACGGGCAGATGGAAGGCACCCACCCGGCTCATCCAACGTGTGACTGTATCCGATAGGAAGCATAATGACCATTTATCAGGTTCCTCACATGCCATAAACCAGGACTGCTCCAGATCGATGTGGAGGAGTTGTGTGATGTGGAGGTTTCACAACTCGCTGAAATACTGAAGTGTTCCGGTCATGGTGTTGTTTTCTTTGCATTTTTAATCAGGTGAATATTTAATGATGGACGGTCTTAAATTAAATTGGCAAGCTGTGTCATCACAAACTCTGTGGTGTCGTGTCATTTTCTCTCTGTGTGTGTGTGTGTGTGTGTGTGTGTGTGTTACATTGCCAGCACCTGTGGAAAGAGCTGTGAGGGAGGTAGGCTGCTGTGTGTGCGTCACACAGGGAGAGATGAAAGGGGACTCTTCGCCAGACAGCAGCTTCACCCCAGTCCCCTTTCAGCCCCTCTGCAGAGGGGACTGAGCTCAACACCACAGGCTACAGTGTTTGTTCAGCCATGAGACACAAGACGAAACCCAGCTCTCAAAGTCTGTACCCGTGTGGTTTGGGTCCATGTTTGATGTGCTACTTGGTTGATGTTGTAAAACGTGAATGTAGGGGGCGATAAATTGGTGATGAGTTTGAATGCTTGAAGGATGGAAAAAATTATGTGTGAAATGCCAGCACCATTTGTGTGTAAATAATCAAGCCTCTCATTTTCTATAGCTGACTTCTGTTTAAAAAAGAAAAACAGAATCTGCCCACTCATCAATTTACAGGTTATTCAAAAAATTATTTTATCTGAGCTGAATCTGATTTGGTAATAAATTATAATTTATCATAATAAAAATAATAGATGATAATAAATGTTATATACTTTTTGTCTCCAAACTATTCCAGCAAAACAAATGTCAGCACAATAACATTACATGTGTGTAAATACATACAATACATTTAGGGCATTTGGCAGATGGTTTTATCCAAAGCGACTTACATTAAGTCAATTTGTTGAAAGAGACACCAATATTTGTCTGGCTCAGGGTGAGACATCAGCTCTCGGTGCAGACGGTTAGTTAGTGGTTATCGCCCGCCACATGCCCTTCCTCTTGGAAGTTGTGACACAGCATGCCTTCAGCTAAATAGAGTAACACCCATGTTTGATTGTATGCCATAATTGGAGACTACAGATTTGAAGGCAAGGAAGGGTGTGACCAATCTAGCAATCTGCAGGGGCACCTCGTCTGCGACTGGCGGTGTGTCCTGATTTAATTGGAAGAATTATGTCTGGGAGATTAACCTCAAAAGCATTTCTACCTTCCGTGCCGAAATGCGGCCTATGCTTGCCACGGTCTTCCAACCTGCAATCGCCATGCTCTAAATTCCAAGCCATGGAGGTAGAATTGGGAGAGAAGTGCTGAACAGTTTATTGCAGGGGATTTCTGAGTGGGAGGTTGGTGTTTGATCTGTTGTTGTCGTTGTTATTGTTGGCTGGCTGGCTGGTTGGAAGGCGGTGAGACGAGACGTGAGTGTTGTGTGCATGAAGCTGTTCTGCAGAATCTGCAGAAGGCGGTAGATACAAGTGGGCGAATCGTATCAAATCCCAAATAATATAATTACATTTTTGTGGCCTTAAGGTGGCAGCCCAATCTCCATGTCCTGTGGTGTTCCATTGGAGCGGGCATAAACTCATGTTGATAATGTCTCGAGTGATTCCATGGCTCCAGACAAAAGAAAAAAACATGTCATATGAAATATTGTTGAATTTTTTATGAACGGCTATCAAAAAGCGGCCCTGGTGGAACAAGAATTTTAATTTGACACTGTGTGGTCACACTTCACACCTTTATTGACTATGTGCTTTAGAGTTGTTCAGACAGCAGGTTTTCCTTGGGAAACAAAACAGAAAACATCCACCTCACTGTTATCCCATATCCAAAAACACAGAACCATGTGTACATGGTAGAAGAGTAGAAGTGTACAGAGTAGAAGGTACACTGGTTAGTGTACCTTCTACTCTTAAGCCTTGCAACATCCCACCACTGTGTTAGATTCTTGTCACATTCCCAGTCCCTTGCCTTTACAGTCTAAAGTGTACCTACATGGACAGGGGATTTATGACCCCTGGGTTCCTCTGTGGGGTCAAAAGGTCATCCAGGCAGTGCGTGGCAGGGATACGGTTGCTTTAATGTAAAATGTAAAAGACAATGAAAAAAATATATAGATTTTTTTGTATTGAAATAATAATGTTGTCTCATTTACATACTGCAAGATGTGTAAATGTATCAACTATCGCTGCTCATGTCTACATTTGAATGAATAACCCTCCACTTGTTTTCAGACAGGTTAGGGATAACTCTGGTATACAGTACCTGCCAGTGCCACATAAATCCATGATTATGAATAGAAATCCAAACAAACCACAGAAACAAAGATCCAAAATAGTATTCACCCAAAAATAAAAAAGACCATAAACCTGTGGACGGTTCCCATCTCTGTTCCACTATTTATTCTAGGCAAACATTAATAACCACAATAACATTGTGCCTAATCCCAAACGGGCAAATGTATACAATTTCCTGAATGAGACATCTGCTGCAGAAGACACATGTCAAACACCTCGCCGCAAAACATGAAGACAGGCGGAGTATTTGGACAGTAGTCCAGTGTAATTGCAGATGCTCCCTGCAGTAGTACAGTGCTATTCAAGTGTATAAATAAAAAGAGTACATTTGTCAGCCCAGCCAGACCTGGAAACGAGTGGGAGGCCTGCATGCTGAGAGTGGTGTTGACTTTATTGTCATTAACCAACGATGAAGTTGTGGTGTCGAGTGTTCGTCACGCAAGATGAACACAAGAATGTTGTGAGTGCAAGAGCAAATGATTACGGTAAACAGGGATTCTCATCTACCGGGCAGATAAGATAAGATAGCAACAATAAACAAACACATCATTGAAAAGTTTGACCGGGTACACCTGCGTCATTATGTGTATGCATGTTTACTGGAGTGGTGTAAATCTATGACTTTATAGTCATAGATTTACATATGTCATATAGTCATATAGTCAAGTATAAAAGCTTTGTTATTAATCAGAAAAACCCAGGAAGAGCAACAGTATTTTGGAATGGAATGTTGTTGGTAAGACTCGATGAACATTTGATCTCCATTATAAATTATCCACCATTTCTTTTCTTTAACTCTCTTCCCCAAATGTATCGCAAAAGATTGGTGTGGGGTGTTGTACATCGTGGATGGAATGGAAACATATCTGCATTAGCTGCAATTGTTCTTGTCGTAATGCTTCATGGGTGAGTACATTCATGCATGTGGGTGTGCTGTTGCTGCCGGCAGAAACCGGTTTGCTTAGCTTGGTTGGAATGTCAAAAGTCATCTTACCCGCATGCGTCTGCCTACATCAGCTAGCCTGTTCTTCATTCTGGCCTTCATTTGTACTGGTAGATCTTGATACAGTGGTGCATGCTGTCGGACACCACCAGGTGGCCCTCGGGCAGCAGAGCTAGGCCCCGGGGGCTGCTTAGCCCCTGGCTGATAATCGGCCAGCCAACCCCCTGCGCTGGGTACAAGACTACTTTGTGCTGCTCGCCCCAATCCGCAACCAGCACATTCCCATCCCCATCTATGCACAGGCCCCACGGGCAAGCCAGGACAGGGCCCATGCCAGAGCACACCCCCAGCACCCTCACAGTGTTCCACCCCGGCTCCAGGACCTTGACGCAGGGCTCTCGGCCAGTCTCGCTGCCTCGCTCCGAAACGGCCACCATGCCCGTGCTCAGACAATGGCCGCCAACCAAGTAATGGCCGGTGGAATCCTGATGAACCACCGGCCAAGCTCCAGACAGGAGCCCGTCTTGGGGTCCAGCTTAAGGGCCACAAGGGTGCCTTTGCGAATGTCTGCGATCAAAAACTCGTCCAGCCGGGTTACAGTGACGCCCCTAGGAGCCTCCAGCTCTTCTCTGGTGGAACCACGACCCGAGCCCCCAAAGGTCTGGAAAAGGCGGCCATGGCGGCTGAACACAAGCAAGGCCCGCTCTGCAGCACAGCTGAGCGCCACGAGGCCCTTGGTGTTGACCGCGATGTCAAAGTAGTTCCGACATCGTCTCATGGAGCCTTCAGAGGTTGGGGAGGTGATGTGCTGGAGGACGTTGCCTCGAGTGTCTGTCACCTGAATGAGACAAACATACATACTCAAATATTGCAAGGGACCAAAGAATCCTTAAACATTATGGAGTATATTGTAAATAATTCTATGGGGGCTTATCGGCGCAATGTATTTCAGTATGAACTGCGTATGGACTGATTAACACAACATAAACACAAATGTGCCATCACACATACCTGCACACGTGCGTTTCCACAGTCCACGATAAAAACTTGACCTTGTTGTGTTGAGTGCACACCACTGGGTAGGGTGAGATCCGATCGCCCGGAACCCTGTTTCCCAAACTGTCCAATTAGATGGCCACGTTCAACATGCAGCATTGCAGGTGATGGGTCCCTATCCTCCTCTATCTCTGCCAGGGCTGGCTCTCCTCCTCTCCTCTCCCTGCCTCTGCATGGCTCCTGTGGGGCACCATCTATGACGGACATGGAGAGTGACCGAGCTACTCTGCTTCCCTCACTCGGCATAGGTCTTCTCTCCATCTGGTGGCCAACATCCATCCCTCCATGTCCAGGGAGCACCTCTCCAACATTGGCGAGCCTTGACCTGGTGTTCCGCAGAGACGGGGAGGTGAAGGCAGAGCCAGAGCATTGGGGACTGTTGCCACCACCACTGCTACTGCTGCGGCTTACCTTCCACCCACTATTGTGATCGCTCTTGCTGCCACTTATCAAGGGTGGGGTCTTGCGTGTCAGGTCAGCTGCAGACCTGGACAGACGAGATTGGTGGTTCAGAGACCCTCTGTACTCTCGGGGTGAGGTGACGATGAAGGTGTCGCAGGAATCGAGGCTGTCCACCGGGGATGGAGCACGCCCAGAGTCCCCAGGCGTGCTGTGGTCATCAGAGTACTGGCTCAGGTGAGAATGGCACTTTGTCCTGTAGGTGAGGTCCAAACAGCTTTGACTGGCCAGAGGCTCCTTAGGAGCCAACTTGGAGAGTGATTGGGGTGCACAAGAGTATATCTTCTGTTTCATTCTGCCGTTGTCTCCTTTATCCTGAGTGTCTAAACTCCAATGCTGATTCAATTTGATATGCTGCGATTTGCTGCATTCAACAGAATGCAAACGCAGTTTGCATGATTTCCTCTGGTTCCTGGGGATGTGGGATCTGCCTTGGCTGGATGTGTTAAATTCCAGCTCGCCACCTTCAGAATCGCCTGCGTTATGCGCTGCAGGGTCAGCCAGAGAGACTTCCTCATGCTTTTTTACAGCGGTAGCTGCATCCATATCATCCTCTGGCAAGGATGCCAAGTCAGACTGTTCAAGTTTGGGAGGCCAGCGGCACATCTGCACCGAGGAGGCCTTCGCTTCCTCGACTGAATCATCCTCACTCCTTGCCGAGAGGCGGATTTTTCTCACGACCCTACCAGCCGATAAGGTCAACGACTGTCCTGCTCCCGAACCGCCGTCTGGAGTGGTCCTCTCTTCCCTGGCACCTCGGTGACTTGCCTCCCCACATTGTATCTCACCAGAATGCAAAGCACAAAGCTGGCCCTGGGGTCCGCACCAGCCCACAGGCAGGCTGAGGCTGTGCTCTTGCACACGGATGTCCCCAAAGTCAACAGCGTTGGTCTGGGAGCTGGGCTTGAAGGTCACCTTCTTGAGGGAGAGGGAGATTTCCCATGGCTGGAGAAGATCTGCCACACCTTGCTGTAGCAGCTGGTCGTGGTCGGACCCGGGTGGGTTCTGACCCAGATGCTGGCTGCCCCTCTGCAGCTGGTTGCGCAGATGGGCCAGTTTGCGGAGACGCTGGTCCAACAGCGACTGGCTGACCTGCGCCGCTGCTGCGTTGTCCCGCTGCACCTGTTCCAGTCGTTGCTGTGCGTCTCGGTGGTCTTGCTCCACCCTCTCCAGCAGACGCCGCTCTTCCCTACGGGCCCCCAGCACTGCACGCTCCACCCCCCGCTTCACCGCCCCCGTTTCGGCCACCTGGCGCTCCTGCAGCCGGCGGAGCTCGGTCTCCGCCCGGGCCAGGTCACACAGCGCCTGGGTAGCCCAGCATGGGAGAGGGGACAGGGGCAAGGGGGCGGAGTCCTGGTCATCTGGAAACTCCCCATCGGGCTGAACCTGGGGGCTGAGGCTGAGGGTTGGAGTAGGGGAGGTGGGATTGCTGCTCAGAGGAGATCCCACAAACATGACAGCAGAGAGGAAAAGGTGGATATATGGATGCTCCGCTCGATCTGGCCTTCTCGGTTCCTCAGTTCCTAAGGACAGAGCAAGACAATGAGCGCACACTCTGTGATCATCTTAATAGCTTCCCTGTAACGTCCTCTACAGCTGCTCAACCTGTGGAAATCGGATGGCATAACTATGAACCAATAATATGTTATCACAACTCTTAGGCATCCATTGTGTCTATGACTCTGTGTATGTGTGGTGTGTGGTGTGTGTGTCCCTGTGTGTGTGTGTGTGTGGTGTTGTGTGTGTGTGTGTGTGGTGTTGAGAGTAGTGAAAAGAAAAGAAAAACATAGTGCTCATAATGATATATAAATATGGATGTACTTGATGATCCTCACCATGTTGCTATTGCATTTCATATGTATTTGCAGCATTGGTTAACCATGTGGAGTCCCTAGAGTAGGCCACATTTTTCCTACATGAGAAGGCAGGAATATCTACTATCTTAATACGCGATCAGTGAATTATCCAATTTAATTACTGATGTGGACTACAAACCGCAAACTAAAATACGGTACAGACACATGGCGTGAGCCCCTTGGTTGATGGTCTGCCATGGAATGCGTGGAAACTTCTCATCACAGAGCCCTTGAAGTGGTGGTTTAGCTATTTAACGACCCGTGTTACAGTGTTGCGCGGCGGCGCGGCGTCTCCCGAGCGGGTCGCGCCCGCGCCGCGTCCCTCCGACTGAGCGCACGTGGCTCAGACTGCACGACCTGCGGGTAATCACCACGGCTGACGACACGCTGGCACCGGTGGGCTGCAGCGCTGCCAGAGCAGAAGACAGCTTTACTTACAGTACGGCTGCTATGGTGTGGAGAAGGGAACAGTCCGTTAGCATTTCACTTGCAGGCAGACCGCCAACAGAAGTAAGGGAAAAAAAAACAGCCCCTGGATGTCAACACCAAGTAGCATCAACAACAACAATACTTCTCGTGGGCCCAATGTGTGGTGGTACCTCCCTGCCACCTTCCATCACACCGGGTGAAGGGGGGGGGGGTGTGATGGAATGGGTGTGTGTGTGTATGCGTGTGCGTGTGCGTGTGCCTGGTGTGTGTGCGTGTGTCTGTGAGCGTGGGTATGTTTCCGCCCCCCTTCCATCGACACTTTTAAATCCAGGTGAAAAACTCACTTCTACTCCTTAGCGTTTGAATCCTCTGTGGGTGGAGGTGTGTGTGTGTGTGTGTGTGTGTGTGTGTGTGCCTGTGCACGTGCGTGTACGCATGTGTGTGTGTGTGTGTGCGCTTGTGCGCGTGTGCGTGTGTGTGTGTGTGGTCATGCCATCCCCATCAGACAGCCCTCCAGTGCAGCAGCAGCAGCAGTAGCAGCAGCAGCCAGTGGTGTTTTATTCATGAGGCTGAACAAAGAGCTGCAGAGGCAGGCTGCTGAGAGATATCCGTTCATTACTACCATCAGGGTGAAGTATGGTGTCCGTGTCCACCCCCCCCCCATGACACCCGGCCACTCGGCGCCATGGCGATGTCGTGTTCTCAGGAGGCACTATACATCACATCTCAACTAGCCGGGTTTTCTTTCACTCTGGACCTAACATAACCCAACAACTCTGACATGTATTGAAGGGGCAAGTTCGGGTTTAGACTTCTTATTTTAGTGACAACAATTCCATGTTTGCCAGCACCTCCAATGTGCAGTGAGCAAAATAATCGATTGAAGACAATTTACACCCTGAAAACACATTAGGACTGGTCATATCAATAACCATCCTAGCCATCCAGCCTAGTCTCCAGAATCCATCCCTATAATGAAGTCAACGTGATACTTGAGCTTCACCGTTGCTACACAGCGATGATGTTCTCACAGAACATGGCACCACAGCGATGATGTTACGCTGTTAGCTGCTGACCAGTCCAGCAATACAATGGCCCAGTGTGTGTGTGTGTCGTGTATGTCTCTGAACTGCAATGGAGGTCAGTAAGTTAAGTGTCCACCTGCTACTGCGACACACACTGCCTTGTTTATCCAGTGAAAGGAAACACATGGAGTGGTGCCGGCCTCGTCGCAACACCCTCAGAAGGTTTGGCTTCCACAACAGCAAGGCCAGTCGTGAAGTCTTACAAAGTGTCCTGTGATGTCTTGAGAGGTCGGGAGCTTGTATCTTGGAGCTTTTGAGGCGTGGGTGCACAAAATGAAGACAGGAGGCATTGTTTCCAACTTAAGTTCTGTCTATTCGGCCTTCTCTTAACAGGTCAACATAACTCTGACAGTCAGGCAGTTAACAAACCAACAGGTATTCAACTCAAAGCTTCTTGTTTGCTGTCTTACTGGTAACATCACCAAAACTCTTCCACTCTCCGTCCCCTTACCCTCCCTTCCCAACCCTTGTCCTGCCTGCCCTGCTGGGTTTTGTAGTTTTTTTATGGATGCCATTTTAGTTTGTAGTCCTGCATCCATGTCCTTCCTTCTCCCCCAGTACCCGTCTGTCATACATCCCTGACACAGTCAAAGGTTGCAGTTTGAGTGCAGACGGAGGGGAAAATATCAAGCAGAAGAGACAGGCCCAAAGCAGTTAGACACCATACTGACTAACTTTGTCCACCATTTAACGAAAGAAGGAATTACCAACCAAATTGTACAGTGGGCCCACACTTGTTGGGAACAGGTGCTATGTTTTATTTTAATGCAGTTTTATGCTCCTGGCGGCTCAAATGAATTCATTAAACCCCCACAAAACAGAAACAACAGAAATAATGAGACAGTAGTATAGTATGTTAATCGTCGACCAGAAGACCTCGGTTTTTCCCTGCATGTCAGCTGCATCGCTGTCCCGTCTCGGCTGCAACTCACATTACCAGACAGCTACATTATTGATGGTGGGTGGAAGCGGGGGTTAGGGGGGAGATCCAATTGCTCATCCAGTGGGTACGTGATGCGATGGTCACTGTCCTGACATCTCAAGACCACAGAAAGGCAAGCACAGACAGAAGTACACTTCAATATCACAAACCGCTGGAATTCATACAACTCACGTATGCATTAAACTCTAACGCCAAACATTCGATGGATGGAGAACCAGGCCGGTGGGAGAAAGTTCAGTATGTATTATATTTCAAGTAGAAAAAGATTAAATGACTAAAAGTATAGATTTACCTGTCAATCAGCATGCTGTACGAGTGCAGTAACACAGATGTAACTATTCCTGAGCTGTAACACACACAAGCACACAGGCACACCTGTGGTACCACACACACACTCTGACCAGTCCTTTACCACAGAGCACCTGACTCCTTCAATCTCTCTCTCTCTCTCCTCTCTCTCTCTCTCTCTCTCTCTCTCTCTCTCTCTCCCACTCCCCCCCTTCAAGTGTCCCGGCTGTTGTTGTTTTTTGTTTGTTTGTTCTCTTCTTTTTCGGTGTTGCTAGGAGACCTAGTCCAAACTAACTTGAGTTTCCCTGTCATTGTATGTCAACTGCAGAGAGGACCAGAGACTAATCATGCAAACACTTTTTATCTCATTGTCCTCCAGTGCGCTGCCAAGACCACGCCGCACTCTGCGGTCAACGTATCAATTGTCAGTTTATCAGTGCAGACTGTCTAAAAGGAGATGGGGAAATCCATCGGTAACATGAAGGACGTACACTCGAGATGATTGCTCTGCAAGGGATCGAATGTGTTCCTGGAAAATAGCTCAACCAATTGAGATTCAGTGTTGTCTGTGTTGTTTGTGTTGTCTCTTTTAACACATCCAAAACATCTAACTATCAAATAAATTAGTGCCAAATTATTTAGTGTCGGGATTCTGATTAATCGCGGATTGCATGAAAAGAAACAAATGACCAGACACACACAGTGCAAACAAACAAACAAACAGGCTGTATGTAGTGTTGGCTGCAGTACAGCGCAAGCTAACAAGCAGCCCATCGATGGACCGGCCCATGAAACTGGACCCGGCTGACAGAGTCTGACAGGTAATCCAACAGGAGGTAGAAGGAGGAGAATAGCATTCCACCATGTAGCAATTCAATAGCACTTTTGGTTTACTGGAAGGTATATCCAGAGACACTGGTGGACCCACTGCCCAGAGATAATCTCTCTACAAGTTCTTTTGAAGATGATATTGTAGGGCCAGATCGAGTCGCTTCGTCTTTCCAATTCAACAATAAATTATGCATTAAAAAAAATATCATAAAGAATAATGGCTTATTTATATATATATATATATGAATGTATTATCTATTATTGTTATGCACAGTTTCGAGTGGTCATCTATTGTGGCTGGAGTTCAGGTTCAGGTTCTGGATTGTCTGTAGCAAAGCAGCGAGCTCGGGAATCAATGTGACACAAGGCAGTCTCACCAGGAATGATTCCAAGTTTATTTAGATACATAGAGCATATATACAGTTTGCATGGGACAACAAAAGGAACATTTACACATAGACACAACAACTCAACAAGGGAAGCAGACATAGAAACGCCTCTAAGACAGCCATTCAGGGAGCAGGGACAACAAGGCCGTCCATGGAGACCCTTCCGTCCCCACACCCCAGACAGCCAATCCGGAGACGCCAGGACCCCAGGCCCCACGTGGATATGTAACAGACAGACAAACAGTTAACTTGAAGCACGGATATCACGGCCTCACGTGCCACACAGAGATATGGGTCTCCATGCCCCAGACCAGGAAGCAGGGACTGCAAGGTCTCACGGTGAGACCTTGCGTGGGACCGCCAGTCCAGATAGAAGAGGCAACATGTTCCCACAACAACAGCTGCGAGTGCGTCTCAGAGGCCTCCCGGGGCAAACAGATAAGAGTGAAGCTGACTAGTCACGTAGGTCAAACAGCTAACTAGTCACGTAGGTCAAACAGATAACTAGTCACGTAGGTCAAACAGATAACTAGTCACGTAGGCCACACAGCAGAGTGGAAAGTTACTGGCCCACACGATCAATACATCCACAACTCCCAACAATTATGTATGTTTTATTATGTATATTTAATTGTATAAGTTATTGCATGCATTAGTTAGTAAATTGCACTTTGATAACCTCAGCTGAAAAAAGGAAATTCAGATTATAAATATTGCTAACATTCTCTAATAATTATTATAGTTGACATTCTTATACAGATTGTTTTGGGTTTTTCTGTCTTCCATTTAAAGGTGACCTTTGCAGGGGGCGGGGCCCACCAGGGGACCCTAGCCCCGCCCCTCCGCCTCCCCAGGGGCCAGACAGATGATCACCGCAGATGATGATCAACAGATACGCAGATTCATCTACACGTGTAAATCTTTTTCCTTCCTCGTATTTCATCCAAATGCTGTACGGCTCTCTCTTCCACAGTAAATATTACTTCCCAAACATGTCACTGGTGGTGGAATTTATGACGCACTTACGATTTCTACGATTTGTATTTTTTAAATTTTCCGTTGCTGCCAAGTTATTACCTTGCCGCTACTCAATTGGTTTGAGTGCGAAATGCTTGCATGTCAAAACCAACCGCACTCAAACGTGAATCGTGGCTTGATAATGAGGGTTTTGGTTTGTAGATGTGGAATGTTGGAGTGTTCCTTCACTCGTGCGGCGAGGTCGTGAGGGTTCAGGCGAGTTCCTCTTTTTGCAGGGGTTGTGAGGACACTGGGGGCGTGATTAAACTTTTTGAATCTTGAATCTGTCCTCTGGAAACAGAACACATACATATACACACACACACACACACACACACACACACACACACACACAGAGCCCTGGCTGGTGTGTGCATAGGTGGTGAATTTGACCTGGTGAGAGGATATGGTGCAGGAAGACTGATTATGACAGAAGTAGGTAACCACATGGGGTTTGGATGAGCCAAGATCATGAGCATTAAAAGAGGACATGGAGACTCATCTGATTCTGGCTATTTGGCTGGGCTCCTTCAACCACCAGGACACCAGGTAGAAACCAGTTTATTGCAGACAGTGTGAAATCTTGCAGGCAGAGGAGGCGTTATCGTTGTCAAAGATCTGTTTGTGTGTGTGTGTGTGTGTGTGGTGAAGGCTGGTTTATCCTGTGTGCCTTGATGACTCAATGCACACCGCAGGTGTGCAGCCCCACCCACCCAGCCCCAGTGTGTAATCACCTTGACTCAGGCCATGCAGGTGAGTGACTGCTTAATCCAGCCACCAACTACACACACTCTGCAGGTGAAATTCCTCTCTTTTCTTGCTCGCTTGTAAATTCAGGAAAACAACATGAATATAAATGGCTTGACGGAATCATATCACATGATGTGGGCCCACCAATTTGTTATCAGGACAATAACCATACTCTTTGTCAGTCGCTTTGGATAAAAGCATCTGCCAAATGCTCTCAATGTAAATGTAAATGTGAATGACCTGTAAATGTAAATGACCATTGACCATGGATGATGCTGATGATCTATACCAGTGATTTTCAACCACTGTGCTGCGGCACACTAGTGCACCGTGAGAGATCGTCAGGTGTGATGTGAGGGAAATTATCCAATTTCACTTAATTGGTCCAAAAAATATTATTTAGTTACTGCAAATAATTTGCCATGGTTGAGCGCAAAAAAGTGATTTGCGGGTGATATTTTGTCTTCATTTTTCCCTGGGTTCGGTTCTGGGAAAACAAAGAAGATGCGGGTCGGGTCGTGCGTTTTATATCATAGTTATGGGATATGCGGGTTCGAGCAATAATCACCTTGTTAATGTAAGACAGTAGAAGTAGAGTAATAATCACCTTGTTAATGTAAGACAGTAGGTAGAGTAATAATCACCTTGTTAATGTAAGACAGTAGAAGTAGAGTAATAATCACCTTGTTAATGTAAGACAGTAGGTAGAGTAATAATCACCTTGTTAATGTAAGACAGTAGAAGTAGAGTAATAATCACCTTGTTAATGTAAGACAGTAGAAGTAGAAGTAATATCACCTTGTTAACATGTAAGACAGTAGAAGTAGAGTAATAATCACCTTGTTAATGTAAGACAGTAGGTAGAGTAATAATCACCTTGTTAATGTAAGACAGTAGAAGTAGAGTAATAATCACCTTGTTAATGGTAAGACAGTAGGTAGAGTAATAATCACCTGTTAATGTAAGACAGTAGAAGTAGAGTAATAATCACCTTGTTAATGTAAGACAGTAGAGTAGAGTAATAATCACCTTGTTAATGTAAGACAGTAGAGTAGAGTAATAATCCACCTTGTTAATGTAGACAGTAAGTAGAGTAATTAATCACCTTGTAATGTAAGACAGTAGGTAGAGTAATAATCACCTTGTTAATGTAAGACAGTAGAGTAAGAGTAATAATCACCTTGTTAATGTAAGACAGTAAGGTAGAGTAATAATCACCTTGTTAATGTAAGACAGTAGGTAAGTAATAATCACCTTGTTAAATGTAAGACAGTAGAAGTAGAGTAATAATCACCTTGTTAATGTAAGAGCAGTAAAGTAGATGTAATAATCACCTTGTTAAATGTAAGACCAGTAGAGTAAGTAAATATACCTTGTTAATGTAAAGACAGTAGGTAGAGTAATAATCACCTTGTTTAATGTAAGAAAGTAGGTAGAGTATAATCACCTTAGTTTAATGGTAAGACAGTAAAAGTAGAGTAATAATCACTTGTTAATGTAAGACAGTAGGTAGAGTAATAATACCTTGTTAATGTAGACAGTAGGTAGAGTAATAATCACCTTGTTAATGTAAGACAGTAAAGAAGTAGGTATAATCACCTGATTAATGTAAGACAGTAGGTGAGTAATAATCCACATTGTTAATGTTAAGACAGTAGGTAGAGTAATAATCCCTTGTTAATGTAAGACAGTAGAGTAGGAGTAATAATCACCTTGTTAATGTACGACAGTAGAAGTAGAGTAATAATCACCTTGTTAATGTAAGACAGTTGTAGAGAGAAGTAGAGTAATAATCACCTTGTTAATGTAAGACAGTAGGTAGAGTAATAATCACCTTGTTAATGTAAGACAGTAGAAGTAGAGTAATAATCACCTTGTTAATGTAAGACAGTAGGTAGAGTAATAATCACCTTGTTAATGTAAGACAGTAGAAGTAGAGTAATAATCACCTTGTTAATGTAAGACAGTAGGTAGAGTAATAATCACCTTGTTAATGTAAGACAGTAGAAGTAGAGTAATAATCACCTTGTTAATGTAAGACAGTAGGTAGAGTAATAATCACCTTGTTAATGTAAGACAGTAGAAGTAGAGTAATAATCACCTTGTTAATGTAAGACAGTAGGTAGAGTAATAATCACCTTGTTAATGTAAGACAGTAGGTAGAGTAATAATCACCTTGTTAATGTAAGACAGTAGAAGTAGAGTAATAATCACCTTGTTAATGTAAGACAGTAGGTAGAGTAATAATCACCTTGTTAATGTAAGACAGTAGGTAGAGTAATAATCACCTTGTTAATGTAAGACAGTAGGTAGAGTAATAATCACCTTGTTAATGTAAGACAGTAGAAGTAGAGTAATAATCACCTTGTTAATGTAAGACAGTAGAAGTAGAGTAATAATCACCTTGTTAATGTAAGACAGTAGAAGTAGAGTAATAATCACCTTGTTAATGTAAGACAGTAGAAGTAGAGTAATAATCACCTTGTTAATGTTAAGACAGTAGGTAGAGTAATAATCACCTTGTTAATGTAAGACAGTAGAGTAGAGTAATAATCACCTTGTTAATGTAAGACAGTAGGTAGAGTAATAATCACCTTGTTAATGTAAAGACAGTAGGTAGAGTAATAATCACCTTGTTAATGTAAGACAGTAAGTAGAGTAATAATCACCTTGTTAATGTAAGACAGTAAGCCTTGTTAATGTAAGTAGGTATGATAATAATCACCTTGTTTAATGTAAGACAGTAGAAGTAGAGTAATAATCACCTTGTTATGTAAGACAGTAGGGTAGAGTAATAATCACCTGTTAATGTAAGACAGTAGGTATAGTAATAATCACCTTGTTAATGTAAGACAGTAGGTAGAGTAATAATCACCTTGTTAATGTAAGACAGTAGGTAGAGTAATAATCACCTTGTTAATGTAAGACAGTAGGTAGAGTAATAATCACCTTGTTAATGTAAGACAGTAGGTAGAGTAATAATCACCTTGTTAATGTAAGACAGTAGGTAGAGTAATAATCACCTTGTTAATGTAAGACAGTAGAAGTAGAGTAATAATCACCTTGTTAATGTAAGACAGTAGGTAGAGTAATAATCACCTTGTTAATGTAAGACAGTAGGTAGAGTAATAATCACCTTGTTAATGTAAGACAGTAGGTAGAGTAATAATCACCTTGTTAATGTAAGACAGTAGAAGTAGAGTAATAATCACCTTGTTAATGTAAGACAGTAGGTAGAGTAATAATCACCTTGTTAATGTAAGACAGTAGAAGTAGAGTAATAATCACCTTGTTAATGTAAGACAGTAGGTAGAGTAATAATCACCTTGTTAATGTAAGACAGTAGGTAGAGTAATAATCACCTTGTTAATGTAAGACAGTAGTAGAGCAATATGAACCGTGTTAATGATAAGACAGTAGGAGAAGCAATTATGACTGTTAATGTCAGACAGTAGGTAGAGCATAATGACTTGTTAATGTAAACACGAGGGGAGGAGGTAGAGCAACAAATGACCTGTTAATGTAAGACAGTAGGTAGAGCAACAATGACTTGTTAATGTAAGACGGTAGGTAGAGAATAGACCCTTGTAATGTAGACAGTAGGTAGAGCAATAATGACCTTGTTAATGTAAGGACAGTAGGTAGAGCAATAAGAGCCCTTGTTAATGCAAAGAAAAAATAAGAAGACAGTAGGTAGAGCAATTAGACCCTTGTAATGTCAATCAGTAGGTTAGAGGCAATAATGACCTTGTTAATGAAGACAGATGTAGAGAATCAATGACCTTGGTTTAATGTAAGAGAGTAGGTAAGCAACAATGACCTTGTTAAGTAAGAGCAGTAGTGAGCAATATATGACCTATGTTATGTAAGACAGTAGGTAGAGAAATAATGACTTGTAATGTAAGACAGTAGGTAGAGCATACCAATGACCTTGTTAATGTAAGACGTAGGTTAGAGCAACAAATGACCTTGTTAATGAAGACAGTAAGTGTAGAGCAATTTAGGACCTTGTTAATGTAAGAACAGTAGTTTAGAGCAAACAATGACCTTGTTAATGTAAGACAGTAGGTAGAGCAATAATGACCTTGTTAATGTAAGACAGTAAGGTAGAGCAACAAGGGAAAACCCCCCCCTTTGGGTTTTTAAAATGTTTAAGACAGTAGTAGAGCCAATTATGACCTTGTTAATGTAAGACAGTAGGTAGAGCAATAATGACCTTGTTAATGTAAGACAGTAGTAGAGCATAATGACCTTGTTAATGTAAGACAGTAGGTAGAGCAACAATGACCTTGTTAATGTAAGACAGTAGGTAGAGCCAATAATGACCTTGTTAATAGTAAGACAGTAGGTAGAGCAACAATGACCTTGTTAATGTAAGACAGTAGGTAGAGCAATATGACCTTGTAATGTAAGACAGTAGGTAGAGCAATAATGACCTTGTTAATGTAAGACAGTAGTAGAGCAATAATGACCTTGTTAATGTAAGACAGTAGGTAGAGCAATAATGACCTTGTTAATGTAAGACAGTAGGTAGAGCAATAATGACCTTGTTAATGTAAGACAGTAGGTAGAGCAACAATGACCTTGTTAATGTAAGACAGTAGGTAGAGCAATAATGACCTTGTTAATGTAAGACAGTAGGTAGAGCAATAATGACCTTGTTAATGTAAGACAGTAGGTAGAGCAATAATGACCTTGTTAATGTAAGACAGTAGGTAGAGCAATAATGACCTTGTTAATGTAAGACAGTAGGTAGAGCAATAATGACCTTGTTAATGTAAGACAGTAGGTAGAGCAATTATGACCTTGTTAATGTAAGACAGTAGGTAGAGCAATTATGACCTTGTTAATGTAAGACAGTAGGTAGAGCAATTATGACCTTGTTAATGTAAGACAGTAGGTAGAGCAATTATGACCTTGTTAATTAAAGAGTATATAATTAGTGATGCGTGCCGAGGTGTCGCTATTAGGCTCCAATGTGTCATTTTTTTACATTTTTGGTTGCCGGTGTGCCGCGGGATTTCTTTAATGTAAAACATGTGCCTTGGCTCAAAAAAGGTTGAAAAACACTGCTCTAGAGGGCATATCATCATTTATTGCATGAAGGGGCACAGGGGACACTCAATACTTTTTCCCCATTTTTTCCACCTCTCACTTAGAAGGGCATCTCAGAGGGTACTTCATGAGTTTTCATCAGAAAGGCACCTGTAGGGAACCTCAAGTTTGTCCCATTGTAAGGGCACCTGCTGTTTGTCACATCACATCACATTTTCTCCACTGGAGGGCTATCTATTAGGAAACCCTCCAACATTCTCACACATGTAGGAAGACCCTTTATAGCATCCCATTTCCTCTACTGGAAAGGGCACCCTTTGGGACACTGTCATGTAGTGGCAGCATAGAGGGCACTTTATCACGGCACCATTTACCTTTGGAAGGGCACCCATAGGGAATGTCAAGTGTAGACCATTGGAAGGGCACCAATAGGGCACTGTAGCACATTTTATCCACTAACAGAGCACTCATTAAGACACTTTGTTGAATTTTCTTGCTATGCTTTCCCACGATTTCCCCACTCAAGAGGGCACTTTAGCGTGACGTTTTCAACTGTGGTTGCCCCCCCCCCCCCCCCTGAGTCCGCCAGTGTGTTTCTGCTTGTTCATTTTTTATGTTCAATAAAAATAAATAAAATGAAATAAAGTCTCTCCAGAGGGGCAGCTCAGCCAATCAGGGTAAACGGGCTTGCCCGGGCAACAATAGCCCGTACCTGTACACATCCCTGATCCCCACCTCAGTGGGCCCTGCTAGTGGTGTGTGACCCTGCTCAGCTCAACCTGTAATTGGGGTGGGAGAGTGGGTTTGATGGAGGGGGGGGGGGGTGTAGTCAGTGCATAGCCTCTGCTCCTCTGCTGGGGTAAGTGTGTGTGTGATGGGGGGTGGGGGGCATCCAAGCAAACAGTTAATGTACATCAATCAGTATTGTTACAATATTTTATTAACTTTCTATGACTTAATACATGAAATGTGCATGTACTTAAAGTGCTATGACTGTTTAAAGCAGGGATGGGCAACTGGCGGCCGCCCGCGTCCTCATCCAGTGCGGCCCGCGAGTCAATTTCCAAATATCAATAAATTGTTGGTTTCACAGGCGTTGGAAGCAAGCGTAAGAGTCCAATTGTAATTATAATTGTCTACCGATAGAGGGCGCTCCCTCGAAGGAGCTGCAGCCTGTAGCCAACCAATCTCATCCGAGGAGGGAACAGGTCTCTCAATCATAGGAAGTTTGTAGTCTTTTTGGATAAAGTGAACGCCGTTCATGGGGATTTACAGACGCACACTGAGATCTGATGGATGAGCCGCGGGAAGTGCTTGGAGAGGTTCTTTGCGCTGCGCATTGAGCTCCCAGTACTCTTGGAGGACAGCATTCGATGTGATACAAGTGCTGACTGCAGTAAACTCAGGGTAGCGATGTTCTCTGAGACATGGCCTTCCTTGCGGATATTACTGCATCTTAATCACCTGAATGTGCAGTTGCAGGGAAGAGGAACAAACTGTGTCCGATTTCAACGTAAACTAGACTTGTTCAAAGAAGGATTTTCATCCGACCATCCGAATTTCGCACACTTTCCTGTGAAGAGATGCGCAAAGATGTCCCCGAATGCGAGATGTCTTAACTACAGAGCTGACATTTGGTATAATAAATAAATAATAATAAACTTTGATTACCTGTATGTGTTTTTTCATTACATAAAAATGCGTACACAAATGTATATTTGTTTATTTCTATTATTTATTCTTATATTGTGACATGCGAGGGGGCGGGTCTGTGTGATTCAGCGGCGGCGGGTGAAACGCGGGGAGCGGAGCGGCTGCCGACTCTCCTTCCCGGTCCAGAACCAGATCAAGCCACGGTGGCTTCCCGGTCCAGAACCAGATCAAGCCACGGTGGATTTGTGGCAACATAGACTTCGCTACATTGGCGCCCAAACAGGACCTGGGACACGGAGACGCAAGGTGCTGAGTCGGTGGCAGAAGCGGCGGAGCGCAGTCGGGATAATGCGGAACAGTCTTTAATTATAAATGAGGCTCATTGGCTTCATAAGGAACATGTTAATATTGTTTTTAGTCTGCCTGGTGTCGGGTCCTGCTGCTCCATCCGTCCCCAGCCTCCTACTGTGGGGACAGTAACCAGGTGTTAATAAATATGATCAGGATCATTATACTCATCCTACAGCTGCGTCAATCAATAAATATGATCAGGCTCATTATACTCATCCTACAGCTGCGTCAATCTATAAATATGATCAGGATCATTATACTGTAATGTCTGCCGCAAGTGATGACGCGCAGACATGAGTTGCCGTCTCAGCGAAACAACTGAGAAAACACTACTAGAAACTTCTAGACTTCCCTTCCTAATCCCTGCAGGTCCGCCCTCACCCCTCCCCTCCGCCAACCCGCAGGCCCGCATGAGTACCCGCCTCCATGCAAGCTGCAGGTTGACGGAGAGCAGAGTGACGGCCAGGCGGACCAATGACAGGGTCGCTACATTACCCCCCCCTGTACAAAGTCCCTCGCCCCGAGGGACGAACAAATCCTCTTCTCCCAGAGCCACTAAAAACTTTTATCCCCCAACATTTCTAGCATTTTGCATTGATTGTAAGATAATGATGTCATAACAAATATCTGGAGTTAATGTTTGTTCCATTGTATACACTTATGGTTCAATTAAAACAGCCAGACGTAAATAACGAGAGAATGGGAGGACAGGCGAGGCCAGACATGTGGAAAATATATTGATAAGAGCAGAGATGATATCAGAAAATATTATGCTAATGCTCTCTCTCTCTCTCTCTCTGACCTTCTCATGGTGCAACGCTCTAGCCGCGAGCCATCTACCCTTTGTGTGTGTGTGTGTGTGGCAGAGGTTATATGTAATCCCATGATATATATATATATATATATATATATACTACACACAGGCGACCGTGTTGCGTCATCCTGATTCCTACTGTGTTGTATTGATGGTGGTGGGTTTGGATTTCCCTTCCGATGGATCAATAAAATCATATTACGAAACAGAAAACACATTTTTTTGTTTTTGTTTTTTAATGTGGCTCTTACTTCCAGTGTGGGTATGCCGGGTGGTAAACGCGCGGATGCTATACATCTATGTTCGTGCTATATTAGTAAGACAGGCGAGCAGCAGGGTTTATGGTATCATGTGTCACAGTGTGCGGCGGCTGTCCCACAGCGTTGATCCGCCACTGTCTCATAACAAAGAGGAACCAGCCAATCACAAGCCTCCGCTTAGCCGCACGGCCGACACCCATAACGATAGAGCAACGACGCTGTTTCATTTCCAAACGTGAAAATATCCGTCATTCCTCTGATGGAATAAATACTAAGGAAGTCAAGATTAAATAATACACGAGCCGACCGTATACGGCATGTAAACATCACGACGTTACTCTCAGAGCCAATCAGCGTGCAGGGGGCGTGGCAGAGCTCGAGCGCTTTGACAGTTTCGGAGCGCTCGAGCGCGCGAGCCGATACTCCTAACTTGACTTCCTCGCGCCGGCGGGAGGATTATGGCGGCGGCCCGCACGCTCAGCGCCTCCGTTGACCGGCAAGAATAAACGCACAACAACAAAGAACACGGTCCGGAGGAACCGGGAGAACTCCGGCCGCAGGCAAGCAGCCCTGCTGTTCCTCAGCAACATCTCTCTGGACGGACGGCCCGTCCAAAGTAACGTAGCACCGGAGAGCACCGACTACGAGGGGAACGACCTCGGCTCGCGTCGTCACCGTGGCGCTTTCCCCGGTGCCCACCGGCGGCTACGGGACGTTTCACGGTCTGTCCGCTTCGGCGAGCTGCACTAACGTTAACCCGCCGGCGACGCCGAGGATAGGGCTGCTGCATCATGTCCCGCCGATCCTGGTTCTCCCCTCGGACTCCGGGTTCGACGACATTGGCACCGGAGCAGGGCTGCTGGAGCGGCGGACCGCGTCCTTCTCCACGCCGGGGAACCTGCTGTCCCCCTCGCCGTCCAGCGGGAGTCTGCTACCGTCCCCGGTGGGCCCGCGGAAGTCCTCCACTCTGCTGTCGGTCCACAGCTGTAACTCGGTGTCTTCTGAACCACGGCAGAGGTGAGACCGGCTGCTTTGGACCATTTTAAATCCTTGTAACCGTGGATTCCTTTAAAGTTGCATCCTATTAAGTTCTTAGCCTATTTAGTGAGGTCATCAGTCCAACTTGAATGTGCACTCTATCAACATACTAGCCAAGTCAATGGGCATTTTATCTGATTTGGGGTTTTTTCTGTAAATAAATTCTAAACAAAAATATATAGAGATGTTTAAATCTAACCTAATAGGACCATGTTCAATTAGATCTGTATTATTTAATTGTTATGTGTTTTATCATATATTTTGTAACATGCCAATCTTTTATATTTGTAACAAGTCAATCTTGTACAGCTCAGATTACTGTGATAGGCCATTGTCGTGTGTGTGTGTGTGTGTGTGTGTGTGTGTGTGTGTGTGTGTGCGTGTGTGTATTTGAGTGGACAATGTCATGAACTCTGCTTCTGACATCACTTGACTTGACAAGACTTAAAAAATGACAGATCTTTAATGGCTGCATTAAAAGTAAAAGTCGTTAAGATCATCATCAATCATCACCTCTGAGATAATTCATTCTTCTTCTCCTAAAACGCAGTTAAGCTGAGGTGTTTGGTGAGCCAAGCAGTGACCTACAGAGCAGTATCTAAACACAGTGACAAGGTGGAGCTGATGGGCTTCACTGGTGGAAGTCTGCCAGGCTGTGTTTAGACACTGGCAGGGCTAGCTGTGAGAGAAGTGCTTCATTAAGCTGGCTGTGGGTCTGCAAGGTTGTCATGAATGGTGTGATGTATGTTTGGGATCGCACATTAAATGTCACTGCCATATTGGAGAGGTCGAGACTGGGCCTGTAAACACATACAAGTAAATGGGGATGGATGAAAAGCACTGTAACGTTAATATATTATATACACTATTATATTATATTATACAGATCTATATATATTATATCATAGTATGACAATATATAATTGTTTGTAGTCCATGTAGATCACAAATCCTTGAATATAAAAACTAATTAGAAATTTGAAAATCGGTTGAGAAATGTAAACGTTATGCTTTTTATTCTAGAGAAACGCAGCTCCTCCATTTAAATGTATTTGTTTAAGCAGGCCGCACTTGGCCTCTCCTATATGGTGGCGACGTTGAATGTCGCAAGCAACGGGCCGAAGCAGTCAATGTGGCCGTCTCTGTGTGTATACTGTATGTCTATGGTCATGACAACATCTGTTTCATGTCTTCTCACTCCTGGTTTTGTTACAGGACCAGAGGATGTTAATGTTCAGAGGATACCTCGAACGGTCCTCAACAGAGCAATATAATATTAATATTCACAATATTAGAAGCAGGCTTTGGAACAATGGGGGGCGGGCAGGGTCTAGGATATTATCTGGTTTGGTTTATAGTGTGGATCTGGGTTTGTGTGGATCTTCTGGTGTGATGTATGTTGTTGATCTGGTTTTAATTGGGTTTGCTGTGGACCTGGTTTGAATCTTGTTCCGAGTATGGTGTGAATCTGGTTTGGAGTGGTATGGTGTGAATCTGGTTTGGAGTGGTATGGTGTGAATCTTGTGTAACTTGGGTTTGTTCCCATATAGTGTGGACTGAAGAAGACAGGGGAACCTGTGGTATT
This sequence comes from Coryphaenoides rupestris, assembly GCA_002895965.2. NCBI lineage: Eukaryota > Metazoa > Chordata > Actinopteri > Gadiformes > Macrouridae > Coryphaenoides > Coryphaenoides rupestris. The sequence goes on along the minus strand of PIJE02000074.1, from coordinate 701,337 downwards.
GTCAGCGCTCCAATAGAAAGTGATACATTAAGAATAGCACTAAATATCTTCTGGGAGGATCAGATGTGGTGGTGGTAGTGGAAGGGTGAGGGAGAGTCTATAATGTCGAATTTAAATCTCATATCTTAATAAGACTATGAACTCGACCAATCTTCTGAGATTCTATTCTGTACTGTACTGACCTTGCACCTCCTCCTGCTACCTCAGTGTGAGGCACATGTGTGATTGTGTTTGTCAGAGGTGTGTGTGGGTGTGTTTAGTCATGAAGGTGTGTCTCTTTGACGACACTGTAATCATCTCTCCCTCTCTCCCCTGCTGCTCTTTGACAGAAGGTGCTGCACCCACACATTAGACCAGTGATTTTCAACCACTGTGCCGTGAGAGATCGTCAGGTGTGCCCTCGGAAATTATCCAATTTCACTTAATTGGTCCAAAAAGTATTATTTAGTTGCTGCAAATAATTTGCCATGGTTGAGCGTCTGTGACCCGAAAAAAAGTGTTTTGCGGGTGTTTATTTTGTCGTAATTCTTTTTCCGGGTTCTGTTCTGGGGAAACAAAGAAGATGCGGGTCGGATCGTGTGTTTTATATCATAGTTATTATAGGATATGCGGGTTCGGGTCGGGCTGCGGGTCTTGTGCTGTCGGGTCGGGTTATACGTGCGGATGGTGGGTTCTGTACGTCGCGGGTAAAAATCAGACCCGTGCAGGAATGACTTTTCAGTTAAATGTTTGTTACAATAAAAAAGCTCTCTGATAATGTTGTTGTGCGTGGATTGCACATGCTGAGTTGTAAGCCTATGCCAAACAAATGTAATATAATTGCTGACACCGAATGAGACATTTTGAATGTTGAATTTTTCATTTAGAAATGTTTTATATTTACATAATATAATAAGCCGTTACTTTATTTTTTGGACACCTTCTGTCTGCGTGTGTGTGCGTGATGACGTCATCGACGACTCGTCGACTTTCTTTCGACTTCATTGATAGAAAGGTCGACGCGAAAAAATCAGTAGTCGTGCAGCCCCAGTAGGTAGAGCAATAATCACCTTGTTAATGTAAGACAGTAGGTAGAGCAATAATCACCTTGTTAATGTAAGACAGTAGGTAGAGCAATAATCACCTTGTTAATGTAAGACAGTAGGTAGAGCAATAATCACCTTGTTAATGTAAGACAGTAGGTAGAGCAATAATCACCTTGTTAATGTCAGACAGTAGGTAGAGCAATAATCACCTTGTTAATGTAAGACAGTAGGTAGAGCAATAATCACCTTGTTAATGTAAGACAGTAGGTAGAGCAGTAATGACCTTGTTAATGTCAGACAGTAGGTAGAGCAGTAATGACCTTGTTAATGTAAGACAGTAGGTAGAGCAGTAATGACATGGTTGTTAATGTAAGACAGTAGGTAGAGCAGTAATGACATGGTTGTTAATGTAAGACAGTAGGTAGAGCAGTAATGACATGGTTGTTAATGTAAGACAGTAGGTAGAGCAGTAATGACATGGTTGTTAATGTAAGACAGTAGGTAGAGCAGTAATGACCTTGTTAATGTAAGACAGTAGGTAGAGCAATAATGACCTTGTTAATGTAAGACAGTAGGTAGAGCAATAATGACCTTGTTAATGTAAGACAATAGAATTAGTGATGCGTGTGAGAGGTGTCGCTATTAGGCTACAACGTCATTTTTTTACATTTTTGGTTGCCGGTGTGCCGCGGGATTTCTTTAATGTAAAACATGTGCCTTGGCTCAAAAAAGGTTGAAAAACACTGCTTTAAACATGCTGACAGTGATGTGTAGTAACACTGGTATTGTCTTACACTTATGTCTGTTACTGCAAATAAAGTAATCTTGAATTTGGAATCAGTCTGTTGTGTTTAGTATTTATTATACTGGTACTTTTCATCCCATATTTTTAAGAGGAAACAGAAATCCCTTCACTTGTTTAATCAGTCAAAATGTCTCCAGCACTTAGTCCTCATATGATATTAATCAAACAAAATATGGACAACTGACTTGCATAATATATTGGGCATATTTATAATAGTACATGCCCAATATATTAATTTATTATTATTTATAATAGTACAAGCCTACTGCATGTTTAACATTTTTTACCATGAAATGTTATTGTATACAATAAAATAATTGTCTATAATTTTCTGTCATGAGTACATCTATCATTTCACTGCTAAAAGAAAAAAGCAGACTCACTGCCAGTTGCAGTGTCTTATTATTTTGATTTGCAGACTTTGTTCATTTGTCTCAATGATTGTCATTATTAGTAGGCTACTTAAATTAATATAAATCATTGAATATAAAAACGATTAATCAAAATCAGTTAAATGTAAACGTTAGTGCTTTTTATTCAGAAAACCCCCAGTTTCCAAGTGTACTTGTATTTGTTTACAGGGCGGACCTGCCACATCCAAAATAGGGCGGACGCAGCAACGGGCCAACACAGCCAATGCGGCGTCTATGTATGTCTATGATCGTAGCTATGCCTACCCAACCGCACATTAAATCTGTGTGAGCACATTAAATCCGTGTGTCCGCAGGGGGAATTCTGCTCTCACATTAATCTTCTGCGCACTCGACTTTTGACTCGATAATGACGCCATAATTAAAGGGTTACATTGATGAGCCAAACGTAGAATCTGCTCGTCTCCGTGGCTACAGCTAATGCTAGCCCAACAAGCAGCAGCAGGATTCAGCGGAAAAAATAGTCTCTTTGTTCATTAAAGTTCTTCATCTTACCGGCTGCCACCCGGATTTTGTAGAAGGATCAGGTTCTGCACTTTTTGCTGAAGGTCTCAGCGGCGTCTTAAAGCATCAGTTCACACAACCTTTGTTTGTTGCGTTGTTTAATGTGCGCTTGTCGGTACTGAGTCCGTCCCTCTTTATGGTCCGTGTAGGAACGCGGCGGGAGCAGATTAGTTCCACCCAGCTGATCCCAATTTCTTTGTTTGTTTTTGTTTGTTTCTTTGAGTTTATATTTCCTCTTCTTTATACAAAACTCCAATTTGACTCAACAGTATGAGGATATGATAATGTCTATTAATTGACATTGTTTTAAAGTGCTCTTATTGATAAATGTGATCTAACAGAGGTAAATGGCAAATATTAACCATATATGCTGTCTATATTGCTTGTAATTGAGATAAAGTAAACATCTGTTCAGTATTTTTTACATAAATTGTTATGGCTTTATTGATTTAAAAACTCAATAATGCGGTGGGTCCACCAGACCCACGAACATTGGATGAGAATCAAAAACATGACCTGAACACAAGGGTTAATGTGCAATGTCTAGGTCAATAGATAAGAAGTATGTAATGCACCTTGTTAATGTAAGACAGTAGGTAGAGTAATAATCACCTTGTTAATGTAAGACAGTAGGTAGAGTAATAATCACCTTGTTAATGTAAGACAGTAGAAGTAGAGTAATAATCACCTTGTTAATGTAAGACAGTAGAAGTAGAGTAATAATCAACCTTGTTAATGTAAAGACAGTAGGTAGAGTAAAATCACCTTGTTATGTATAGACAGTAAGAAAAGTAGAGGTAATAATCACCTTGTTGATTGCAAGACAATAGAATGAGTGTGCTGTGTAGAGGTGGTCCACTATTATGCTCTATTGAATGTGTCATTTTGTAACATGTTTGGTTGGCGGTGTGCCGTGGGATTTATTTAAAGTAAAAAATGTGCCTTGGCTCAAAAAAGGTTGAAAAACACTGATCTAAACCACCATATACACACCATACTTGAGGGAGGCAGGCCATCTCTGTGGCTCGAGGAGGGTGGAGGTGAGAATATCGGTGAATATCGGTTCTAATGAGTACGGAGACGGAGGCGCATTCCAGATTCCAATCGAGACGATGCACACAAGCGGAGAGGGCAAGAGAGAGAGAGAGAGAGAGAGAGCGAGAGAGAGAGCAGAGATGCATTAAGGATTGGGATGGAGACGGGATGAGTGGGCAGCGCTTTAAGGACTGGCGCAGCACGAAGACAGCTGGGGGAGGGGGGGGGAGGAGGAGGATGGGGTGTGGGTGGGAGGGCGGAGAGGATGGAGAGAAAGAGGATGGGGGCGGACGCTCCACCGAACAACACGGGAGAACAGAGGGATTAATCCATCGTACATCGACATTGTAAACATCCAACTCGGTAGCCACCGAGTGAAAGAAAACTCACTCTGGGCGATGCCAAGACTTGGCATCTTTCACACAAGTCCACAGAGTTCACTTAAGGCCGTGACTACTGTGATTTAACTTTTCTGTATTCACACACACACACACACACACACACACACAGATGCACTGAATCACGCATGACAGCAATTGGCAGGAGGGCCCTTCAGAACGGTGTGCGTGTGTGTGTGTGTTACCTCTATCCTCCCAGCGAAGCGATGGATGGAGAGAGGATAAAGAGGCGACAACACATCAAAGGCGTGCCTTCAAAGTCTGACGTGAGGACATCAGCTCTCACTCACCATCACCATTGATGTGTGTGTGTGTGTGTGTGTGCTGTGTGAGACAAAGATTAGCATTTACATTGATGATGTCTGGCTCAGCGGTGCGGAATGAGCTGCCTTGTCTGGGACGTGTGTGTGTGTGTGCGCCTGTGGTCCTCCGTTGGTGGGTGACGCGCTGCCGTACAACTCCTGCACGTCGTCAGCCTCGTATGTGAAGACATTTTGGAAAGATGTATATTTGGAAGAGGGCATTTATTCATTGAACATAATGTGTGTATAGATTAGAGTTTCAGAGCAGCAGACCAGGTTTGCATGTCCAGGCTTTGACACTGGAAAGCGCCGACAGCAATTCAAGCACACATAGCTTGAAAGATACATACAGCCATACTACATGTACTATGCTCAGATCATAGTTTGGGAATATATTCCATAATTATGTAACCAAACTTTGATGGCAATGTGTCACCTTTACGTTCAATGTATTAAGTATTAGTTTATTGTACTATCTCACCTCTGGCACTGCTTTTACTGTTTTAACATTTTATTTTAGTAATGCAAGCTTTGTATTTTAGGCTGGTAATTTGAAATAACCTGCCCAGGGACTACAGACGAAAATTATCATAAACATGCAACATTAGTTCCCCCATTTTGGCCTGCTTTTCAACTATGGCATAGGAGAGCTATCAGGTGTGTGAAGGACCTTTTTAAAGACGGGCACTTGATTTAAAGAAGGACTTTGACATTCCCTCGTCAGGTTTCTTTAGATATTTGCAGGTACGGAGTTATGTCAAAGCACACCTCTCTTTCCGGTTGTATGACAATATTCAGAAGGTCGCCTTCCCATCACTCAATAACTTAACGAGGCAGTGGGAAGATGAGTTAGGAATTACTATTTCAGAAATAAATTGGCAGGCCGCAATTACCCTGGTTCACTCATCTTCAATATGCATTAGACATGGTCTAGTGCAGCATAAGATTCTGCATAGGCTACATTTATCTGCGAGTAAGCTGGCCAGATTTTACCCTGGTTTAGATCCAGCTACCCTCAGTCACATGTTTTGGTTATGCCCCAAATTGATCCCATTTTGGACTGGGTATATTTAATACCTTTTCATATATGTGTAGTAGGACAATTGATCCTAACCCATTAACTGCAGTGTTTGGTGTAGTCCCGAAGGAGATGCCAATAACAACTCACCGGGCTGAGGCTATAGCATTCTCAACCTTACTTGCTCGACGTCTGATACTCTTCAGTTGGAAGAAAGTGATGCCACCATCTCACAAGCGCTGGGTGGAGGAGGTGATGTCTCATCTTAAAGTGACTCGAACAGCTTAAACACCGCTCGAGGCTCCACCCAGAAATATCACAAGGTCTGGCAACCGTTTCTGTCCTATTTTGAGACAGAGTTCACTACCATTATTGTGACAATATTTGTATATACACAGATCCTTTCCAAAAGATTAGAATATCATGGAAAAGTTTTCCATGATTCCATTCAAAAAGTGAAACTTTCATAGATTACAGATTCATTACACACAAAGTGAAATATTTCTAGCCTTTGTTTAATTTTTCATAATTTTGGCTTACAGCTCCAGAAAACCCCCAAAACGGTATTTCAAGAAATTAGAATAGTGTGAAGAAAATCAGCATTTGCTTCTTAGTTATTTCAGAGAATGAACGTTTTAGACTGAGTGTCACACTCTAATTATCTAATTAACTCAAAACACCTGCAAAGTGTTCCTATGTCGTTAAATTGTGTCTCAGTTTGGTTCAGTATGGGGAAGACTGCAGACTTGACAGTTGTCCTCAAGGAGGGTAAGCCACAAAAGGTCATCGCTAAGGAGGCTGGCTGTTCACAGAGTGCAGTGTCCAAGCATATAAATAGAAAGTTTAGTGGAAGGGAAAAATGTGGCAGGAGAAGGTGCACAAGCAAAAGGGATGACCGTGGGCTTCAGCGGATTGTCAAGCAAAGACGATTCAAAAATTTGCCGGAGATTCAGAGGGAGTGGATTGAGGCTGGAGTCAGTGCTTCAAAAACCACCACGTACAGACGTATCCGGGACATGGGCTACAACTGTCGGATTCCTCGAGTCAAGCCACACCTGAACCTGAGACAATGTCAGAAGCGTCTCACCTGGGCTAAGGAGAAGGACTGGACTGTTGCTCAGTGGTCCAATGTCCTCTTTTCAGATGACAGTAAAGTCTGTATTTAATTTGGAAATCAAGGCCCCAGGGTCTGGAGGAAGACTGGAGAGGCACAGAATCCAAGCAGCTTGAGGTCCAGTGTGAAGTTTCCAGTCAGTGATGATTTGGGGAGCCATGTCAAGTGCTGGTGTTGGTCCACTGTGCTTCCTTAAGTCCAAGGCCACTGCAGCTGTCTACCAGGACATTTTAGAGCACTTCATGATTCCTTCTGCTGAGAACCTTTGTGGAGATGCTGATTTTATTTTCCAGCAGGACTTGGCACCTGCCCATTCTGCCAGAACAACCAATACCTGGTTTAATAACCATGCTGTAACAGTGCTCGATTGGCCAGCAAACTCACCTGACCTGAACCCCATAGATAATCTATGGGGTATTGTCAAGAGGCACCAGACCCAACAACACAGAGGAGCTGAAGGCTGGCATCAAGGCAACCTGGGCTTCCATAACTCCAGAGCAATGCCACAGGCTGATCGCCTCCATGCCACGGCGCATCGAGGCAGTAATTAAAGCAAAAGGATTCCCAACCAAGTATTGAGTGCAGGCATGAACATAACCTTTCAGAAGATCCACATTTCTGTTTTGAAAATTGTTTTTTGATTGGTTTTAGGTTATATTTAATTTATTGAAATACTGTTTTGGGGGGGTTTATTAGCTGGAAGCAAAACTTATGCAAAGTTAAACAAATAAATACTTGAAATACTTTACTTTGTGTGTAATGAATCTATAATCTATGAAAGTTTCACTTTTTGAAAGGAATAATGAAAAAAACTCACTTTTCCATGATATTCTAATTTTTTTGGAAAGGATCTGTATATTAGCTAACTCTGGAACATTTACATTGATGTGGAAAATGAAATGTAGATTAATGTGCACTGTACCTGGTAAATTAATAAATAAATGTCCAAATTCTGCGTGTGTGTTTTCACATTCGTGAAAGTGCTCGTTAATTTCCCTGTTGGGGCACATTGACGTTTTCACATCATGATAAAGAGGTTTGCAAACAAGTCAAGTGATTCAGAAAGCTATTATTAGAGCAACAAGACAAGCACTGAGGCCGCAGTTCTGTGCCGTCCGAACCGCATCGACTCTAGAACACAAGTCATCACACCATGAAGAAACCAGGCTGGGACGAAGGCAGTGTTGCTGGGTAAAACATTTATAAATTAATAAAAACATTCCCTTTTAGTGTTTCTTTACATCATTTCCCCCACATGTTATCAATGTCCTTTTCTACAATAGCAATTTTTTTTTTAAATGATAGAAAAATATCAGACGACATTCAAGATTCCTTGCATGACTCATTCAGTCCCTCATCGGTTAATCCAGACATCTTCCTCCTCTGCACCCCCCCCCCCCCCCCCCACCCCACATTGTCTTCTTAAGACCCATCGGTTTATACATTATTTACAGTTATCAGCCAGTCCATCTCCTCTTTCAGCTTCTGCCAAAGACACCAGGGCATGTTTGCATAGATTCCAGGGGAGAAATCTCTGGGGGCCTGAGGTGGGTGGACAAGGGGAGCACAGAGGATATTTGTAAGCGAGCAAAGGGGAAAGTGAGTGTGGTGTGGTGCGTGTTTGTTCTCCAAAAAAACATCCAAAATGGCACACGGGCGTCCGGAATGGGGGAGAGCATCACCATGAATCGGGACGCGCCGGTTCTACAGTACATCAAATAAAACGCTGCATGAAATCGACTTCAAAAGGAACCTTTGTCCACGAGACGCGTGGCACACAGTTCTGTCAAAATAAAAATACGATGGCTGAGCCAGGGCTGTGGTGAGGTCTTCCCTACACTGCACTGATGCCTCAGGGGCACAGCAGTGGCAAAGCTTTGTGGAGTGTCAGATGGGCACAGTGGGGTAGCTCGGGATGGGGATGGATAGATGGATGGATGGGATGGGTGGGATGGAGAAAGCACCATGATGGAGGCCGTGCGAACAATCGCTTCGCCTCACATCCACGGAAACCGATCCATACAAAGGGCTGAATCATCCTCACACAACATTGGCTTATCCCCCCCCCCCCCGCGCTCTGCGCTTTGAATAGTATGGCTCTTGTGCGAGGACTTTGGATTGTATTGAGATGAAATCCTGCAGAATCTCTATTTTTCAAAACAAACTCCCACCCAGGCATTCATATTACAAGTAAAAGCATTCACATGTCTAATGGTACATATCAAGGTTTGTCTTTGGGCCAATATACTTTCTTTGTTCATGTGTGTTAGCGTAGTATCTCTGGTTAATTCCATTAGAATTTTTTTTGGGGCTGTGTTAAACAATGACATTAAACACCTTATTTAAAAGAAACTTATAGAAATCACAGCTGGCAGATCATTGTGGCCTTGACTTTGATAACATTTAAAAGTTTGCTTTATGCAGATTTTAACCTTGAATATTGTCATACAAAATAATCTGGCATAGGACAACATACTTGGGAAGAAAATCAAATCTACTTTCATGTCTTTACTATTACCAGTGATGAGGGTCCTTCTCGCGTGGCATTTCCCTTTCTTAGAAAAGCTGAATTAAAAAAAGTTGGGACTGACTTGCTGGCAAAATGATGGATTGTTTTAAAACTCTCACGACCGCTTCCAACCCATTCCTAACAGCAGCAGAGTACAGACAGGGTGTACTTTTTACACAGTGCCTCACGAGCTATACTTCTTGTACCATATCTATGATTCGCTTATGGTGATTTCGCATTGTAGGTTTACAGAGTCATATTTCTCCGAAGGAAGGACATTCGTTTACAAAAAAAAAATATCTAACATGTCTCCCTTTAAAGATAACTTCTTTGGTGTGTGTGTGTGTTGGAACAAAAATAAGGGGCAAACATACGAGGCTAGAAATACTGGAAACAATAATAAAAACGACATGGACTAATTGAAAATGATCACCACATTGATCAAACAATACAATGATTGGCAATTCGAGCAAAAATAAAATACAAAACAGAAATCAATAAAAACCAATCAGTGGGCGGGGGGGGGGGGAGAGAGAGAGAGAGAGAGAGAGAGAGATCGTACAAAACAGACGGGGGGGGGGGGGTTTAGACTTGTTTGGACAGATGGATGGACGGGGGGGGGGGCCCAGGGTACAACGTGGTGTCACCTTGACCCCCAGACTGTGTGAAGGAGTGAAACCTTGCGACTCAACTGGGGGGGGGGGGGGGTTCCTGCAGAGAACAGATGTTGGGCGGCATGGAAACGCCCCGGCGGCACAACGACAAGTACCTGGGGATGGGAACACAGCTCTCCACCTTTTTTGACACGGTTTGATCACAACGGGTGGCTGGGGGTCGGGGGGATGGCGGGTATGGACTGTCCCAGAGTTGAGTCGATGGCTAGTATGTGCAAATAAATGTTTTAGTTTTTTTTTCTTCAGAAGAGGCTGGGCTGTAAAACCGTTTGACACAGACTGGTGTAGCCACATATAATGTGCTTAAAAACATCTCATTGACATCAAAATAAAGTGATTATAGTGGCTTGGCAACATATGGAAAAAAAATAAAATCCCACAGTGAACGGAAATAAAAGCAAAAGTGTCCCCTGCAAGGCATGCAGTCTCCTCTTCAGACCACATGGTGTCAAAACAGAACTGAGAAGCCATGACACTGGTTATGCTTGCTTATTACTCTTAACTAACTAGCAGCGTGTTAAAATCCCAAATGAACAGGCAGACCGTTTATTTTGGCCCTTTTCGCAACCAATGGACTAAATAAAAAAAAATACAAACATTGAACATTAACTCTCGTTAAATGCTCCCCTTTTCAAACCGCTACTGTTCAGTGACTAAATTATAAAACCACGTTTGAAAATGCCTCAAAAGAATCGGCTTCAATAAAAAGCAAAAACCATTCAAGTCGGTGGTGCATAAAAGCAACAACAAAACCTGGACAGGTGCAGCGCACAACAGCGCCCCCAAGAGACGGAGAATGGCATTTTAAAATGAAATGTTTGAATCCATAAACATGAAAAGTAAAATAAAAATGAAGACACATGTCACTGATATGTTACCAACTACCCCCACCCCCCCACCTTTGAAAAGTACAATGTTTTCTAAACAAGTATGTTGAACAAGTGCGAGTATGAAAGCGGATGTTGAGATGGAACAATACATAAACTCGGATAGTGACTTTCAATTTCCAGTTCCCGCAACACGCAATGAAGGACATCTCAGATTAAAAGACGATATGTGTTGAAATGTTCAAAAAGACCAATCAAGACTTAAAGCAAGTTAGCTCTGAGGTCATTGGTCAATTCCACTTACTATTTTGTATTTAGACCCGTGCTTTTTCTCTCCACTAGGAGTACTTATTGTTCAACTAACAAAGCTCCTACTACAGTCCCACATGTTATTTAACTTCAGACAGATGGCTTAAGCTGATTGGAGATTTGTAAACAAACGGAAGTCGATTGAAAAGCCACCATTGTCTATATTTTTCCCTTCTAAATAAAGATGAACTCTTGGCTGCGGTGGCGATGATTTCTCACAAAAGAATACCCTACAATCTAGAAATTCGTCGTACGGCAGCCATTTCCTCTGACTGTGGCCCTCATGTGGCCAAACCAAACTATGGCATATGTATATACAAACTCCCAAATCTAGAGAATCTACAAAGACTTTCTATATATAGTATACATAAATATTATATACATGATATGCACAGTAGCAGGAGTTTCATGTCACACTCCACTTTATATAGGTATCCTACCATCATCTAAGAAAATGTCTTACATTTATTTTACTGTATTTGTTTTAGTCATTGTCGACCATACCCCTTCTTTTGTTTTGTGTTCCTATGGCAACATAGCGGTAGCCCCAGTGGTCCAGCCTGACCTCTAGTGGTAGGAGAATGGCAGTGCACCTCTGGCGAGCCCCGGCCCTAGTAGCCGGTCTGTGATCATGCCAGCCAGGAGCCTGGGGGGTCTCACTGAGTGGGGGAGGGAGGGAGGGGGGGGGGGGGGGTCACTCCTCGGTGGCCTGGCTCTGAGCGAAGGGCATGGCCACGGCGTGCTCCTGGGCCAGGGCGGCCAGCTCCTTGAGGAACTCGCAGAAGACCACGGCGCCGTAGACGGCGTTCTTCACACGAAGCGCCTCCGCCTGCTTCTCCAAGCTCGACGGCCCCTCCCCCTCCCCCTCCCCCTCCGCCGCCGACGCTGGCCCCGCCCCCTGCGGCGCCGCGGAACAGGGCGCTGTGCAGGGACTGGCTGCCGTCGCGCACGTGCGCCAGGGCCAGCTGGGCGGCGTGGCGTGCCCGCGTGGGGCTGTTGGTGTGGCGCAGGATGAGGTCGCCCAGGGACGGCTTGCGGCTCTTCACTGGACAGAAGAACAAGAACAATACGTACACACGTCAAAGAGATTGAGAACGAAAAACATGCGATGAAACATGAAAATCAACTCAGGACAGCCGCCCATTTCCATTTCTGTGAACCTCCATCCTCTGCTGGACTGAAGTGGTCAACTCATGAGTAGCAGGGTTCAGCATCGGTGTGGCCAATGGAGTCCAAACCAGCATTGATGCCAACTCCGGGGGGCAGCAGACCACTCACATCTTCCACCTCGGTGCTGCCTGCACTCAGAGTTCAAACTATCTAAACTCTGATCCTGCTGGCTCGCTGACCCCTCGAATCACATCCAATAAGATTACAAAAAAAACTAAAACTAAAACTAACGGACTCTAAAAGCCAGCGGGTTTCTTAATTTTCTAAACCTAAATACATGTTTCAAATGTTTTACGGTGCTCAAATCGCCCGTCTGTCCTAGACTAGACTTGCTTTAGTCCAAGGGCTGGGATGGGACAGAGCCGTCCAATGGGCTGGCTCTGTTTCAGTACATGGGAGAGGACGAGAGAGGGCTCTGCCCAAGGACTTCGCTCGTAATGACCCCTACCTTAGTTAGTCATTAGTGGGTGCAGTCGGGGGGAACAGATGGTCCAATAGCACCACCCCCCCACTCCACCTCAGTATTTACATGACAATCTGTCTCCACCCCCCCAACCCTCCCCCCCCCCCCCATGTGTGAATATGTGGGCGGCAGTAGCTCAGGAGGTAGAGTGGTTGTCTGCCAACAGGAAGGTTGCTGGTTCGATCCCTGAGCTCCACCTAGCTAAGTGTCGAGGTGTCCCTGAGCAAGACACCTAACCCTAACTGCTCCTGATGTGTTTGGTTGTTACCTTGCATGGTTGGCACCACCGTCGGTGTATGAATGGGTGATGTGAGGCAACTGTAAAGCGCTTTGGATAAAAGCGCTGTATAAATGCAATCCATTTACCATTTACCATGTGTGAGTATGTGTGTGTGCTCTCACCCAGTGTATCAGAGCGCCGCAGGGTGGGAACCGCCATGGGGGAGGACTCGGTCCACTCCACCATGCCCCGCACCGCCAGGTAGCGCTGGGCCTTCCTCAGCATGGCGGGGAAGTCCTCGTGGGACGCAGCGAACGCCTCGATCCTGTTCTTGACCGAGCCCAGGACCTGCGAGTGGAGGAGGCTTGGTTTGAGAGTAACACCGCACACAGAGACGGAGGACCTACCCTCGTCTTATCAATGGGGCCGGCTCGTTCTGCAGCGAGGTTGAACTGGGGTGGCGATATAGCGACAAACAGTCTATTCTGGGCAGCAGCCTGACGAGAGGGCAGCCCCCAGTACAACCATGTACAGTGAGGACAGGGCGTTCTATAAGTGGGTCAGTTTCATAATGGCTTATTAATATCGTACCACTGGAAAAGCGCAAAAGCGCACGTCTGAACCAATCAACGTGACATAGAGCCGGTGAGAGCAGCCGATGACAAGTCTAGTCTCCGATAGAAGAATGTCACAGCAGCCTTGTGTGATCCTCCTCCCCATCGCCCCAGTTCACATTCTCTTTCTCTCTGCAGATCAATCTGGCCTCCATCCAGTTGAAAGCCTTTTCCAAAAATCGACAAATGCTCCAACCACTCAGTGCCAAGGGGAGGCAGTGGCAGTTCATGACGAACACGGAGAGCCACAGAAAAGTGTAGCAATGAAAAAAACGAAATAGTTTGAATCAAGATGTCAAAAGTGTCTATCAGATCTGCACAGAAGGCTTTTCTCAATGTAGAATATGAGCTTTTGATTTACTACCTGATTGGCTGGAGTTTGTATTAAAAAACCACGCAATATTTGGCAATCAATTGCTGCCAAGACAAGTTCAGACTGATATTCCTTCAGGGTGGTCTCACGAGGCTAGGGAAGGCGGGGGGGTTGGGTCATACCTGTATGAGAGACTTGACGCTGGGCTGGAAGACCATGTTTGTGTTGAGCAGGAAAGATCGCAGCAGGGGCTGGGGGTAGCAGGCCAGCTGGGCCACGATACCCGTCAGCAGGATGTTGACGTACAGCGAGTTCTGCACCATGTTCTCCAGCTTGGCAAACAGGACCACCATGAACGGGCCTGGCAGGCAGAGGCACAGCATGGTGGGAGATGACGGGTTATGCTAAAAGAACACGGGTTTGGCTGATAGTAAAACTTTCTTTATTGATTTCGATTGATTGATTAGTAGATTGACAGAAACTTAATTGAATCCAGTTTTAATGATCAACTCATCATCTAAGTCATTTATCAAGTCATCTAAAATTGCATATTTTAGTTTAGTCATGGATCTTCTATTTAAACGCCAGTCCGCTCTTTGCCAACTAGGGTCTAAATATGAAAATTATAACATTTGTGTAGCCCAGAAGGACAAGTTCACCAGACTCTCACCTGTGTAGGGCTGGCTGGCAGGCTGACCCAGAGGTCTGGCAGGACTGCTCACCACAGAGCCATGCACCCTGACCTCACCCCCGCACCCCATGGTAGTCTGATCGGCCTCTGGGGGTGAGAACGACAGGGGGACTCTCTCTTTCTCTTCCTCCTCCTCCTCTCCCTCCCCCTCCACTTCCTCCTCCCCCTCCAGCTGCCGCATGCAGGACATCGGGTCTCTGGCCTCGTCCGGCTGGCACGCTGGGTCTCGGCCGCTGCTCTCCCGCACCCGGGCCTCCAGCTCGCTGAGCTCCTGGTTGAAGGCCTCGATGCTGATGCCCTGGAGGCCGCTGGAGTCGCCGGGGAGCAACTGGCCCACGGGCGCCTGCTGCAGCAGCTCCTCCATCAGGCTCTCCACCGACTGCGGCCCGGGATCCTGGAGGGCGGCCTCGGGGAGTTGCGACGGTAGGGCACCGGACGGCTCGGACCCGTCGCCGTCCGATGCCGCAGAAGGGGTGCCGGAGCTCCAGGCTGGGCGGGGCTTCGCAGAGAGCGGTGCGTCGCCATCGCTGAGGTGGCCGTTGTCCTGGCGGCAGGCAGGGAGGGAGGCGGAGCCGCTCTCATCCAAATGCGGAGGAGGAGGTGGAGACTGCTGCTGCTCCTGGGGTGGAGGCTGCTGCTGTGGCAGAGGCTCCCCAAAGTCCCGTTTGACCTTCTTGACCTCCACGCCCCTGTCCCGGCTGTCTGACGAGCACCCCTCCACCGGAGCCGCGGTGCCGTTGAACAGAGCTGGGTGGGACTGGGACGACTGGGACGACTGGGACGATGGGGGCCGCCGAGGGCCCGAGGAGGACGCGGCAGGGTGTGGGGGGGCGGCGGCCTGGGCATCGTCGCCGGTACCCGCCGCCGGGAGGAAGAGAGGCGGCGGGATCGGCAGCTCCTCCCGCTGCAGGCTGCGCTTCTTGGAGCGCGGCGTGAGGCTGATGCAGTGGTTCCTGCCGATGGTCACGTCCCACTCGCCGCTGTCCCGCTCCGAGCTGCTCCACTCCGAGCGCGCCGCCGCCACAATGGCCGCCCTCTGCTGGCCGGGAGGGGGGGTGCCGCCACCGCCCCCCTGCTGGAAGGAGAAGTGCCCATGGAACATGGCCATGGAGGGGTTGGAGGCGGGCGGCGGTGCCGTACCGGGCGCCGGGTTCTCGCCGTCATAGGGCGCCGACCAGTCCCGGCAGGCCCAGGAGCAGAGCTCGATGCTGCGGCGGGCATCCCGCAGGTACTCCAAGTAGCCCGACTCCCAGTCCAGACACTCGACGGAGACCTGCTGCCCGTGCACGGGGCTGTCCGAGGAGGAGGGGTGGTTAGTCCCGCCGCCGCGTGGGGACGAGGGCACCACCTCCGCGCCGGTGGGGGTGGGTGGAGCCCCCGTCCCCCCCGACACCCCGCCGCTGCTCTGCTGGCGGATGAAGAGCGCCAGGCGTGACGGGGTGCTGGGCCGCGTGACGGGAGACTCCGCGCTGGGGCTGCTGAGCGCTGCGGACACAGAGGAATAGACCTTACTAACGTGACTCACAATGAATAGACTTTAATTATGTCTTTCACAATGATTCTCCCCCACAAGTTGTATTATTTGATTGTTTTTATTCTTATGTTGTTATATTTTTGAGCAACCTCTGACACAAGAATTTCCTTTGTGATTAATTACTACTGCCGGCTGAGTTTGTGTTCGCCATAGTACGCACTTACAGATCCCCGCTTCCAGCAAAGATAAATCTGAAATATGAAGTGAATGAAAGTTCACCCAGCTTTGAGCTAGTTTGCCATCTGACTTTAGATATTTGATTTGTGAGACTGTGGGTATGGAGGTCAAAGAGAACAGAGGTGTGAACCAGTGACTCTGGCGATAAGCACTAACAGAACAGACGGCCGTGTGTGTTCAGGTTTTTTGGGCAGGTTCCAGTGTCTCACCTTTCCCCCAAAACACAGCCTCATCCTCCCGCTCGCCAGGGGGCGCTGTGCCCAGCCGGCAACACTCAGGGATGAGGGACAGGAACTTGTCTGCACACTTGCCGTACACGTCGGCCTCCCGGACGGCACGGCGCTGACTCAGCATGACATGGGTGCAGGGCAGTAGATACCTTCGGGGTTAAGACACAGAGATGTGACACATGGTCTAATGTACGGTGGGTGATTTTGGTTTGACTACATGGGTTTCCAGTATCACTACTTAACATTTAAACATTTTCAATAGCACTATGTGTCTTTTTCGTCCCATAGGTTCCAGAATCTAAACAACAACAAAAAAAGTCCCCTCCCTCCGTGCTCCCTCTCACATTGAGAAGTGTTGCATTCCACGCAGCTGTGATTGACAGGCAAGACGGATTCACCTAACCAATCAGGGAAGAGAAATAGTGCCGGGGGGGTGGTCTAAAATCTAAATTGGCTTATTACAGATGCAGGGGCAAGGTCAACCCGAAACAGATACTCTCATTCACATTTCACTCACTAATAGCGGACGGGTGGCGCTCTCATTTCTAACAAATTATAATCAAATGATCTCTCTTAAATCTTACAAGCAGATTACAAGCTATTCCTCTGGGCGGGAATCCAATCATGCACATTTTTTGCAGATGAATCACTGTTATGGATCCCTTAAATACTAAATGATTTAATATATTCACCATTCACGGTTTGTCTGTAGAGTCAACAGTGCCAGGAGTGTCTCGGGGCTCACCTGAGAACCAGCTGCAGCATGAGGTCTTCACAGTTGAGGGAGAGGAGAGTCCTGAAGAGGCTCAGGGACACCATGCACAGCTGCAAGACACAATTGCAACACTACTTACTATGACCACAGTGACAGTTGAGTGAAGACTTCAGATAATGCTGACTACCTTCAACTCTAAGCTACTGACCGACCTACCAATGCATATCATTTATAGCTTGTCTTGTTGTTCTTTCACGCCACGTGTTTTGGCTCACCCTTGAATTGCTGCTGATCCGCGTGAGCAGCGTGTCCAGGATGGTGGTGTTGTCATGGCGATGCATCAGAATGAAACGCAGGAAGGTCTTCAGGAGGGGCTTCTCGGTGATGCTGCGCAGGAACAGGTCCAGGTAGGCCGTGCTGGCTATCATCTCGTCCACCGAAGACTGGATGGACGCAACACACCGGGAAGGAGAGCAGGGAAGAAACAAGACAGAAACACAAGTCAATGAAGAGCACAGATGTATGTGGATAGATGCTGCGGCTAAACGTATGCTAGTTGCAGGGAGAGGAAGCCAGCATAAAGAGGTGATGCGACTACATTCATGAGGGATGCTTCGGCAGGCTTGTCATAATCTGAACCAAAAAAATCTTAAATCTGAGGAAATTAGATATCGGCGATATGTGTCGGCTTTAAGTTTCATAAGTCACTAAGCAAACGGCTTCCTTTGTAGCTTGCTTTTTGGATGCATGCATGTGTGCAATTGTGCACGCTGCAAACGCATCTAATCAGCAGTATGCTCAAAGTTTGCAAGCAAAACCTTTTCACACACAGTATCTAAAATGGCCGCTTTAACCGCCGACCACTTCCTGTCCCAGGATGTGTGGCGTGTGTGGCGCTCATAAGTCACAGCGACTCATCACGATTGTAACCTGAGCTGTTTGGTCCATTTTAACTGAACCCTGGAGCATTTCCTCCATCGATAATATGGTTAGTTTGGGGTGGTGTGAATGCTCATTTGAACTCTGGTACGGCACCAAACTAACAACTCTGGTCCGCTTGAAAATGGGGATCTCAGTCCGCTTTCTAGTGAGTTTTTAATCAAAATTGTAATTAAAGTTTTAGCTGCCACCTGGCCAGGGACTACAGATGAAAACTAGCCTCCTGGCTAATTGTGGCATATTTACAGTACTGTCTGTTAATATGCAACAATATATCAACTTCACCCCTTAATCAGACCGAGTCTCCTGAACTATTAGTGTGAAAACGCCCTCTAAATTAGGCCAGAGCAGACTTGAGGTGCTGTCAGCCCCGCCCCCTCACCTTGTGCAGGGCGGGGCCCACCACGGGCACCAGGAAGCCGTTGTGCAGGTAGTCGAGCAGCTGGCGGCGCACCAGCGGGTGGGCCACCTGCACCACGGCGTTGCAGAACTCCAGGGAGCTCATGAAGAGCACCAGGGAGGACACGCCCGTCCAGTCCTCGCGCCGCAGCGCGTGCCAGTCGTCGCCGCGCACCTCCATCTTGCGGGGCAGCGAGGAGTAGAGGGCGCTGAGGCCGGTGGCCAACACCTGGGGATGGGGGGGGGCGACAAGAGGGAAACCAGGCGGTCAGTCAGTCAGTCACAGGGGTTGGGGGGCAAGGTGTGACCAATGTCCAAATTTCATCTATGGCGTGACCGTTTTGTCACCATAGATTACCCCCCAAAAAATGGGGTGACACGCCATAGATGAAATTTGGATATTTGGGTAATTTAACTGCAGAGGTACTGTCTAATAGATATAGATATAAATGTTCTGATTCAGATCAAACCGAGGCGTGTGGCTTTTCAGCTGAAAGAGGACATCTAAGTCCTACCCGGCAGGCGTGCTTTGATGGTGGCGAGGGTGGAAAATTGGCTTGAACAGAACGGGCCGGGGCATAAATCAGTGAGCTGAATAATAACTACAACAACAACAACAACAACAACAACAACACACCGAGGCACTGACTACACGGACAGGAGGGCACTCGGCTTTGCCGTGCACTGAAAGGAGGTGGGCGGGGTGATGGATCAAAGCGTCCCGTTAATGAAAACCCAACACGCTGCTCGCTAGCACGCCCCCACGCCTCGCCCTCGGTGCCCCCTTGCGCCGCCGCACAATGTGGAAATGGGAGACGGTTAGAACACACATGGACGCACGCGCGCACACACGCGTAATAGATGAGTAGGCTGATACTTTTGTGGTGGTGAGAGTGTTCTGTGGGCTGAGAGTACAGGCGAGGGGTGGGGTGGGATGGGGCGGGGGGGAGGAGGAATTAGAGCGGGAAGGATGTTGCTCGCGAGAAGAATGGTAGCGATGCTGTAGCAGTAGGAGCAGCTGTAGTGCTCTGGCACCTCCTCTGGTCTTTCTGGCCGTTATGTAGGTCAGACCCAACCCTCATGCATTATTCAGAGTATGTGAGACAGACAGACAGACAGACAGACAGACAGACAGAGAGACAGAGAGACAGAGAGAGAGAGAGACACATAGAGAGACAAAGACACAGAGAGAAAGAGCAAGACAGAGACAGAGAGAGAATGTGTGTGTGTGTGTGTGTGTGTGTGTTGCAGTGGGAGCGTAGCAGACCTAGCATAGTGCAGAAATACAGGTAGAGGGGGGGGCAGTGTGGGGGAAAAAAAATAAACCTCTGGCACAAATACTACACCATTAATCAATGCTGTTGTTTGCTGTTTTACGCAGCAAACCTCATATCAGACCACTAGCAGCAGCTTAGCTAGTACACACAATTCAATGCAACTTCTACCTGATGAAATAAAACAACTTTTAAGTTAGCATAGTTATCGCATAGTTTCCTTGGTTGTGGTGGCGACATTCACGGTTGTATGCTGCAACGTAAAAGTGAGTTTTGCCTCCGTTTTGAAATGTAAAAACAATATCTGCAAGAAGCAGAAGGTCCAAAATGAAGAACATCTGAGAAGACATTCTTATCTAGCGAGAAACACACACACTTCCCTTTTTGTCCATCATCAGCTTCCATCAGTGCTGCATCAGCATGTGTAAGCGCAAACAAACAAACAAACAAAACAACAAACATGCCACGCTCACACATACGAAGACTCTCTGAAACATGGTGTCCAAACCACGGGCAGATTAGATTAGCGTAGCACTGCCATTCACCACTTTGCTATTGGACATTTTCACACTTTCACACTGAGTTACAGTGATGAGACTGACTAATTAATCCCAGTTGGAGCGGATTTCGTTCCAAGTTGAACGTGGATGAAATCTCCACGTGATGCCAACTGGCACACAAGGCTATTGTTATCTATTGGTATTCTGAAGGACACAACTTTTCTGGCTTGATATTTTTTTGTGAACAGAATAGCTTTGCTTACTAGAACATCAATGCCTTAGAATTTGCTTAAGTTTGACTACTGTTTGTTGTCATATCAAATGCTCATATAATGTTTTCAAAATCTATCAAACATGACTATACCTTTATATCTGAACTACCACTGCGTTTACTGTTACTGTTACAATAAAGAAAAAAGAACAAAGAAACTATTTTAGAATGTCGGGACAAAAAAAGAAAAGAAAAAGAGCTACTTCACTCGAGAAAACAGGAATTGACCAAGATTTTCCAGTGGAGATGGACAAAACTGCAGGAAATGTGTTTGGACTTCCTGGCAACGAGTCGCAACGAGTCGTCAACACAAAAAGACTATCAAGGACACCATTAGCATTAAGCTAATCCCGGATCCAAAGGTTCTACTGTGAATGAAGCTTTACAGCAACTTTTTCCAAGACCGTGGCAGTGCGAACAGGATGCTGTAGCTCATCTTCCCATCGGCTACGAGAAAGGCTTACTAGTGCTGGCCCAGTTTGTGTTAGCGCTTACAGAACCCTGCCTCCAGCAACGTGATTGGTCGACACAAATGTGAAGCGAAAGCAAGTGAACCGTTCCCCCCACCACCAGCCCAGATTCGAGCTGGCCTTTTAGATTACTCCTCCTCTCCACTGACCGGGCAGAAGTAGGAGTTCTCGGCGATGTAACGCGCCACCCCCTGGTGGCTGGCGGAGGTGGCCATGACCAGCAGCAGGGCGTCATGCGCCTGCTGCCCCATGGCGCCGTCGCGGTGGATGAAGGGCACCAGCAGGGAGAAGATGAGCAGGTTGGCGGGGCCCTGCTGGACGGGCGTGGCCCGGAAGAGACCCTCCAGGACCACGGGCTGCCGGGCCATGCTCACGCACACCTGGGGGGACACAATGTAATGGACGGGACTATGAGAAGCTATGTGGCTATGGAGCTCATGTACATAGTAAATGGATTGCATTTATAAAACGCTTTTATCCAATGTACTGTATTTACAATATTGTCTCACGTGCACCATTCATTCACTCATTCATTCATACACACATTCACACACAAATGGCAGCCATGCAAGGCAACAGCCAGCTTGTTGGGAGAAGTTGGGGTTAGGTGTCTTGCTCAGACACCATGACACTCTGCTAGGCGGAGCCCGGGGATTAAACCAGCAACCTTCCATTTGCCAGACAACCATTCTACCAACGGTACAAAATGGGTGTATGTGTGTGTGTGCGTCTGCATCTGGTCCAGTACCTGATTGAGGAGGAGCACCAGGCTGTTCTCCAGGGCAGGGGGGCAGCCCAGCTGGGGGTCCGCGCAGGCCCCCAGCAGGCCCAGCAGCGGCTGCAGCACAGCCATGTGCTGCAGGAGAGGCTGCTGCGACTGGCCGATCAGCATCTCAAACAGCTTGAGCAGCGCCCCCTGGCTGTCGGGGTCCAGGCCGCGCCGGAGGTGCCACTGCACCAAGCGCTCCAGGATGTTCTCGGTGACCACCAGCTCCAGGATGGGGCCCAGCGCTGGCGGGCTGCTGCCGCCGTCCGGGCCGGGGCCGGGCCGCTCCTCGGCCAGTAGGCACAGCATCTGGTCGGTGTGATTCCTCACCGCCGCCAGATCGTCGCTGGACGACGAGGGCTCACGCTGCTCCACCACCCACGAAACCTGAGGAAGAGGAGCAAGACTAAGTGTTCCAGGTGAAACTACCACCGCACACCTCAAGAAGCTTCGAAGTTAGTTATCCTTTTATCAGTGTTATTGGTCAGGTCTCTCTTGAAAAATAGATTTAAAATCTCAGTGAGTCATAACCTGGTTAAAAATGGCTTGCAGGTTTCCACATGATTGTTGTGGAACTTGTTTTTGTGAAAGAGTGCAGGTAGATGGGGTAAATGGGAAAACCAAGCCAGGCAGAACGTTGGCAGCTTGTATCTGTTGATACAATAAATCTTCCCGTCTTGCTTTTTGTATGTGTCAAATAATACCGACATGAGACCACGGTCTACGACTGAGCTCATTTATCACAGTCTGTGTACTCACCAACTGACTATACTAGCCGTAACATAATGCTCACGTCTCATGCACTCACGTCTGAGCGAAAAGTGCATCCACTCCCACCTCCGCGTCTCCCTCTAACGCGCAGAGAGCAAAAATAATCTATAAGATGGCCATCGCTAAAAGCATGCATCATTTGAGCTCGCCGCTCTGGTCGAGTCACAAGACACTGAGCATCGACTTTCAATGGGCCGACAGCAGGGAACGCAGACAGATAACGAGCGCAGCAAGATGCTTTATCCTGTGCCATGATGAATATGAAAAACCTGGCACGTTAGGCAAAAGCAGCACTATTCAACCATGTCTCAACTAACCCAGCTTAACATAATGAGATTTAAATTCCTTTTTAATTCTGGATTTTCTGTTTTGCTGTATATTCATGATTGAATATACAGTGTACGAATGAATCGGAATCAATTAATTGCTTCAGAACGAGCACGCAGCATTAACAGTATCTCGATGTGTGCGTGTGTGTGTGCGTGCATGTGTACCTGTCTCCAGTGGTTCTCAAACACCATGAGGCAGGTCTCCGGGTCGGCGGTGCACGGCCCGGTGGGGGTGGCGCTCCGACCCGGCCGACCGCCCGACGCCCGGGGGTTCAGGCGGCTCAGCCAGCTCATGCTGGACGGAGCCTGTAGTGGGGCTGGGGTGATGGGGTAATGGGGTGGTGTGGTGGACGAATAGGCCCGGCTGGCCCTGAAAGTAGCGTGGAAATCCAAGAGCAGGAGGGATCTCTCGGGTGTGTGGAAGAGTACGGCCAAGGGTCTCGGAACGGAGACGGAGTGGGATGGGGGGGGGGGGTAGCAGGAGGAAAAGAGGGGGAGGGAGTGAGAGAGAGAGAGGTGGAGAGAGGGGGGGAGGGAAGGAAGGGCAAGGAGGAGGAGGGACAGTTATCTATCAACCAGGAGAAGGTAAATATATGGCAGAGAGGTGTCGGGATAGGGGGAGGGGTAGGAGGTAAGGACGGAAGGAATCCTCCTTGTCAGGGGGGCGTTGGCGGGAGGTAAGTGGGTGTTGGCGTGGGGGTTGGCTTAGGAGGTGGGCGTGGTCCACTCCCCGGCGGGGGTGGGGGGGGTGGGGGCTGTTTGGCCGTGTGTCAGCTCAGCTCTGCGTCAGATCCTGTCATCCATTCTGAAGGCGACACCACTCCATAGAGGTAGCCGGACACAGCCACGCTACTCTGCGGGAGGGAAGGCAAATAAACGTTAACCATTAACAACTGAACACATGTACGTGTATCATCCCCGCTGAGGTGTCCACAATGTCAATGGACAATGCTAATCAGTTCATAGTTAACAAGGCGTCCAGTGGGATTGCAGAATAAGATAATATAGAACTTTATTAATCCCGAAGGAAATTCGGGATTAATACTGTATTGCTATGCCAGGTTGCATAGCAATACAGTACAATAAAACAATATGGAAATCAACAGAATAATACAAATAAAGTAAACGAACAGATTTACAAATGTACAAATAAAGTAAACTAACAGATTTACAAATGTACAATGTACAATGTCAAATATAAAAAGTATATAGGCTGTGATGATACTGTGATGATAATAATAATGGTTAGGGGACATATTGCACCTGATATTAAGAATATATATTAAGAATATTGCACATAATGTTGAAAGGTAATGTATTGGACATGACATTAAGACATTAAGAATATTGCACATGATGATGAGAGGAGATGAGAGGTAGTATTACAGATAATATTTATAGATAACATGATAATAATAATAATAATAATAATAATATAGAGTATTGCACATGATATTGGGCAGTGATATTGCACTTAATACTGAGGAAAAATCCACATGATGTTGAAAGGTATATTGCACATGATATTGCTCAGTGTTCATTGTCTTGTATTTCAACTGAGGAGTTATAGAGTTTGATGGCCACAGGCAGAAAGGACCTCCTGTGGCGTTCTGTGGTGCACCTTGGTAATCTCAGTCTACGGCTGAAGGTGCTCTGGTATGACTCCAGTGTGGCGTGCAGGGGATGGGAGGCATTGTCCATAATGCTGAGTAGTTTACTCAGCATCCTCCTCTCAGAGACCTCTACCAAAGACTCCAATTCCACTCCCAGGAAAGAACCCGCTTTCCTGATGAGCTTATTGAGTCTGTTGGCGTCGGCTGCCTTCACCCTGCTGCCCCAGCACACAACAGCGTAGAAGATGACGCTGGCCACCACAGAGTGATAGAACATCTGCAGCATGGTCCTGCAGACGTTGAAAGATCTGTGTCTCCGTAGGAAATACAGGCGACTTTGACCTTTCTTATACAGGGCCTCAGTGTTTTTAGTCCAGTCCATTTTATTATCTATGTGGACACCCAGGTACTTAATAAGGCTCCGTCTCTCGTTATAGGCGTTACAGGCAGGTATAGATCATGAAGCATGGAGTATAGGGGTGGACCAAGGCACATGGCACTAGCTAGCATGCATTGCGATCGGGATGCTGGAAACGCAGCCGTAAGACAAATCCTACACACCGACAAAACACAATCTCGAATTCCAGTTTGTTTGCTAAAAGGCACAGCAATGGCAGTTACACAGGGAAAGGCATTTGTGAACACACTTGTGTATGACATTTCATTTCAAGAATTCAGATAACCATCAACTCAGAGACCCAAGAATAAACCAACCAACCCTTATCCGTCACAATCATTTCTTTTTCTGGCAGGAAATTCTTTAAAACCCTCAAATCTTCACGCCATCTCGCTGGCATCATTGAGCAACAACAACAGCAACAACAACAACAGCAACAACAACAACAGGATCGATCACCCTTGACTGTGACCAATGGCATCCAATCAGTTTACACAAAGGTGGCAACGATTTGACAGACAATATTGTTCAGCGCAGAGCTCAAACCTTTAGAACCCTTGTCCAGACAACGTTGCCCTGAAGGACTAAAAACTGAACCACGCAACAGATGAGAGGCTGCTGGTACCGGTATGTTAGTGGCAGCTTCTGCTAATATAGTGGTACTAGTGGGCAATAAAGCATATCACTAGAATTTGACTAAGGCTCAGACACAGTAAATGTAAAACAGTGATAACGACAAGGAGCCAACTATAAAAACCCTTCAGCTGCAGTTGTACTGTACCTGAAGGAAAGTACCAAACATCAATGCAATTAACAGTAGAAGCAAAGATCCCGCTATGAATGGGCTTGCATGAATGATCATTGGTATGAATCATTTTGTATGGAAAAGACTATGATACAATTGGAGTTGTCACTTTGTATTTCACAGTGTAATAATGGAAATATTTCCTTACATGACCATCATGTAGGAAGTATATAATCAACAGAAGAAAAGCCATTACAAAGTGGTGGACACATGACGCCACTATGGAAATGTTGATCTAAAATATATAAATAACAGAGATCATGGATCATGTAGTTCCAAAATGCTACTGTGCCATTCACGCATCTCTGCTGTGGAAGAGGCGGGAGTGGCGAGCATGGACGGAACAAATGAACAACACGTTCAAATTGTGGAAAATGGCATGAATAGGCAGCAGGAGACCTTGGTCTGCTCTTAATATCCTCCCTTGTTCTGTCCCCAAGCACACGTATCACACGTGATCAACGTAGAACACACTGCTGCACAAGACCACAGCACACCTCTCAGCAGGGGAGCACCGTTTGGACTTAATCAAGAGCTGCTTGGAACTTTGTAGGCGCTGTCCTGTCATGATAATAGCGGCACCGTGGCCATGACAACAAAACATGCTGCTGAAAAGAATTTGAAAGTTTGCAGTAGAACTAAATGTTGGAGCAAGGAAGACAGTGAAAGGTTTTCTGTGCGCCGGGTTCCAGGCTAAATCACACTATGATCAGCGTCTCCCTTAAGCTGTAGCCCCGCGTGAACACACTGCTACCGGACAGCAGAGGAAGATGGCAGAGCTGCACTGACATTCCCCAAGAACGCCCCACCCTGGACTTCCAGGAAACCTCAAGCCAGGACAAGGAGGGAGGGAGGGAGGGAGGGACTGGCAGCCGCGGTTATTTTCCTAGTAGTCATCCGCAGATTGGTCTCTGTGACATCAGTCAGTTCTCTGTGTCAATGGGTTGGGTCGTTCTTTTAAGAAAGCCAACGGCCGTCACCCAAAAAGGAGAACAACAAATAATCATGGCTAGATTTGATCTTGTTCTGTCTCATTGTCGAAAGATAAAAAACAGCAAACTCACTGCACTTTGTCCTCGCTAGTGTCCAGCTAACGTTGGAAGCCAATTGGAGCTCGGGCCGGTGGGGAGAGACACCACCTAGTTTCGCCTTACACAACACTCACGGCGTCTCTCAAGGTGCAAAGTCCACATTCCCAAGACAGATTAGTCTTGGTGGCTACACCCAGACCAGCCCACAAGTGTGTAGGCCTGTGTTTACCAACTATGATACATTCAGCCAGACAAATGGCCAATTAAACAGTTTATGTAGGCTAAATAATCAACATTTTTTATAACCTTATAATTCGGTCCTTTTGCTGGCTAAAGTGATTCAACCTGAATAAAGTTGCTTTTTAACTCTTATTCCTTGTGTCGATAATTCTAAAGTTCAAAATCACGGAGTGGAGCAACATAATTACATCCCATGTTGTCTGTGCGTTTGTTTCAACGGGAGCTCCCACAGTGCTGGACAGAGTTTTTTTGCACAAGGCCTCAAATTCTACAGCACCGTTACTGTAATCCCTGTGCGCAGGCAGCCATGCACGACCCGACCTGAGCACCTGCCAAGCCAGGGCCTGCTCTCGGGGGAGTTTGGGCCCCCCTGTGTCCTGTCATGCCATGTCATGGGACTCAGAGGTCAGTGGTCCACGCCGTGTAACCTCTCGTGGGGATACAGGTTAGGTCACATATTTTTCTTTGTGGCAGGCAAGACGAGTCAAGTTGAGTATAGAGTGTGTTTAGAGCTGCGCAATTATTTTGCACATTGCCCAACATTATAACTAGCAATGTGTCTGAATAGCAATGGTTTATCGCACATTTGTCTTAATCAATCATTAAGGTCTAAACTATTGAATGGCTGATGTTTTTTTGTCAGATCTTTTCAGGGCTGGAAGAAAATAAAAGTGGATTACTGGAACGCATGATTTCACCTTCTTGCTTGATCTGACCCGTCACTCATCATGACATCAGAGCTGAGAGCCCAGCAATGAAGGGACTGAAAAACACCCACGCAGAGTTCAGGCCATTTGAATCACACAACCAAAATGAATAAGTCACAAGGGGTTGACTATTATAAGCATGCAATAGGTCAGTCACAGACCACCTCATGCTGAGTTAAACAGGGCGGTTTTATACCATGTTTTGTACTGCAAACTTCATGGGAGAACAATATGGGCCCAAAGAAAATAGAGAGAGAGAGCGAGAGCAAGAGAGAACGTGGGAGTCTCCTATTCACCACACTTCTACACAGCAGAGCAACCCTTTCCATCCACACAACCAGACCAGCATGCAGTGTACCAATACTCATGGCTATACTTAGCTCAGAGGAACCAAATAACAAAATAAATCCAGAAAGTAGGTTACCTATTGGTATGATGCCTTCACAATCCACGTGTACATCGTGCCTTGTCGAGAGAACAGGAAAGGGCCTATGAATGAATAAACAAGCCATCCTACCTGGCCTGTGGCTGCTGGTCAGCAGTGCAGACTAAATGTTCATGCTGGCCCTGATTCAGGACGAGGGGGACACATGGCACATGGCCCCGGTTGCTCTAGGGGCCGTCTTTGGCGTAGCACCTGCAGATGCAAAGGTTTTAGGTTGAGAGTGTAATGCTGTGCTTATAGTGGTAAAAGGCACGTGGCACTACTTGATCTTTAATAGAGGTATTTCCAAGAATCACATAGGCTACTTTTGTAGCCCCTCAAGTAGAGGATTGTTACATGTTATTCGAGATTTAGGAACGTGTTCATTTTCTCTGCACATTTCTGAAAAGGGGAGGTTTTAACACGATGTTTAGCTCAAAGTGTTAATGGTGGGTTGGGTTCTCTTGGCAGTGAGAGGACAATGATGGCCAATTGTGTGCTTGGCCACATTCACACATTCACCTTTCTAAAAGAAAAACCTGCACAGACAACATTATTTTATAACCTTTGCTTGTTTTTTGTGACTTTGCCTGGGGATACATCCGTTTCAGCAGTGTAGTTAATCATTACCTTTAAAAGACAACCTTCTTTCAATGACAATCCACTCTCATTTTATCTCTAAAGCATTCTTCTGACTCTAAAAGTGCATGTGCAAAAAGTGCATAGTAGTAGGACCTCAAATGATTTTGTCTCGTCAAATGAGCTCTGGGCCTATGTTGTTTTAAGGCAAAGTTATTTGAGCAGAAATAACCAAAGAGAGCATCTTATATCTTAATAACTGCAGGCTGGAGTTTAACAGAGCAGCCCTTGTGCCATGATCAGCTTTCACTTAGCCCTGTGAAACCCAACTAACCAAAGCATTGTGCCTGGATTCAGATCTTAAGATACCCTTCTACTCTCTTTGGTCAAATATGTAATCCACTCTATTGTACATGACTGTGTTCGAAATGAGGCAAAGGCAAGGTCACTGTAGGTAGAAATAATCTGCATACTTGGTACATTTATATACCAAGGATAGCTTTGAACAAATCTAAAGGCTCTTACCCACTACATGACTTTTAAAGTTGAGGACAACTCACACTACACTGGTCTTGATGATCAGTCTTGCCTTGCCGTCGAGTCCGTGGTCCACACTAGGTGACTGAGAACACATGAAGACTCTACTCTCCGATTATCCACACCTTCTCTTGACCTCACATCCAATTGGCCATTCTTGGACCTCAAACCCCATTGGTCGTTCTTGCTCTGAATCTCATTGGCTGCTGCCAGTGTAATCGGCAATTTCAGTCTCAGTTTTCACCCAGACACTACAGACAGGCCCAATATCAAAGCAGTGATGGTCCATACCCGACAGCCGGGGCAGCGAAATCTCATGTCTTGAGACCCCCTCACACTACACGACAATCAGAGGTGACTGTGAGTGTGAGTTTGCCGCTTCTTTATCGGCAAGTTAAATCTAGATTAAATTTAGTGGGGTGTAGTGCAAGGAAGGTTGAGCACATCTCAAGAACAAACTCCCTCACATGCTTGCCCAGCATGTGTGCTTCATTAAGACAACACAACAGAAGAGAACAGAACCAGCAAGAGATCAAGTGAGGTTTAGGCATAGCCTACATGTTGTAATGGCAGGCCAGTTCCTAAGATGTTTTGCTTTGAAATGAAAGGCTTATGTTTGGCTGATAACCCTAACCTCTGCCCCGCAATAGCTTTAAATGCAATAGAAGTCATTTAATTGGAATTGTCATTCTAAAACTTACAAAACAGGCCACTTAGGACATCATGTAACAAGTTATTGTAGCTGACATAGACTAACCTTTGATCTACATTTTGCTTTAGTAAAACATAAAATATGTAAATGACCCCCACCCCCAGTAGCATACTTCAAGCATCATAAAATGTCGAATCTAGGTTCCAAGTTCACCTGCCGGTTTCAATGGCAGGCTAACTGCCGGCATTAAAACCGGTATGATCTAAATGATGGCAAAACGTTGGATGAGGGAGTTAGTTGCATTAGGCCTACATGTCATCCATGTGATCCATACACAATTTTTAGGGGACCATCTGAGAGGCATATGGCCGCCCTTTCAATATGAATGGGGCCTTGTTTTGACAAAAAGAACATTGCCATGCTCTAGTTTGGTGCTGCTTCACTTTCTTTCGATAAGATAAGATAGTCAGTGATTCCATTCTCCAGTAAATAAAGGAAAGCAGAGTGAAAAGAGCACAAGCTAGTGGACATTCATGTTTAAGGCTTTGGTAATTTGCCCTGGGCAAAACAACGTGTCACTGCAGAAGCAGAAACAAACCTGTACCATATCTTATGGAAAGTAACGCATGTATGTATGCATTTATTTTTTATGTGTTTGCATTTTTATGTATACTCTCATTTACTGTGAGTTGGTTTGAGGATTATTTCACACAATAAAAATGTGCTTTGGTGCATTTGAATATACCATGTCAATTATATTGATAAAAACTAAGTAATATGCACGTGTAATACTTTAGCCCATTACAAGTGTTGACTTGGTAATCACAGTAATCAGATCACCTCACTGCATGCATATAGTTGAGATGAGTCCCATTCAGATGCTCGGCAGGAGGACACGTCGCTCCTTCTTCCACTGCGCTGTCGTCAACCTCTGATGCGGACGGACCGGATTGGTTTTGTGTTGCGTGGTCGTTTTAATAAACAATGTAACCGTAAAACCATGGTGTCAACAAATCACCACCATCAACAGCACAGTACAGTACAGCGCAGTACGTGTCGTTTTATCAAAACCCCAGCTTGGCGGCGCTACAGCCCGGGCTGAGAGACCATCACGACTACCTCACAAACACAGCCAGTTACAGATTTTCACCCCTGAAACAACAACTATGACACTGTGACCGTGCTTGGACGTTCAGAGACTCACCACACACACACACATGCACATACACACGTGTGTTTGTTTGTTTGTTTGTTTGTTTGTTTTACCTTGAATGCCCACGGGCTCGTCCACTTTCGGGGGTCCTGGTCTCAAAGACGGGGAGGGGGGGGCAATTCCCCCAAACCCACCACCACGGCGACCCGTTAGCTTGTTGCTAATGCGGGGCTAGCAGTCGGTCACACGTTTTAACGCACAGATACAACAAACGCGCTGTGTCCGGCTGTTGACATAGACGACCGACCTCCTCTTCTCCGCGATACATGATGCCACGCATTACGTCCTGTTCAGCAGGCGATAAACATCCCCTCCTCCTCCGCCGCCGCCGCCGCCGCCTCCTCCTCCTTCTGTGGTTTCACAGTCACTCTCCCTTTTCCAGCAGCCATCTTTGACTCGGACGCCGCTGTCACGCCGAAGGTCCGCGCGGCTCCGCCAGGGGGCGCTGTGGCGCGACGTGACGCGCATGTAACCCCAACCTCTCAGACATTATTATGATTAATATTATTATTATTATTATTATTATTATTATTATTATTATTATTATCACCATCATCATCATCATTATTATTATTATTATATTCAGCAAGTACCCCTTTAAAGTTAGTGATTTACTCATAGATTTTGTTAAGGTGGAATTATTAAAAAATGGTTCACAACCAATAATAAACAACTTTTTTGTGTTCATGTTCTGAGTACCCCCTGCAAACCTTCAAAGTGCCCCTAGGGGTACACGTACCCCCATTTGAAAAACACTAATACGACCACAGGTGATTTTTCTCCCATCGAGGCCGTAAATACTGAATGATTCCTGGGTTTGGGTTTGGGGCTGGGGTCAGCTCTATCGGTCAGAGTTAACCACATTCACAGTCACATCACACACAGTTTATCAAATTGTCATATACACAACAAACTGATTGTCCGTTATCCACATGCATCTATGTGTTGTCCTTGCTTTCATGACACATTTCTGATAGCAGGGGCCATATCAAATAGGATCTATAGAATAACTTGATGTTTGAACTCCATGTTATTATATCATAACACATACACATACTGTTCAGTAGGCCTAATCTTAAATGTGCCAAGACATTAGCTTTTCATTGAATCAAATATTAAACCATTAAAATGGTGAATAGTATGTAGGCCTATATGATAATGATTTGCTAATAACAGTTTGACATGAAACAAGAAGGGCATATACATATTGTATGAAAAGCTGTCGCATGGAAGGACATTGTTTGTTAAACTCAATCATGTAAAAGCTAAAACATGGGATAGGCCAACTGACTTTAGAGTTATAGCACATTTATATAACCTACTAATTTCCGTGCAACTCAACTGTACTGGCATATATATATATTATTTCTAATAATATAGTGCATGACACGTGATAGTACTGAAGCACGGGTCTACTATATCATACATCCATCTACTGTGAGTAATATTGTACTTATTGACACAGTGAGACAGTATCGGTGCTTTGACCTTCAAGTTGGATGGCTGGCTATCCTCGCCATTGGCCTGCACAGAAATACACAAAAAATACTCTCACCTTTAATCATAGAAAGTCTGAGTGAAAGTGCCCTCAGGTGCTCCTAGAAAAGGTTATAAAGGACCCTTTGGAATTCCCCCAGAGAAAAGGGCCGTAAGTGACCTCTGGAAGGCCTTGTTACAGAGAACACATTAAAGTGATATAGAGTGTCTCTATATGTTCGGGAAAACGCTGAAAGTTGGCCTCCTGCGACAGGTAAAACATTTAAGTGCCCATTGGCTACCCTAGAGTGCCATATGGTACATAAAACGTATCATAGGTTGGTAGGAAAAAGACAATATTTTGCCCTCTGGTATACAATACACAATCTAGTTTGCAGTCCGGCTCAACATTGCAGAAAATGATTTCTTCCCCCTGTCAAACGACTGAGAGTTTTTATTGTAGAATTGTAAATAATACTATTTTATTAATATGCGTCTGTTATTACATTATAATGCACTTTTTTCACATTTAACCTAACATAAAAATCTTAATGTCAAATGTTAGCAGATGAAACCAGAATAGCCTAATATATGCAGGCACCAACATGGTCAATATACGTATATCCTAGTTGTGGTTACACTGGTGAACTGGTGCATAGAATGGAACCATAAATAATGCTATGAGGTGGCCTATACCTGTGTTTTTCCTACAGTGAAAAGGTCCCATAGGATGAGGAGGGCAACAGCAAACTATGAATTGAAGTCGAAAGACCTTGGAAAAATGTATAAATCAGGGCAGTTGAAGCCTAACACTTCTGTGATTAAAAGTAAAACAAGTGAGACACCTACAGGACAAAACCGGAAACACACATTTACATTCACACCATTCAATTAAGGAGAGTAATCAATCAAACATCATTAAATTCTGAGGAATAATAAAAAGCCTATCATTGAATATACATGTTTTTCCTATTATGAATTAATAAATAATCCAACTTGGTTACAAGGTAAGGTAAGATAGAACTTTATTAATCGCGAAGGAAATCCTTCTGCCAGGTTGCATAACAATAGAATAAAACAACAGAGAAAGAAACAGTAGAATAATAAAAAACAAAATAACACATTTACAAATTTACAGTGAGTCTAAGTCATAGGAGAAGTCTAAAAATATAGGTAAGATATTCAGTCCGCAAAAACAATTTGGTAATAATAATAATAATAATAATAATAATAATAATAATAATGGTCTGTATGTTTTTATGCATTTTACCCACAAACTCTCATGTAATGGGCGTGAGTCCGACATTATTCGTGTTATAGGCCTACTGTACCTTCAGAAAAGAAACAACATGCACATGTGACAGACCAGCCAACAACAACAACAACAACAACAACAACAACAACAACCACAACAACCACAACAACAACAACCACAACAAAAACAACCATACGTTTCCTGCAGTCAAAGACGTCCTCGGGTCAGAGAACAGACACAGCTCCCCAGAGAACACGTGGCGTCTGTTGTGGCGCCACTCCCATGGAGACCTGCCGGCTGCTGCAGCATCACCGCCAGGCAACTCTCTCGGGTACTCTCGGCGTCGTAGCTATGGGAACAGCGGTCGATGTGATGCGGGGTTCGTCCACTCTCCTGAGCCTGACAAGGTCGGACTCACGTAGGCAGGTCAACACAAAGGAACAAAAGTAATTCCTGGTGCCCTTTGAAGAGTTATGGAGAAGGAAGGGGACGGGAACCTCAGGTTGAACCCCTGGCAGAGGCTGATGCGACGGCGCCAGGTGCAGAAAGTGAGCGGGGCGGGAGAGGGGGACCAGAAGGAAGAGGGGAAGAAAGACAACACGCCTTGGAGAGTGAGGCTCAAGAGGAAGTGAGTAGCTTCATCACCAAATCACACGAAGCTTTGGTTGAAAATGTCAAAATGCAATCAAAGCTTGTACACAAATGTGCACTTAAAATGCACACTCCTGTATGTGGCCTTACACCTTACACACGCCGATGGAGCACACAAATAACTACTTTTCTATTTTGTTGGAAGTGTGACAGAGTGGGTCGTTGATCCATCAGATGAATTCTATTATATATGGCTACAGGTTATGATTATCCCCATCTTCTACAACGCCGTGATCATTATCTGCAGGTGGGTGTACTATTCAACAATGTCACCTGACTTTTCTTTCTTTACGTATACATTTACATTTAGGGCATTTGGCAGACGCTTTTATCCAAAGCGACTTACAAAGATTACTAAGAGATCTTAGTCACTTAAACAGCTCACTGCGTTGTTTTGTGTTTGACTTTGCCTCCGTAGGACTTGCTTCGAACAAATTCAGATGACCTATGTTGCCGTATGGCTTACGTTGGACTACATATCTGACTTGATATATGCAGCTGATATGATCATAAAAGTTCGCACCGGTAATTCATTTATATCTTTATTTTTGCTTGATTAATTACTTATTACAATTTTGACCATACATATATTTATTGTTTTTTATTATTATTTTGTATTATATTTTATTTGTGTTATTATTATTATTATTATTATTATTATTATTATTATTATCATCATCAGAATACACCAACCCTTATGCCCTAACACCTCTGGCTTACCTTACCATTTAATACTGCAATTCCAGTCCATAACATTTCAGAAGAAAGTGGTGGAATATTTTCTCAGAAATAATCAGATGTGAGGCCAATAAGGAGGAGGGAGGGTGGTCTATGCATTTCACGTCATCCATTAATTTCATTGCAAGATTCAAGATTCAATATTCAATAACTTTATTTGTTGAATCTTGGGGAATATCTGCAGTGGGGAATATTAACTGCTTTAAGAGTGCTGAGGAAATCAATGTTATCAATAGCACCTTTAAATCGATCATGTCCCATATACTGTCACTTTGAACTACGCTGCCCTCTGCAGGCTACCTGGAGCAGGGCATCCTGATCAAGGACAGGCATCAGCTCAAGAAGCGCTACCTGCGCTCTGTTAATTTTAAATTGGACCTGTGCTCCCTGCTGCCCACGGACCTCCTCTATTTCTACTTTGACATCCACACGCCGCTGGTCAGGGTCAACCGCTTTCTGCACATGTCCCGCCTGGGTGAGGCGCTGGACCGCATGGAGACGCGCACCTCCTACCCAAACACCTTCCGCATCGCCAAGCTGATGCTCTACATCTTTGTCCTGATCCACTGGAACGCCTGCCTCTACTTTGCGCTCTCCAAGTACATCGGCCTGGGAGCGGACCGCTGGGTGTACCCCAACACCAGCGTGCCCGTGTTCAACTCCATGCGGCGGCAGTACTTCTACTGCTTCTGGTTCTCCGCTCAGATCTTCACCACGGTGGGGGACACGCCCCTGCCCGACAGAGAGGAGGAGTACCTGTTCATGATCGCCGACCTGCTGATCGCCGTGCTGGTGTTTGCGTCCATTGTGGGGAACGTCGGGAACGTCATCACAAATTTAAGGGATCGTGACAGTGTGTTTTTCCCAAACCATGAGCTGGTGAGCGGCTGTTTTTATTTTTTTTTACATTGCTCAATAAGTAAACATGGGAAACTGTGAAAACTTTGCCCTGGTGCCTGCTTATTTCAATGTGCATTACTTGGTGTAATAAGTGTATACAGTGTTGAAAACACACATTGTGGAGTGTGTGTGGTTGTTGGCTGGTTTAAGCAGCCTCACCTGGCCCGAGATGGAGTACACCTGTGATGGATTGTCTAATCAAGGCCCACAGGTTAAACCAGCCATCACCACACAGACTCATGAGAGTGCTAGCATGTGAGCAGTGTAGTTGTTTGAAGTGTGTGGTGATAGCTCGTTTAGCCTGTGTGCCTTGATTAGACAATGCATCAGCCTCACCCAACCCCAATCTCCAACTGTGGCCAGTATTTACTATTCTGCTTCTTCTCGTTATCTCTTTGCTGTGGTTTTAGGTGAAGGTCTACCTGCGCAGCCGGCACATCAGCAAGGACCTGCGGAAGCGCGTGGGCGACTGGTACCAGCACCTCTACATCAACAAGAAGATCACGCGTGAGAACGAGATCCTGCAGCAGCTGCCCGTCCAGCTGCAGACGGAGATCGCCGTCAGCGTTCACCTCCCCATCCTCTCCAAGGTCACCATCTTCCAGAGCTGTGAGAAGAGTCTGCTGGAGGAGCTTGTGCTGAAACTCACACCACAGGTCAGAGGTCCAGCGAGGAATGAAAGCATCCATCCATGCATATTCACCTGTATAAACCCAGGTGATTTGACTCACTCAATTAATTCTACTGAAGTCAGTTTCACATCTTTATCTGCATAAAAAACTATAGTAGTAGTAGCACATAGTTAAAAGTATTAAATAGTATTAGTGCCAGTAAGAGTAGTATGTACACAATAGGGAGAACCTGACTCCAGCAGAATTAATTGCGTGAACCAGATCACTATTACTCATGTACTACTACTACCAATAATAAATGATCAACGGTAAATGGATTGCATTTATATAGCGCTTTAATCCAAAAGCGCTTTACAGTTGCCTCACATTCACCCATTCATACACAGACGGCGGTGCCAACCCTGCAAGGTAACAACCAACACGTCAGGAGCAGTTAGGGTTAGGCGGCGTCTTGCTCAGGGACAACCTCGACATTTAGCTAGGCAGAGCCCCAGGATTGAACCAGCAACCTTCCTGTTGCCAGACAACTGCCCTGAGCTACTATAATAATAATAAAACAGGTTAATGTGTTGTTTTGATGATACATTGTCAAATGGATGATGGATCCATTTTTGATTAACCATAAAGGCCTAATGAATGCTCTGTACCACCCTGTCCATGACTGTGTCCTGCAGGTGTACAGCCCAGGGGAATATGTCTGCAAGAAAGGAGACGTTGGCCACGAAATGTACATCATTACAGAGGGAAAACTGGCGGTGGTGGCCGACGACGGGAGTCACTCAGTTTGCTGTCCTCAGTGACGGCAACTTCTTTGGGGAGATTAGCATTCTTAACATTAAAGGCAAGACTGTTAATGTTAATGCACACACATTTGGGTTGAGATAATGAGGTGACAATTACAGACGAACAAACAGAGACAGACACGCACGCACACATGAGCGCAATTATACCAAACACATGTGAAAACACACACACACCACTGCACTATTGTATTGTATGATATTACATTATTATAGTAGTAGTATATAGCTGAAGAGTCAAGATTCAAGTAGTTTAATGGTCACATACACACACAGGATATGCAGTGAAATTAAAAAATGGAATGTGCAACAGAACAATACAAATATCACAATTGAAGGGAAAGAATCAGAATATTAACACTATTTACAGTCTTTACAGCAAAAGGAGCAGATTCTTTTGTGATATGAGCAAATAGGCAAAAAAAACAGCAAGGCATATAAACAAGTAGGCATATCAACAACAAGGCAATATAAAAAATGTATTAGCAAGTTATGTAGTAAAACTCTGAGTGCATTTACTGTGTACTAAGTCTCCATTTGTTTAGTCTCCATTTGTCTTCTGCTATAACAGGTAACAAGGCAGGAAATCGCCGCACGGCCAACATCCGCAGCATCGGCCACTCGGACCTGTTCAGCCTGTCCAAGGAGGACCTGAGCGTGGTGCTGGCCGAGTTCCCCGTCGCCAAACGCCACCTTGAGGAGAAGGGTCGACAGATTCTCACCAAGATGGGCATTCTGGACGAGTCCACCGAGGCCCAGCAGACCAAGGGGGAGAAGGTGGAGATCAAGCTCAACAGGCTGGAGGGCAACGTGGACAAGCTGCAGACCAAGCTGGCACGGCTCATGGCGGAGCTGGAGTCCAGCAACCGCAAGATGCAGTCGAGGGTGGAGGTGCTGGAGCTGGAGCTGGAGGAGATGGACACCCTGCCCCTGGAGGCGCTGGGCGGAGGAGATGGGGAAGGAGACCGGGAGTTGGATGGGTACGGTGGAGAGGAGCCGAGAGGGGAGGGGGTGGGAGGGGAGGGACACTGTGAGCTAGAAGAGGCAGAAGGAGAGGAGGAGGAGGTCGGCGAGGGAAGGGCAGAGGGGCAGGGGCAAGGTGATAATGAGGGGAAAGAGGGAGACGGAGAGGGTAAGAAAAGCACAAAGGCAGAGAAGGGGAAGGATGGTTTGGACAGTAGAAGGATCGAGGGCGTGGATGAAGTAAAAGATGCTAAGGGCAGGGGGGAGAAAAAAGAAGAAAATACAAATGAAGACGCAAAAACAGAAGGAGATACACTTCACGGTGAGAAAGAACCGTCATAAAAGGTGAAGAAGTCGAACCATGATGCCAAAAGTTACAAATAAATGTATAATGGATATTAGTGAAATAGTCAAATTAGTCACAATTGCATTCCTTGTGTTTTGAATAATAAAACACTGATGAACACAATCATCATCTGGATTTGTATGATGATTAGATGGGCCTGATAGTGGTAGGTACTAGGTAGCAGACGGTGTCAACATGCATAGGCATTCGCTCACCATTATTATTATAGGATTGTTTTCCAAAAGTGTCCTGCCTATATAATTGTGGATTGCATCAGTGAATGTAAATGGCCAACAGGCAGGGCTCTTATTGTGGTTTATCTTTTGCAATCATTGCAAAAAACTAAGTGTAACAAAACTAATTATCGGTAGGCACTCCCTATTTAAGATATTGTTTCCACATTCCCAAGAAAATAACAAACTAGCGTAGCGCCTATATAGTTTATTGCTGCGCCACAACAAAACATGCGCAAACCCGTCGTACATTGTGTGCATGGCCCTTTAAATGACGCAGAGTCGACGTGCTGCGTGTCGAGGTGTTCCAGGAAGCGCACGGTGGATACCCATGGTGCGTTCCGGCTACATCTGAAGTCGGAATTTCCGTCTTCCAAATCGGAAGTTTCAGGGCGGACACCCGCCCAGTCGGTATTTTTCCTCGGAAAGTTGGAAAACCCCCACCGACCCCGAGTAAACCGGAACACGATCAATTGTGTGACGTCATTCACAGCTCCGGCTTCCGACTTCCGAGCTAAACTGTAAGTCACGGCATAAATTCGGAAGTCGAAGCTGGGTGTGACGTCACGCCCGAGTCGCCTGAAGTCGGGGATGGTGAGGGCGTACTTTCGACTCTCCGGGTTGGAATTCCGACCTCAGTGGGCGTCCCCCCCCCTGTCAAACTTCCCGACTTGGAAGTCGGACATTCCGAATTCGGAGTACAACTCAAACGCGCCAGCAGGCCCCACCGATTCAACAGACAACTGCACACATAAGCACTTATTAATAACACGGCCGCGTCTGGACGCTCATGTTCATGGGGGGCTTTCGCTAACACACACATGGAGCCCCAAGAAGAAAAGCCGATCATTTATACAATGGAAAACAAGCCGATCGTAACATGTGAGTGTCTCTCTCTCTCTCACCCTCTCTCTCTCTCTCTCTCTCTCCTGCGGGGATATGAAGTGAACTCTTGATTTTTCGACAGCCCACCTGACAGCTAGCTAACCGGGGCTAAGCTAGCGGGCGATAGCGAGCTGGCACACTGTCGCGGTGACGGGCGGCGTTTTGCCTGCATTCATTGCACTGGGCTGCCTACAGCGGCTTCACACAGGCTGGTCCCCTGAATACGCCGATGGCCAGTGTGCACAGTCTTTACTCAATATGTCACAAGTTGAGTAAACACTGAGCAGTAGGCCTAGCTGCCCCCCCCCCTCTACGTCACTAGCCCCAGCCCTGCTGTCACTAAGCGAGGGTCCACCTTGCTACATTACAGTACAGGACAGACGCTGACAGCTACCGCCAACACACATTATGGTCGCATTGTATCAGAATACAACACTAAATCCCTTGTTGGCGGCTCTGGACTGCTGCGAATGTGGTTATTTTAGGCATTGACCCCACTACTGGTGGTGGTGGTGGTGGTGGTTGGGCCATGTTCGACTTTACATTGCATTGCATTGCAGTAGGCTAGTCCGATTTTATGATTGTGAACGGCCCTATATATGTGTGTGTGTACGTGTGTGTTGTTGTGTGTGTATATATGTACAAATTCCCCAAAGCGTAGTATTTAGTTCCCCCTACAGTTCCGCATGTGACTTGTATGATTGCATAAACAGAGCATACAGCCACAGGCAGAGACACCGTTGTGAATGTGGCCATGCAGTCATTCAAAGGACTGGATTCTCTGTGGCAGTGTGGCTTCTTCTGACGAGTACATGTTTGATCTTGCATCCAGTTCTGCCATTCTGATGTTTTAGATAGGTAGCCTCGATCACCTAGGTGGCTTGTTGTCAGCTTGCTGCTGGTAATCAGAGAGTCTGGTTCGAAAGCTGAGATGAAGGTATTCCAGTAAAAAGCTTGAATTGAAGTGTCATTATGTATCTGATGTTACTTGTCTTGGCAGCGAGTTAATTTGAAGTTGGCCTCATCATAACACAGTAATGAACAGCCAGGTAAATGTAAGGTAAGGCTATAGATTAGCTGTGCACGCAGTTGATGATGTGCGTGTTAGTATGGCCAAGATACCTTTGTTGAGTTATTACTGGACATGCCTAGAGTACAGCTGAGGCCTAGGTCAATCAATGTGTGGCTACATGACCTGGTGTCTATTTTTAAAACTGACCTGTGGTTGATGATTGGTGTTTATTGGGCATTTCAGCAGGTCATGCACTGCTTTTGAAAGTGGACTTACTACCTGAGTCGCTCTTCTCCTGGCGGGTCGCTTGTCCTACAGGTGGCGGAGACGAGGCCTTGTTTACGTTCTTACACGCCTCATTGGCCGCAACATGCTTCCACGGGAGCCAATGGAATGGAGGAGGTGTAGTGGTCTGCTAATAGATGCAATGTATAATAGGATAGAAACTAACTGGGAAGTTTATGTATGTGTGTAGGGTACTTATTATTTTTATATCTACCCACAGTTGCAGTGGAAACGGTGGATGATTAAGATGCTATCATTTATAGGTAATGAGACTAATGTTGTCTAAGGGACAGAGGCTGAACACACACTGATTGTTCCGTGTCACTGTGTGTCCAGGACTTATGGCCGAGCCCCCAAGATGATCCACCTGGAGGCTAACTTTGTGCAGTTTAAAGAGGAGCTGCTTCCCAAGGAGGGCAACAAAGCCCTCCTCACGTTCCCCTTCCTCCACATCTACTGGACGGACTGCTGTGTGAGTGGCGTTCAAGAACTCTACAGTTTGTAAACGCTTAGAAGTTAGGGCACTGTTGCACATCCTTTTTGGGGTATTTATTAAAATGCCAAACAAAACACGTTCCATATGAACTTGGACTGTTAAATATGTAGACAATGCTTTAAATTGTGCTTAAGGACTTTTGAATAGAGCGTGCATTGAGAGCTCGTATTTCATTGAAACCTAAGATGATTTGTTTGAGAACATGAGCATCCAGGTCGTATAAAACATGCTTACCAGCATGATTGACCAGCGTGTTAAGTGTCTTGATTTGGAGATTTCCGAGGGCAAATTATTATCTTTTTTTTTTTTATTTATACATTTTTTTATACATTTTTGTATTGTCTGCTGGCAACCTGTACACACTGCGTCATGTTGTGAAAGGCAGCTTTGCAACACTAAACCTTGTCGATTGGTCAATGATGCTACTGATGTTTTATTGCACTGGGATCGGCCTTATGTAAACAACATCAACGACTCAATGCAAATCCCTGCTGGGCTACATTGAGCCAGGCCTAGATCATTTGTTAATGGCGCTCCCGTTTATTTTTTGTCGCTGTCGATTGTGCTGCCCGTTCACAGTTTTGTTTGATCAGCTTGTGTGTATTTGTGTGTGTAAAAGAGGGAAGCGGGAATACTCCGCTACTACTCTCTGATACGACTCGGCTCACTATTCACAAATCGGGCATGTGATGCAAGGCTTTTTCAGGAAGTGGTGTCATTGATCTCTCACTCGCACGCACGCACGCACCCGCGCACACACACACACACACACACTTTTGTTATTCCAACAATCAAGAGATGGTATTAAATGTGGCAGGTGACCCACCCTTTCTGAGGAGCATAATAGACTGTAAAAAATATGGATGTAGCATCTGTGACGTCACACATTGGTTTACACCCCACCCACTGTTTTAATGGTCTAGATTTTCCTTCTAGTGAGCCCACCATTTGCAACCAGCAATGAAAACAATGCATGTTTGACACAATAATGGAAGGACTTGAATGACTCCCTT
The DNA here is from genome assembly GCA_002895965.2 of Coryphaenoides rupestris. Classification (NCBI taxonomy): domain Eukaryota; kingdom Metazoa; phylum Chordata; class Actinopteri; order Gadiformes; family Macrouridae; genus Coryphaenoides; species Coryphaenoides rupestris. The sequence goes on along the minus strand of PIJE02000074.1, from coordinate 658,657 downwards.
GCACTACTAGGGTATGGTTAAAACTCATTCATATTACATTGTTAATAATATTTCAAAAGGACAGAATCGAGATGAACTAGCCACTGAGATCGTAACTGAGCCCCTACCAAGTGTATTGGCTTTTTATCATGTGCATGAAGTCACATTTCTTCCTGTTGACTTGGAATGGTGGCGGGTCACTGCGCTTCACAAACAGGCGGTCACGGCTGCCACTCGGGAGCAATCCGTCATATCAGCTGCAGGCCGTGTCACGTGGTTTCTTATCAAACAAACGTTGTGTCGAACTTCCCATACACCAGCTGGTTCACTGCAAGAAATAAATAATGCAATCTAGCTGAGCAGTAGGCTTGTTTGTACTCCAGAGAGAGATTACGTAACCTAAGGTCACCCGTGCAGCTGATGTTTCCACTCTGTCCTGTTTGTCGTCAGTGTTACCACTCGTGTCGAACCATAGTAGAATTCCAAAAACTTAAAATATCAAGGGGCACTGTGTAAGAGTTCTCCTGTTCTACTCAAGTTCAATGCCTAGAACTCCTAGCAATGGACAATGTTAAATAAGTGTCACTGCCACACTGTTGGCATATTGTAAAGTGATGGAAGTTTATGATTTTATAGATGATGATCATAGTGGCCAATGGTTTTTCTTTTAATGTTCAACCTGTGCATCATGCACTTTGCCTGTGCATATGTGTGTGTTGCAGCTCTGCAGTTAGTGTTACTGAGTTCCTTTATTGTCACAGCAGATCCTAACTGAGCATTCACACACATTCAAAACAGCAATAATAACTAAATATGGACTCTGCTGCTCTTTTTGTTTGAGCAGTGTACATAGAAGAATTCTGTGATTATCCGGCGCATGCCTAGTCTGAATTTATGTACTATTACTATTACTATTGAATATGTATAGACCCAAATGACAATATAACGGCCGGATTGCAAACTAAACATTCTAATCTCTTTTTCCAAAATGACACCCTTTCTGAACTTGTTTTCTCCCATTATGACTGACTCCAAACTAATGAGATCGCCTAAGACCAATAAGTCAAACAGGTTTCTCTCAAAGAACAGTGTTATCAGTGTGTGTGTGTGTGTGAATAACAAATGGTCAATTTCTCCCCGCATCCGCAGCCTTTAACTAGGCCGCGGATCATCCAACAGGCCTGCTATCCTAACACAGTTGTGCACAGACTCCCCCCAACCTGCTATGAATAACTTTTTTTTTCTTCCGTTCTTTTTGTTTTTTCTAGGACACGGAGGCATACAAGGGGTCCGTGAAGGAGGACATGTTGCGCTGGCAGAACAGCCTCCGCCAACACGGCTCGGCCGACTGGGTCATCGTCGTCGTGGAGACCAACGACGCCAAGAAGAAGAACAAGACCAACATCCTGCCGCGCTCCTCCATCGTGGACAAGATTCGCAACGATTTCTGCAACAAGCAGAGCGACCGGTAGGCGATCGCGGTGGCACGGCAAAGTTAGCGCCGCTGCTGCCTCACAGCGAGAGAGTCCTGGGCTCGTTCCGTGTGGAGTTTGTATGTTCTCTCCTTGTGTTCATGTGGTTTCCTCCCCACCCCACAAAAACACGCAAGTCAACACTCCTGCCCTGCCCATAAGCAAGGCAAGGCCACTACATCTGGAGTTGGTCCTCGGGTGCTATAGCCTGTGTGGCAAGGCAGCCCACTGCTACTAGCTAGCGTGGGTTAAATGCAGAGAATGAATTTCCCCATGTGGGAATAATAAAGTATATCAAATCAAATATCAGATGGGCGGGCTGGGTGGACTTCTACCAGACAGAATGTCTAAGTCCAATCAACTGTACACTGATTTTAAAGGTCGGCCCTTTCTCTTGATAGCCTATTATAAATCTGGGGGCCCTTTTGAAACACCCACATCCAAGGGGCCATTTTTACGTCTCGGTAGCATTGCGTAACCTTATGAAACTAAATGATGGCACCATTCTTTGTTTGGACATTGAAAAGCGAACGGTTTGTGACGCTTCCTGTGGACAATGGCACGTTGACGTGGCGACGTTCTGCATTTTCCCTGGAGCCCCCGGGATCACACGATCTTACAATGGCAGCGACATCCCCTTCCCCCTTCCCCTTCCCCAGGTGCGTGGTGCTTTCGGACCCCCTCAAGGACTCGTCGCGGTCCCAGGAGTCGTGGAGCGCCTTCCTGCTGAAGCTGCGCACGCTGCTGCTCATGTCCTTCACCAAGAACCTGGGCCGCTTCGAGGACGACATGCGCACACTCCGCGAGAAGCGCACGCAGCCGGGCTGGAGCTTCTGCGAGTACTTCATGGTGCAGGTGAGCCCAGACTGAAGGAGGGAGGGAGTGTGTCAGTGGGTCTGTGTGAGTGTGTCTGTGCGTGATTCCACCAAGCTACAACATAGAAAATGCCCCTAAAACCCCTAAAAATGCTGCTAAAACGTATTACACCAAAAAAACAAACCCTGACCTACACATTAATGGTGATGATGTGCTCGCTGTAGTTGCTAATTTGTGTGTCTGTCTGTCTGTCTGTTTGTTTGTCTGTCTGTCTGTTTGTCTCTCTGTCTATGTCTATGTCTGTGTCTGTGTGTGGTCGGTGTCTAGGAGGAGCTGGCCTTTGTGTTTGAGATGCTGCAGCAGTTTGAGGACGCCTTGGTTCAGTACGATGAACTCGATGCCCTCTTCACCCAGTACGTCCTCAACTTCGGCGCGGGAGGTACAGTATAAGCAACTTCCCAATATATACACTAAATAGGATGTCTCTTCGTCTGCTGTGTGTTGTTGTTGCAGAGAGAATATGATGTATGTGCAAAGTCTGTTGGGCTTTAGTTACATGCTCAAAAGCCAAGACGATTGCATTGTGCATAATTTAGCATGTAGCCACATACTTTGTACTTTGTACATACTCCTAGCCCCATACTTTGTAGTCAGTAAATATTATCAATTTGAAATTAGATTTTTTTTTGGTGAACAATGAATATGAAATGAGTCGCTCTTGCCAGGTGCTCAACCTCAATGAGACAAACCTAAATTAATGGATGAAGGTTAAAAAAAAATTTTTTCAATGTACCGTATTTTCCGGACTATAAGGCGCACCGGATTATAAGGCGCACTGTCAATGAACGGGTCTATTTTCATACATAAGGCGCACCGGACTATAAGGCGCACCGCATTATAAGGCGCACTGTCAATGAACGGGTCTATTTTCATACATAAGGCGCACCGGATTAGAGCCCTGCAATGGAGCCCGAGGCCCGGGGGGCCTGAAAGCCCGAGGGTCGGGCCTCGGGCCAATGATCCCATCATTAGCTCGGATGCGGGCCGGGCTCGGCTTTTTTTTCTCTCTCTCTCAATTAAATAAAATTAAATTCAAAGAGGCTTTATTACCAGCAGCAGCAGCAGCAGCAGCAGTGAGCGTGCGTTCAGCGCCACTGGAAGAGTAATAGAGGAGAGGAGGACTGGACTGTCCCCTGAAACCGTGGATGCGATTCTTTTCCTTCATGATGCAAAGTGACTTAAAAAGACATGTTGCCATGTTAAGCGGCTGACAGTTTTTGTGTGATTGGACGTTTTTTTATTATTATCATGGGCGTAGAATTTAGTGGGGACGCTGGGGACATGTCCCCACCAATATCCACACCTCACGGTTGCGTAATTGCGCATCCTTGACGCAATATCTGTGATGTCCCCACCAATGTCCAAAACAAAAATACGCCTTTGATTATTATTATTCTTGGAATGGCCTGTTTTGGTGAATTTTATTTTATTTCGGAAGTCTATAACTAGACTTGTCGCATCTGGGCAACAAGTCTAGTTTGCGACATTAGTCGCAAATATGGGAGGTTAAAAAAATGTCGGGCTTAATTCGGGCCTGAGAGTTCTAATAATGTGGCGGGCCGGGCCGGGCTGGGGCCTCACTCTCTCGGGCCAGGGCCGGGCTAGGGCCTACTTTCCAGGCCCGCGCAGTCCTCTACAGTACGTATTACTCCGCAAGGCTAGTATTACGCCGCGGTAGCCGTAATGCGCCGACAATCCATCAAGCGGTGCGGCTTGACAGATTTTTGAGCGCCGTGTACCACATAAAATCGGTTCGAGGTTAATACATAAGGCGCACCGGATTATAAGGCGCACTGTCGATTTTTGAGAAAATTACAGGATTTTAAGTGCGCCTTATAGTCCGAAAAATACGGTAATGTACCAGTTATTCATAAGATAAGATGGAACTTTATTCATCCTGAAGGAAATGATTTTGCCAGAGGTTGCGCAGAAGACAACAACATAAGAATAAAAACAAAAATAAATGTAAGGAAAAATATAGGTAAGATATTGAGTAAACAAAACAAGTTGCCAATGGTATTGAGAAGTAGTAATGAGAAGTACCGTAGTATTGCACAGGATATGAGGAATATTGCACATGATGATGAAAGGTAATATTGCAAGGTAATATTGAAGTAGTATTGCACTTGATATTAAGAAAATTGCACATGATTCATGTTATTCACATTGGCTGTTTGCGTTTGATTTTCCCTCCGTCCCCCCCAGACGGCGCCAACTGGCTGGGCTCGTTCTGCGCGCCGGTCCGCAACTGGAGCGGCCTGCTGCTGCGGCGGCCCATCGACATGGAGAAGAGGGACAGCATCCAGCGGGGCGAGGCCAGCCTGCTGGACCTGCGCAGCTACCTGTTCTCCCGCCAGTGCACGCTGCTCATCTTCCTGCAGCGGCCCTGGGAGGTCACGCAGCGCGCCCTGGAGCTGCTGCACAACTGCGTGCAGGAGCTCTACCTGCTGGAGGTACGTTAGTGCCATGGCCTCCGTTTGTATGCACGACGACGACCACGACCACGTTCCTCGCCCACAACGTCCAAGTGTAGCCCACCGTCGTTAAGGACTTAAAGCTGCACTATGGAATGTTTTTTTTGTTTCAAATAATGTTTCCACATGATGTGTGATCGTGAATATATTATTCGATAACCTACAAGTTATTTATCCTGTGAGGGAAATACAGGTGTTACCGCAGCAAATTACCGAAATAGAAACGAATCAAGGCAGAATAACAATAAAACTGAGATTAACATGTATACATCTATGGCTGGCTATTGGATTCAGAGATTAATATTGTAAACTATATTTTATATTTACATGTGTCCGTGAATGAGTGGTTGCCTTGTTGCAATTAATAGAGTAGATTCAAATCAAAATCAATGATCAGTAAATCATAAGAATTTCTGCAATGATGAAATGGATTTAGAGACAATTCCCTGTATTTCTGCTAATGAGTTGGATAAGTAGCGTGATTCTATTCAAATACGCACAATGATGATGATGACTGATGACGATGATGATGATGTTGTTGTTTTTTAGGTGTCAGTCCTGGAGGGGGCGCTGGACTGCTGGGTTTTCCTCAGCTGCCTGGAGGTTCTGCACAGGATCGAGGGCTGCTGTGACCAGGCCCAGCTGGCAGCCAACTGCTCGCACACAGTGGGCCTCTGGGCGTACGCTACAGACAAGGTAGCGGATATCAGCCAATCAAGTCAGGGTTCATGTATTTTCTTTTTCGGTGCCCCTTTTCTTCTAGCTGTAGATGGTTGGCTTCAACTAGCACATACAATAAAAACATTGGACCTCATTCTGGAACATTTTCTTAAGTGTCTTCTTAAATGTCTTCTTACGAACTTCGTAAGAACAAACTTAAGAAATCTGCCCGCCGGATTCATGAACGCGGGGAAATGTGTTCTTAAACCACCAAAGTGTTCTCAGCTGCGCTCCCCCGATGAGGAATGCCACTGATTCATAAATGGAACGCGCATTCTCGTACACCTGAATTTGCATACAGACACGCCCCACCAGCTCCTTATAAGGGCAACCACAGGACCGTGTGCACACAGGGCCGCATGGTCGCGGAACTGACGCTCCCTCCTCAGCGCACGATTAGCGATAGCTTCCAGCAGCAGTAGATGAGCCATATTGTATGTGTAGGCTTAGGGTGCAGACTTTGCCCTTTAAATAGCTGGATTGATCACTGATTATTGGATGGCATGGTTCAATGTACATAATTGATGTTCAAGTCCACGTGCAAGTTCAAGGTTTTATTTGTCACATGCAACATCATACCAGTAAGATGAGCAGTGGAATGTTTCTCCACTGGCTCTTACAATGTACACACTAAGCAAGGTAAAGAAAATAGAACCAACAATGAAAAATAACAATCTGATTGTGTCCCTCTCAAGCTCAAGTCCCTGGGCGAGCTGTGTGGTCTGGTGTCAGAGAAGGGTCCGACGTCGGAGGACCTGAACCGGACGGTGGACCTGCTGGCAGGCCTCGGAGATGAGAGACCAGAGACCGGTAAGAGACTGCTTCCCCCATTCCTTCCTTCAGCTCACACAGTCTGACTCTTTCAACTCTTCATTTTTTGGTGACAGGGTCAGGCCAGGGTCATTTAGATGGATTTTAAAGTTGTTTTTTTACACACCATAGTCTAGACTTTTGCGAGCTGGTGGTATTCCGCCCAATATCCCTATTTAACAACTGACTTTTAAAAGCTCTTAAAATACATGCAAGAGGAACTAATATTGTCTATAGTGAGAATGTCTGCACATGCTTGTTGGACAAGTCATGCTCAATTAGTTAAAAATAACTCCTTGTCGCTCAATAGTCTAGTCAATTTTAAGTTGTGTAAATTGTCTGTGTATAGCCCTTAATCACAGTTCCAAGAGTTGAAAAAGTTGAACCGATGTCTGGTTTTTCCCCCTCCTCAGTCCACAGCTTGCAGAGCCCCTACAAGAAGCTGAAAGAAGCCTTATCGTCCGTGGAGGCCTTCGAGAGACACTACCTTGTGAGTGCACACGCCCCCTGTTGGTTTATGGCCTGTTGTAAACCCATGGCCTGTTGGTTTACTTCACAGAGAAAAAAACATTTAAAATATATACAGATTTAAAATATATTCACACAAAGTTGCAATACACATGCTGCCAGTGCGCATGGACATTTTCCCTTGAAGTCATTTTCAGAACTTCTCCGTTCTTTCCCTTCCTCTTTTCCCCACCTTTTATTACTTATTTATTTCACCTTTATTACTTATTTATTTCTCCTTCTCCTTCTCCTCCATCTTCCAGGAGCTCTCTCACGCTGCCATGGAGATGTACAAGGACATCAGCAGGATGAGGTCAGCCAGGCTGGTGGGGAAAAGCCTGGCAGAGTTCTACATGTGAGGAGGAGAAACATTCCTGTTGTGTCTGGCAGCAGATCAACATTCCCCCTCCCTGGGTTTTATTCAGCCCTTATGTAATGCTGGCGTGTGTGTGTGTGTGTGTGTGTCTGTTTGTGTGTGTCCTTATCAGGAGGAAGGGGGACCCCGAACGAGCCGAGGTGTTCCTCCAGGACGCGCTGAAGTCCTACGTGTCGGAGGGGTGGAGCTTGCCTGTCACTCACACCAGGAAAAACATTGCAGAGTGCCAAAAGCTGCTGGCAAGGACGGAGGAGTATCCTTTTCACAAAGCACCGGGTCAACACCTCAAATATATGTGGAAAATTGGAGTGGAGTCAGAGAGGAAATGTCCTCCCAGATCTTGAGATATTTACCTCACTCATTAGTTGTAAGAAAATCCAGATGTTTCACTCAAAAAGACAAATGGACTCACTCACTGGATGAGAAACTATTGGATTTCCTGTGCCTACCACCGGTCTACTTTGAGTATTGAGTTTAATAACAATTTGACCAGATTTCCTTGACCAACTATTTAGCTATCTGCAGACCTGTGCCTTGTTGGCGGGAGACGCAAATCTGACCGATGAGGAGAGGAAACACTTTTGTCAGGAAATCCTGTCCTTTGCCAGCAAGTCAACGGACAAGTGTGAGTGTGCATGTGATTGTTATGACGACCACGCTGATCTGTGATGGGTTTATACATTACACCTTCATTTGGTCATATAACGTTCTCTCTAGCTCCGAAAGTTACTGGGTTTATACATGACACCTTAATTTGGTCATATAACGTTCTCTCTGTCGCTCTCTCTCTCTCTCTCTCTCTCTTTCTCTGTCTCTGTCTCTGTCTCTCTCTCTGTCTCTGTCTCTCTCTAACCAGCAGCTCAGAAAGTCACTCTGGGCATGAACGCGTTTGCCCAGCTCACGCGGCTGCAGTTCCGTCCGTCCTCGGCCTCTGTGCACTCTGGCGCCGCCCTGCAGGTGGAGCTGAGCCTGCGCTGCCTGATGCCTGTGTCCGTGTGCGTCCAGCAACTCGCCGCCAGCATTCACTTCAGCCTGGAGCAGGCGGGGACGCATGGGCGCTCCAAGGACCCTCCGCGGCTTGCCAACCCCGGCACGGTGCACTTCGCCCACGCCTCGGGGAGCGGCGCGCCCGCCTCGGCCGCCACGCCCTCGCTGGAGCTGGACGAGATCCAGGACCGCAGTCCCTCGGACAACGCGCTCAACTCGGCGGGCATCGTCTGCAAGAACACCCACCTGGTGATGCGGCGCCGGGACAGCGGCTCGTCGGCCGACACGGCCGACTGCGTCAGCCCGCCAGCCGTCACTGTGGACGACGGGGCGCAGATGCTGAAAGTGCAGGACGTGACACTGGAGCCCGGGAACAACGACATCGTGTTCACGGCACCGGTGAGACTTATCTGCCAAAAATATAATTTTATTATTATATTTATCTGCCAAATTATACACCATCAATGTCCTCTGTTGCTCACCTTCCCTGTGTGTGTGTGTGTGTGTGTGTGTGTGTGCGTGTGCGTGTGCGTTTTCTCAGAGTGGTGACCCGGGCACGTACACCCTGCGGCAGCTGTGTGCCACGGTGGGCCAGGTCCAGTTTGTGCTGCCCCACATCTACCCGCTGGTCCAGTACGAGGTGTACTCCCAGGAGCCCCAGCTTACCGTCGAGCCTCTCTCTGGTCAGTCTGGGGGAGGGGCAGCCCTGCCCATCACAGCTCCGCCCATCACCACATGGTCACCTAGTGCAGCCCAACCTATTAGCACAACATTGAAGGGGAATAAAATATAGACAATGACACAATATCGACAATGTCAAGAGAAATATCAGTATGGCTCCCCATAATATAACATAATAGCAATGACATATATAGAAATATCAATTAGAATATCAAGCTTTTTGCCCATGTTATGTTTTCGATATGATATGATATATATACTGTATTATATTATTTTTATTATTCTACTGTTTATTTCTCTATTGTTTTATTCTATTGCAATTAGGGGTGTGCATCTCTCCAAAAAAGACGATCCGATATGTATCTAGATACATGGGGTACGATACGATTCAGGGATGATAAATTTTTAAAATGGAACGATTCGGTTCAATTCGGTTCAGCAGGATTCGATACGATTCAATGCGATTTGATGGGATATGATGCAATCTGATAGTATGAGTTCCTTGTTTAAAGTAGACAATCATTTGACATTATGAATTAACATAAGTCAATACTATTAATGTGGCATTGCTTACCTTCAAATAGATTTATCAAAGACCAGGGAACAAGTATTTTGTCACTTTTGACATGTGAATTCAGAAACATGTCATGTTTATTAGTGTAACATATTGCATTTAAGAACTTTACAAAGCCCCTCTGACAATAAAACTAACTATTCAATTTCACTGTTGGCACAAATTAGAGCCAAAGTTGTGGAGAGGTCTGTGTAGGCTCAGATCAGGAACAATGAACTACTGAGGTAGAAAATTATAACAATTTCAAGACATCCCTTTTACACTCTTTGCATATCGCAAGGGTTTTATCCAGTGTCCCTTTCTTCTTATAAAATCCGAACTTCTTCCAAACTTTGGACTTCAAACTTAGCGGTGCGTTGTGAATCGTATCGGACATTTTTTGTCTTTCCCTCGCAAACAGAGCGCTATCTAACGTTACTATGACAAGTCTCGCGAGAGTTTAATATGTGTGTGTGTGGGTGAGAGAGAGCGAGCAAGAGAGAGAGCGCTGCAGACACTGAGCAGACGGAGGATTCAGCAGCACAGCAACAACATAAAACCGATTCATAACTTTGTGATCGGGCCATCGGCCGGTTCATGCTACGTTTAGACCGATCCAGGGCTCCGTGTACCGATGCACTCGCATCTTTTAAATCAAAACCGATTTTCCGATTAAAATCGGTTATTTGTTACACCCCTAATTGCTATGCAACCTGGCACAAGAATTTCCTTCAGAATCAATAAAGGTCTATCTTATCTTATCTTATCTTATGATTTGACCAAAACTACAATTTAGATTTGATGGAATTAGATTCAACGTTGGATCAAATGAGATACAACATTGTTGTCGTTGCGCGAGGTTTTACACATGCTAGACTTCACAATTCAGTTGAGCACGTGTCAAATGTTGGCATGAGTGCAAGGAACATAATCACTGAATCACAACAATTGAACGGACGCTGTAGGTAAATGAACGCAAAACAATACTGGCTTATTGATTGGTTATTGATTATTGTTCATGTTGCATCTGTATCACTCGTACATGTCTTTTAAGATAATATAAGACAGAACTTTATTAATCCCGAAGGAAATTCGGGATTAATAATAGAGTAATAAACAATACATTTACAAATTTACAGTGAATAAGCCTCAGGAAAAATATAGGTAAGATATTCAGTAAACGCCTATATTTTTGCTTAGGCTTATTCACTGTAAATTAGTGAAGCTAACTATAAGAAGGGGGTACATTGGGTGTGGGCGTGGTTTCCGTGTCTGTTACCACGGTGGCTAACCCTCCATGCTGTGTGTGTGTGTGTCCTGTTGCAGAGCCGCTGCTGGCCGGCCTGCCCCAGAGCGTGAGGTTCACCTTGCTGACGGGCCACTACGCCGTGAAGAGGGGCGACGCGCTGCAGCTCAGCAACAGCGACGCCATGCCCCTACTGCCCGCCGCCACCTGCAGGGCCTCCGTCCTCAGCCCCGCCGGTGGTGAGGGTCATATAATGTTCATATAATGCACACGCACACACACATGGACACAGACACACAAGCATACGCAGGCAGAGACACACACACACACACACACACAACACACACACATACGCGCACACACACAGAGGAAAGGATCTCTAGGCATGAAGAGAATGTGTACAAATGCCTATTAAATGAACTAGTAATAAATTAAAGAAGGTTATATAGCATTTGTGATATTCATTCATTAGGTTTTTCTCGCTCTCTCTCACACTCTGTCTCACTCACTCACTCACTCACTCACTCACTCACACACACTCGGGCTCTCTCTACTCTACTCTTATGTAGAGTGCATTGGCGAGAGCCCGCTGTCCATCCAGTCTTCGGAGAAGGTGACCAGCATCAGCCTGCCGCCCACCCCTCCCTACCACACGGTGGAGTTCCACCTGGAGGTGCTCTGTGTCATCCCCCCGGGGCCCGAGCGCCCCCCCAACGAGAGGCTCACCAACGGGGAGGTGCGCCACCGGCCCCGCAGCTACAGCCACCCCGACACCCCCATGACGGCCATCGACCAGCGGGTGAGCTGCTCCACAAGTTTTTATGCAGTGCAATATAAATATCACATAGGGGTAGGAAGGATTTGAGAGCTGTAAAGAGAGATGGAGTTTGAAAATAAACAACCCAAAAAGCGCTGTCACTGCTCCCTCCCTCTCTATGTTTCTCCACAATTGAGAAGTGTTGCATTCACGCATCCGTGATTGACAGGCAAGGTGGATTTCCTGAACCAATCAGGGAAGAGATGCCCCAATTGGTCAGAAATTAAGCGGGAAAATGTAAATCTCAGGTGTGCCGTGAACTGGAGCAGATATTTCACAGAGCATTACACTATTCACTAATAGCTCGTGTGGATATGGCATTTCAAGTGTAATGGCATTACACTTGAATTATAGCTCTCAGATCTTCCCTCCAGTACCTTTTTAATGTAGTTTTGGCATGTTGTTCTGTCCTAGCTAGAGTTATGCATTTGTGTTTTAGTTTGTGTCTTTATTCAAACAAACATATTGTATGGAATGGGCAGAAACTGGAGAACTGGAAACTGGTCGTTTGTTAAAAGAGGTCAACTCCTATCCCTCAAAGCTACACCTGACATTTCTTCTACATCTTTCTTTCCCAGAGTCTTCCACAAAACACTGTAGCCTGTCTCCATTAGAATAATGAATGTTTAATTTTCCTTACAGAGTTTAGTGCTTGAATTTGGCCAATCGTATTCTACTTTATCATCCCCAGATGTCTATAGACTGCCCCATGGTCTAGTTAGGGTTGACCAATCGTGTTATGTCTTGCCGTCCCCAGATGTCTATAGACTGCCCCGTGGTCTAGTTAGGGTTGACCAATCATATTCTGTCTTGTCATCCCCAGATGTCCATAGACTGCCCATGGTCCATCTACTCCACGCTGCTACCGCTCACGTTTTACATCCCCTTCAAGACCAAACACTCGCTGCTCTCTGCCGGCAACAGGTGAGCTACGTGGCCATGCCCCCCCCGCAGTGTTGTCAATTGTTTCAAACTTAAATTGTGGTGATCATTGCAATGACCACCACAATTTAGGTAGCATAGGATCATTGGAATCCAAGTTATTATGAGAAAAAAATCCCATGCATTCTGATGCATCATAGGAGCCCTATTGTGTAAAATACAGCAATACTGTTAATAATAATTCTGTATGAACAATAACTTTTATTGTTAGCACCTTTATTTCAATACAGGTAATACACAAGGGTGGAGCAAGCATATAACAAACAGAAAATAAGTCAAAATAAATGAAGTTAAATGAATGTAAAGTATTGAGAAGTATAATTCATTGCATAATTCACCATTCAACATGAATAACAGTAAATGGATTAAAGGGAAATTCAACTGCATAAAAATGTAATAAACACTCACACATTTATTCATCTCCCACTTGTGTGTCACTTCACTTGCACTGTTTTGTAATGCACGTTGCTTCCCATGCAGAAACCCTCCCTCTTGATGTGTGACATTTGCCCCTCCCCTCTCAGGAAGTACATCCAGGTGTGTGTGCAGAACGTGTCGGACGCGAGCTTCCAGCTGGTGGAGCTGAGTCTGGTGGAGAAGCAGCAGGCATCGCTGGAGCTGCGCTCGCTCAACACTAAAGCCCAGCAGGTGAGGGGGGGGGGGCTAATTCCTTGAACTGATTAACCGATTGTAATAGCAATACTGCAATATTTATGAAATGAGGTAATCAGTTTCATGCTTTCATTCGCCAAAATCTATAACATTACTGTTTACCCGCTGCTTCACTTTGCAAAACCGCTACACTATTTTAAAGGTTAAATATTAAATTAAATATTATATATATAGTTAAAATGGCCTATTTCTTGCCCTTTTTAAAAGATGATGAAAAAAAGTGGCATTGTGTTCTCGAAGAGCATCATTGTTTGGTCCTCTGTAATGTGTGTGTGTGTGTGTGCGTCTCTCTCTGTCCAGTTGGTGTGCAGTAAGCAGAGTGTGTTCTGCCTGTGGGAGGTGAGGTGGAAGGCCGACCTGCCCTCGTGTCTCCAGTGCGTGTTCTCCGCCAGCTTCTCGCCGCTGGGGCAGCACGCCTCCTCCTTCAAGCCCTTCCTCTACCAGTTCCAGCTGGACCACGTCACCGTAAGTACCAGCACCTTCACTGAGCGCGACACACACCCATACCAGGCTGTCAGGGGTCACAGGAGCTTCCTCATCAAAACAATGCTTGCAATTCTACCTTTTCTCATGTTGCTCATACATATTGGTTGTTAAGTAACTAATTGACAGACCATCTAGTTCTATTGTTTATTTATGTTTCGGGCAGGAAAAATAAGACTTTTCTTCTGCTTGCTCCTTTTCGGTCATGGAATGTACAAATAGAGTTTTGAGTGTTTTGATTGTGAATCACTTTTTTTGGGTTTTCTGAAGTTGTACATGACCATGAGTGGAATAAATTAAAAATGAATAACTGAATGAATGCAAAGATGAGATCATCATCAGAGCCTGGGCTTGAGTTTGATTTAGTTTTGCCACGTGGAGACATGTTAGATGTATAAATAAAGTAACACTTGCATTCTATAGACCCCAAACTGTCTTGGTCTCACAAATCGATTAAACTTGGATTAATATCTGAAGGGTTTTCTTTGGAAGGATATTTCCATAACAACAGGGGATACAAGGTGTAACTCCGCGCCCTCCCCAGGCTCTATGGCATCTCCCCACTTAGAGGTTCTGCTCTGAAATAACAGCACTGCTGGATCCAAGTTTAGGTCCAACTAACTATACTGCTATGAAAAAACGGCGTTGTTTGACCCCCTACCAGACGCTGTACAGCGTGCGGGCTGAGATCCTCCCCTCCACCGGGGAGCAGCAGTGTCGCTCTGGCACCCTCTGTGGGCTGGAGGTGTGCATCACACGGCTGACGGAGCCCACGGAAGGAGAGCTTGGAGAGGAGGGCAAGACGGAGCCGGACGCACCCCGGACCACCAAGCTCATGTATGAAGGTAAGGAAGCCACGTCTAATGTTTCACAATAATGACATTTGGTTTCAACAGAAAAGCCATCTGCCAGCTCATTTAAGACAAGTCATCACATTGGGCTTTGGACGTTATGACAATCTATACAGTAAATGTTAGACAGATACAATAACCATAGGAATATATTTTTTATCAATATATTTTTTTTATGTTCAATGTTATGCACCAATTTCACAAAAACACATCCCTCCCCCCACACCCACACCACAGTGGCCGACAGCAGTAGCAACTGGGCAGTGTGTGGCAAGAGCTCCGGCATGGTGTCCATGCCTGTGGTGGCCAACGCCACACACAGGGCGCACATCGAGGTGATGCCGCTGTTCGCCGGCCACCTGCCCTTCCCCAAGATCAAGGTGTTCAAGTACCTGCTGCACACGGCCGCCACCCAAGCCATCCAGCCAGACCCTGGTGAGTCCCTACTGACAGACAATTCACCATTTAAATGATTTAATATCTCAATAATGGTATACGGTCACGATATAGTCATTTTGCGGGAAATTCAGACCATATTGCAATGGCTATTTATTTTTTTAATCCTGTGAATTTATTTTAATGATCGATATATCATGTGGTATACAATATGCTCAGTCAGTGAGTCTGTGTGTTGTGCGACCAAAACGGTTCTGACGCTGATTTTAAATGGAAGTTCACTTTATAAGACTTCTGGGGTCTGTTACACACCTACCCGGGCTTTTGTGTGCACCCAATACAGTTGACAATAAGAAAATGACCCCAGAAGTGTTTTCAATGTGAAATTCCCCTTTAAGACATAGAACAGATTTCTCTGTATAGTTTATATTGCCATCATCTCATAATATATATTGTCATCATCATCATCGCCCAGCACTCTGTAGACCACAGTGATCCTGCAGCCAGTGGGATTGGATTGTACATTATTTTGAATCTAAAGAGATTTTCCAGGTGTATGCTTTAGCCTTGGGTTGAATGATTGATCTGACGGTCATGTACTGGAGAGGATAGACAGATTCTCCTCATCTTCATCTTTAGGGAGGTTTTTGCACATTGATGTGGAATTTGACAAGGAAAAGGAATTGAGACATACTGTACATTCATTCATTCATTCTTTCATTCACACCGCCAACAAGTCAAACAATTGCATATTCCTGCATTTCTTGATGTCTAGTATATTATCTTTATGGTACATGTGCAAAAACCTCAGATAATTACAAAAATGCAATATTTCAAATACATAAAATCGTGAACCCACATTAACCTTGCGTGTTCTTGAATTCCCCCCCCCCCCCTGACCACAGACAGCTGCGTGGAGAACGACACGCTGTCCCTGCTGGATAAGAGCCTGGACGATGGCCAGGGAGACACGGCCAGCATCCGCAGCCGAGGCAGCGTGCACTCGCTGGGCAGCGGAGCAGAGCAGCAGCAGAGGGGCCTGCCCATGCCCCGCCTGGAGCCCTTCAGCCCGGGCCAGGTGTTCAACCACAGCCAGGCCCAGCAGGTGTTGGTCCTGCCTGCCACCGACGACCACATCATGGAGGTCAACGCCACGTGACCCACCCCCCCCCTCACCCCTTCACCCCCCCACCCGTTGACTGGACTACTACTACTACTCCTACTATTACTACTACTACTACTACTACCCATGCCCCCTCCTACCTCCCCCTCCCACCACCACTACCAGCCCCCCGATCCGTCCTGATGTCCTCACTGACCGAACGCCGCCTCACCTCACCTCACGTCCCCCTCCCCCCCTCCTCCCACCCTTAGATGGCACTGAGCTGGTCTTGAGCACTTGGCTGGGGAGGGGATGGGCTGGAAGTGGGTCCTGCTAGAGCCCCGCCCTCCCCGGGACACTCACCCCAACCCCCCCCTTCATCGATTCCCATGTCCCCTGCAAGAGCGACACTTTATCGTCATCAGAGACGTCACAGGAGTACACTCGGCGACGGACGAAGGACAACTGCTGCTACTGCTGACCCCTCCCCCCCTCCCCTCCCTGCCCTCCCTCGACTCCTCACCCGGACACGCCCACCCCCCCTCCTCCCCTCCCCTAGCACATTGAAACAATCTAGAGATCTATATATTTGGCCGTTCATCTCATGCGCGACAAAACAAAGTCAGAACACCCTTTCCCGCTCTGTGGAACTATGAATGTTCGCTGTCCCACGATGCTTTGCGGCCACCTGTTGCCAAACCCTGTGCTCAGACATTCGTGGCCGGGGCTGCTGCAGGAAGAGTGTCGGCCTCCCGTGTAGAATAATGCTAGAATTCAGATGCACCAAAGCCCCCACATAGCCTGTCTGTAACGCAAGACTACTGGGAGTTGCTCGACTACTGAAGTACTGTATTTTGACTGCGTGTGTGTGTGTGTGCGCGTGCCTGTGTGTGTGTGTGTGTGCGTGTGTGCGTGTGTGTGTGTGTGTGTGTGTCTGTGTGTGTGAGAATGTGTGTGTGTGTGTGAGAATGCGTGCGTGTGTGTGTCTCTATGTCCTCACGTTTGATCTAGTGAGTGATTCTTAAAAACTAAGGATGAGCCAGTGGACAATGTCTATTGTCTTTGTCCATTTTAGTGCGTGTGCGTGTCTCTCTCTCTCTCTCTCTCTCTCTTTCTCTCTCTCTCTCTCTCTCTCTCTCTCTCTCTCTCTCTCTCTCTCTCTCTAAAGGGGTGCGTAAACGTTGCCTAGTCTGTGTCCAAGCTATGCACACGTATCGTAGGACTTGGTAGAATATAATGACAGATTCTCATTCTCATGGAAACAGAATGTCACCTCAAAGCAGGCCCTAGCTGACCGGAAAGCCCTCTCACCACATTGTAATTATACTGCATCTCCTTGGGCACTGTACATACTGCTCTGTAAATAAATGTGATTTCAATCTACAAAAAAAATCTATGATTCCCAAGTATATTAAAACAAATCATTGGAGTTGACTTGGTGCAGTGGCGTTTTGTAAATAAATAAAAAAAATAAAAATAGAGCTATTCTATTTTAAATCGGCGACGCTGAGAAGCTCCCTGCCATTCTTTTACTCTTCTTTCTAAATGACAAGCAAGTTGTCTACCATGTCTTCCTAGTTGTGCAAATAAATATTAATTCTTTCACAAACTGGTAAAAAATAATCGGGATGCGAGGTACTCTATCTCTCGTGTCGTTCCCCCAAGGCTGCCGTCCACCTATGGAATTATGGCATTCCATCCCCCTCCCACGAGTTGAGTCCCCCCTAGAATGCAACACAGGTCAAACAACACAAACAACACTCCTGTGGAATGGTCTAATTCCATAGCCACATGTTTAACTTGGCCCCACCTGTGATTTGCAGCAAGCAGTGGTTGAGGTTGGTTTGAGAACATGTATTCAACATTTGACGTGCAGAAGCAATATCCCTTCACTGCAATACCGAGCGCTTTTGTTAGGTAACGTTTGGGTTTTCCACCAAACACGGTGTCTTGCAAAGCCTTTTGCTTGTGGAGATGTTGATAATATTTTTTGTAAAACTAATCATTGACTGGTCTGATTTTTCTTTTTTTCTTTCTTTATTAATTTGCATTATATATTTTTAACAAACAATGCTTAGGTTAGCCTGAAATATAGTCCAACCGTCATAATGGCATTTTTACATTTTTACTTTACAAGATAATACATGAACTACCTGACTAAAATATGACCTGTTATGGAATATGTATCTATCATCCACTTCATTAATACTTTGTTGCGTCTATATATTTAAAGTGTGTGTGTGGATTTAAACCTGCACTTTGTACGTTTTCCCATTAGCAGCCTCTAGTGGCTTGAGTTGTCGCTACAGTTATAGCTCAAAGTGCAGGTTGAAGTTGTGGATATAATGAGAGAGCAAACAATGCAATCTCCAGATCCTATCTCACATTGGCAGGTTTCTTGGCAGGTGCTCTGTGGGCCCTGGCGGGCACTGCTGCCGCCGCCTGCTCCTCAGCGGGCGGCGCATAGGCGGGGTTGGCGATGGACACCATGCTACAGGTCTGCAGCGGGTCGTGGAAGGCATGCGCCGTGTGGTTGAGGGGCGTGGCTTCGTGACGCACCGCCTGGCCCTGCCTCTCGCACTGCTGGTACAGACACAGACTCAGAACCACGGCGGCCACCAGCAGAACGCAGCTGGCCCCTGACAGGACGTACACGGCCAGGGCCTCCGCGTCGTAAGCGGTGGCGACAGGCACGCATCGTTTGTGTGACACCGCGCCTGCGGAGTTGCGGGCGCTCACACACACGGTGTACACGTGGCCGCCCGCCACCAGGCCGAACACGTCGGTCTGCCGCGTCCATGAGCTCACACTGCCATTACTCAGGACGCTCCCGTCGCCACGGAGCACCCAGACCAGGAACGCGCTCGCCGCCGAGCCCGGGGCGCACCAGCGCACGCCGGCAGCCGTTGGCCACACCCTCGTCACCTGCAGGGCCACCACCGGGCCCGGGGGCGCCGAGGGGTCCCCGGGGCACCTGCAGTTCCACGCCTTGAGGGCCTGGAGCTCGGGGCAAGGCCTCTGCAGGTGAACACAGGGGTTGTAGTCACAGGGAGGCGCAGGGGTTGCCTTGGGCTCCATCGTGGGCTCCCCCACATTGGGGTCCCCTTGGTTCTTTTGTTCTGCAGGCTCCACCTGCACAGGAGTGCGTGTGCTGCTGCTGATTGATGTGGGTACAGTAGAGGGCCTTGATGGGGCGGCCGGAGTTACGTAGGGAGGTGGAGTCATCTGCTCTCTGTGGGTGGTGCCGAGGGTGGGGCCGGAGCCTGCTACTCGCTGGCTCGTGGTGGTCACCGCCGGTGAGGATGACATGTGAGATGAGGTGGGCGGAGCCAGAGGGGCATCTGAGGGCATCACCTTTCCAGGGTGTGGAGTGGGCACCTGGGTGCCAACAGGTAGCGATGCAGACTCTGTAGTGGTATAAGTGGGTGCTCCAGAGGCATTGTTAAACGCTCTGCACACAAACAGGCAGAGAGACAGTAATCAGTAAGACTTCAGATTATTTATGGATTAGATGCAGATAGGATTTTAGTTTATGCATTAATTTTAATATATGAGGAATAGAGCAACAATATGCTTTCAGTGGATATTTGAGATTTTAGATGGAGCTTCTTCATGATTGTAGGTCGTCTTTTGATAAATCAGTTCTTCATTCAGGATGCACAAGTAAAACATTTCAACACCTTCATAAAGTCAGAAATTGAATAGTTCATAACATGCAACATTTGATGTTTTCTTTAGAGAAATTGAGAAAAATGAGCATTCCTGTATTTCCTAATTTTAAAAAGCCGCTGTGAACTGACCTGGAGCTGGTGACGGTGTTGGCCGTGTTGTGGGGTACTGTGGTGGACGTGGGCCTGTCAGCCGTGCCTGGGAAGACCTTTGGGATGGAGGTGGACGAGAGCTCACCTGCTGTTGCTATCCACAGAGTACACACAGCCATGCAGTACCCCCTACAGCACAGGGAATCAGCTTAACTCTCAACCAGGGGAAGATTGTGCTCAAAACTCATATATATATATATATATACACAGTATATACACACACACACACACACCAAAACAAAAGCATGCATGCACACATACACAATAATTATTTATTACATTTAGCATTCATCCGACGAAGAAACACACTACACACAATGTCTGAGATCTCTTTCTCTCTGTGTCTAAACGCGCGCACACACACACACCAAAACACATCTCACCAGCATGTCACTCTTCTCCTGTGCTCCATGAGACTTCAGAATGGATGTTTGGAATGGACCCAGAAGGAGAACCCTGCTCACAGAGGTCTAGGTGCAGTTAGTAGGCAGTGGTTGGGGTTCCAATACCCTGCGTAGTAACAGGGCTCTCCTGCAGTCTCCCTGCACTGATACCAGATGCCAGCTACAGCTAGGATGTGCCACTCTCTCTGTTGTTCTCTTAGTCTCTCTCTCTCTCTCTCTCTCTCTCTCTTCTCTCTCTCTCTCTCTCTCTCTCTCTCTGTGTAATACCTCTCAACAAACTCACACACAGCAACACCCCCCCACCCCCATACACACACATGTTGTATATAGTTGCAGTGTTTTAACCCTCACAGCTCAGGCCATACTGGAGGAGGGGGTCGGGGAGGTTTTTATGGCAGCCCAGACCAAGCACCGTGTCTCGGGGCAGCTGGTGATGGATGCACTCCCCCCCCCCCCCCCCCCCCCACCCCCCCACCCAGTACCAGGCTCTGCTGCAGCCGCTGCAGACACCGAGAATGCGCTCCGGAATGCCTCCGCATATCTAAGAGTTGAGCTCACGCTGATAAGAGTTGTCAAGTGAGCAAACACACACACACACACACACACACTCACTCACACACTCTCTCTCACACACACACACACACTCACTCACTCACTCACTCTCTTGTCGAGTAATTTGTTCAGAGACACCCAACACTGTGATACTACTTGAAAAGTCTAATAAAATGTTTCATAACATATGAGTTGTGATGATGATTTTTCTTCTTTATTAATTTTTTAAAGGGCCATCCAGTTAAGGGCAATCTCATGCCCTGGCTGATCCTCATTAGCATAAGGGTGATAGCTGTGCCAGGGGGCAGGGGCGGCACCAGCGATTTTGGGCCCCATGAAAAGAAACCATATAGGGCCCCACCACGGCCGAGAGGGAAAAAAGTCACGTTATTTAACAAAAAACTAATTTGAACATAATTTAGACCATCATTATATATATGGAACCATATAATACTGTGATAACTTTACTATGTGGTTAAATTAGGTTTGCTTGGAGTATCATACTTAAGAGAACATTATTTTCATGTTTGTTTAAGCATTTATTATGTAAGAGGGTGACAGGGGCCCTCCAGTATATTTAGTTTTATTCTTTTTTATTCAAATTTCAGTCTATCAACCAATATATTTTGTAAATTTTATTGTAGTTGCGTCACTAATTACTTAGAAGAAAAGAAATCCAAATAAAAGCAAACTTTGAATTTCAGGCTTTTAGCGGGACCCCCCTCCACTTTGGGCCCTGGGTCAGTCCCACTTCCCCCCCCCAGTCCGACGGCCCCGCCAGGGGGCCAATAGATAATCGATAGGCGGTCCTGTCGGCCAATCACGTCCACGACTCAATCAGCCGCGGCGTCTACGTGCTGGATTTAAAGCGGCACTAGAAACCAACTAAGAACACTCGAACCCAAGCCGCACGACACAGGGACTAGAACACTAGTGCGTCTTGAAACGACGATGAACTCTTTCGCGTTCGTGTTTCTAAACGTGTTGTGCATCAACGCGTTGGACCTGAGCCACGTGGAGGAGACCAGGGAGCAGGAGGAGCGCGTGTTTCTGGGCTCGCTGGGCCTGTCCGCGAGGCCCCGGCCCCCCGCGGCGGGACGGCCCTCCCCCCGCCGCGGCGTGCCGCCGGCGCTGTGGCGGATGTTCCGCAGCAGCAGCGACGCCGACGACGACACCACCGACGCGCCGCGGGGGAGCGGCGAGGCGGCGGCGGCGACGTCGTCGTCGTCGTCGTGTGTGGTGTCGGAGTACGGTGTGCGCGGGAACATCATCCGATACGTGCAGGACCAAGGTAAAGATAAGAAGTTTAAAAAAAGTTTGTTAGAAAATGTTAAACAGAAAACTGCATCGCCCAGTTTATAAACTACATGTGCTTTTATTTGGATCACGTCGTAACGTGCAAATTCACATAACATTTATGTTCGTGGTAAATGGAGAAGGTATGTCTGGAAGTTTAACGTTTCTGGTAATCACATAAGTAATCTCACATGTGGCCAAAGAGGGTGTTTTATAGTGTAATCAGGCATGGCATTTACGTGATTATAGATAATACAATAGTATTGTCCATTTGTGTTTGCTATGTCTAATATCCTTGTTTATATGTGGAAGCTAGAATGTAATGGTAATTACGGATGGGTTGTATATAACATAATAATCTTGATCTTGCAATTATCCTTATGAGTCTACATTCTTTGAACTGCTCTGTGCACTAGATCATTGGTTCTCAAAGTGGGGTCCCCGGACCCCCAGGGGTCCGCGCCCCGTAGCCGTGGGGTCCGCGAATTAGTTTGCTATAAATTATACAATGGTGCTGTATCATAGGGGTTGCATAGTCTAGTCGGCGTAATGACCACAAGTCGACTCCTGCCAAACACGGACTTGCACATGAAGTTTGTGAAAGTACTTCGGAAAAGATGAAACCCGCGGGTGACCCGCAACAAAGTGATTTGCGGGTGACCCGCAACAAAGTGATTTGCGGGTGGTATTTTATCGCAATTTCTTCCGGGTTCGGTTCTGGGTGAAACAAACAAAATGTGGGTCGGATCCCGCGTTTTGGGGAAAATGCGTGGCTGACGAGTGTAAGGTGATCATTATGAGACGTTTTCACTGCTCATGGTTATTAAAGGATATGCGGGTCTTGTGCCGTCGGGCTATATGCGGATGTGGGTTCGGTATTGCGCGTTGCGGGGGGGGCAGGTCTTGAAATCAGACCCGTGCAGGAACTAATTTTCAGTTAAATGTTTGTTAGAATAAAAAAGGATCCTCTCTTATTTTGTTGTGCCGGCGTGGATTGCATATGCTTCGAGTTGTAAACTTATGCCATATAATTGCTGACACCGAATGAGACATTTTGAATGTTGGAATATAAAATTTCGTTACATAATATAATAAGCTGTTACGTCTGTGTGGAAACTAGCAATATAATTCTCCTTGATAACCGTCGGCCAGCAGGAGAGGAGATGACTCTCAGAGCAGTTTTCTAGCCATGTTCAAACTCTAGCCACTGTCTTTATTTCCTACTTCATTGATAGAAAGGTCGACTTGAAAAAAATCAGTAGTTGTGCAAGACCTAATGCATCGTTAAAAAGTGCATATCTACAGACTGGGAGTATTTGCGCCAATAAAACAAGCATTTTGTGTCCATTACGCTCACCCATGTAAGCTTTGGGCCAAAAGAAACTGATGATTGAGGCACATCACGTGTGACACGTCAATCAAATGCAATTTGAATAAAATAACATGTTTAAAAGTATATATGTGGTATTAACATGATTCAAATTGTAATGTGTTTCTGTTTATTATTATGAAACGGGTCTGAAGTATTTAGGTTGAAACATTTTAGAATACAAATGGCTCCAATGGCATTTAAGAGTACAATTTTTATGAGGGGGTTGTTGGAAAACTGTCTCTCCTGTAAGGGGTCCCTGGCCCCAACAAGTTTGAGAACCCCTGCCAGAGATTATAACCAATCTAGTCCTTTTTAACACGTATGTTGAGTGGCAATAAGCCTACAACCATAGAACAGTTTCCTACTTGCCCAAAAGTGATTCCAGCTCCCCTACCTTGTGACTGAAAGGTTATTTATGCCTCAAAATGACCTGCTTTCATTCATGGGGGTTTTATTGTAATGATTATAGCCCACCCAGTCCTTCTAACCTGTTAACATCCCCTTTTAAAATGGCCAATACAACCAGTAACAGTTTTCCTTTTGCCCAAAAGTGATTCCAGCTCCTACCTTGTGACTGAAGGTTATTTGAGTCTCAAAATAAGGAGTTAGTATCTCAAAATAATGAGTTGTGGCCCTATAGGAACGCCTTATAAATGCCAATAGCATCCACTAGATGGAGTCGGTGACTGTCAAATGTGACCCTGGCTGTGACCGAGACTGTTTGTGGTTTACTAATGAATGAATGAATATAAAACACAAACCTAGAAGTGAATTATGTCTAGAAATATTATTTTGATGGAGAAAGTGTCTATACAAATAAACATCAGGGGGTGCCCTGACGCACAGTGGATAGATGGTGAATACATTGGACCCACAGCAACTATATGCCATTTCACCCTCATGCATTGTATTGGCCAACATAGTGGACAATTTATTTTACTGCTGATTAAATGCACTCACTGAAACACTTGAAGTACAGCTGTATGACTGCATTTGCCATTTTTACTTGTAGCCTACTTTTGTTTTTGTATGAATGTTGGTGTTAACATTTTAAGATGGCATGAACTGTTTGTCCACTAGGTGGCTCCAAACATACTAACACGTCTACTCTTGATGTAGCAGAAAGATAAAGGACAGAGCCTGGGCCCTCATTCATCAATAGTCCAAAAGTTCTAAATCCTATCATACTATTTGGGGAAATTGTACACAGAAAAAAGTTGCCACTTATCAAGCCTGTCGTACACCCACCAGTGCGCATTTCCTTCGATAAATAACATGTCATTCTAAAACCTCATGCCCACTGAACTCATGACCATAAATGTACACCACTATCACCATATAGGGTCACAAAAAAAATCCCCCTTTCCACAGGAAATGTGTGAATGAATATGATGCAATGGAAATCTATTATTAAACTGTTGATGGAAAGCGAACAGAAAAACAATAAGAAAATGCATGACATTAAAGTTCTTGTGACAGTGTTGTCAAAGTAGAGGAGACTATGCTCCCTTCTAAACTAAAGAAGGTGGCATTGGAGAGTGCGTTTGCTGTAGACGGTGTCGCACAGTGGCCTATATCAGAAGTTAAATGTACCTTCACCTGAAATTAATCGCTGTAAAAGTGATCGCTTGTCGGCGCTGGTCTAACAGGTGAGGGATGGCATGAGCCTGATCAAGTCCTCTATCTGCACATGGCATCACAAAGTGCATTCCCTTTCTGTTTAGGCTACGTGATTGCAGTCTATCTCAAACAACGTCGGTACATGTTGGGTTAGAAGTCCCTCTTTATACTAGTTTTGAATGTAAAAACTTGTCACTATCACAGAAGACTGTCAGTAGCAAGCATTACATTAGCAATAAGAAGTAGCAATTGATTGTATATGCGCAGGGTTGTCGGGTCAGTCAATCATTAGGCAAATGATGCATGAATTTGGGGCCCCCCCTGGTGGTTGTGTAGCTCGACACAGCAGCTTGGTTGGCTGTGTAGGGAGGGCTGGCGCTGAAGAGATGGTTTACTACATGTGGGAATTTCTTTGCTTTGATTAAAAGTTTAAACCGCAGTAGTGAGCCCAGAGGGGTGGGCCGTTCCAATTCGTAGCGTTAAACGGATTAAAATGTTTGCGTCAGATGATTTGAAATTAATTGCCGTTTAATCAGCAGTCATGGGCATATAGGAGATACAGGTTTAATTTGGATGCTCTCATAGTTGAACTGAGTCTGTCTACTAATTGTATTGCAGGCAGGTTCGTGTCTGGCTGGGGTGGCCAGGACTCTGTGGAGAAGCACCTGTTCTTCAACATGTCGGTCCTGCAGCCCGTGGAGCAGCTCTCTCTGGCCCGGCTGGAGGTAAAGTTTCAGTGGGGAGTGCTCAGGGCCCCGGAGTTCATCCTGGGGCCCCGTGCTTTTGACGTGTCCCTGTATAAAGTGGTTCGACCCACTCTGAAGGGAGCGAGTCACGAAGCCAACCGCAGGCTCCTGTTATCCCAGTCGGTGGCGCTGGGACCCGAGCCCGCCTCCCTCATACTGGACCTGACCTCCCTGGCCGAGGCCTGGCGCAAAGCGGGCCGCAACTACGGCCTGGTGATATCGCTGCAGCCGCAGGATGCCCACCCCGAGGAGGAGCTCATCCCCTTCCACGCCGGCAACACAGCCTCGCTGCCGGCATCCGCGACTCCGCCGGAGGTCCATGCCGTGCTGGTGGCTGTGTCGCTCAACCCTGAGCAGTGCCGCTCCAGGCAGCGGCGGAGTACCGTCCACCTGCCCGTGACGCCCAGCAACGTGTGCAAACCCCGGCGCCTCTACATCGACTTCAAGGACGTGGGCTGGCAGGACTGGATCATCGCGCCGCAGGGCTACCTGGCCAACTACTGCCACGGCGAGTGCCCCTTCCCACTCAGCGAGAGCCTGAACGGCACAAACCACGCCATCCTGCAGACGCTGGTGCACTCGCTGGACCCGCGTGGGACCCCACAGCCATGCTGTGTGCCCGTCCGCCTCTCGCCCATCTCCATGCTGTACTACGACAACAATGACAACGTGGTGCTCCGGCACTACCAGGACATGGTTGTGGACGAGTGTGGCTGTCGATGAGGACGTGGTCTGGTAAACACTGCCGCCCAAACCCCTGCTGCTGGTGGGACAAGGGCCAATACATTTTAGGTATTTTTTTTTTAATAAAACTATTGTGGAAAGTACTTGATATTTGTTTTTTGTTAAAGTTTGCAGTACATTAGTTGGCAGATGGCAAACACAAAGTGATGTAATTCTACAGATTGATCCCAGAGGAAATTGTTAGTTGCTCTGCTCAAGCCAGAAAGCAAAGTACATGGGAAAACAAATTTATAAAAAGTAAAATATGCTTGTGTATAAAATACAAACATGAATAAAGGAAGTTAAGTTGTCTATTGGTATATTGCAGGCCTATCACAAGTCTTCTGAATAAAAGTACAATGGTTGGGTACAAAGTGACTTAAATTGACAGGACAGTTCAGATTGACTGCCTCACTACATTTTTGTATGTGAGAGGAATCATTCAAATTGGAGTGATTTAGGATTTCAATGTTAAAATAATTGTATTATAAATTTGTTTTCATAACGAGGATTATACATTTAGTTCAGACTAAGTGGAGCCTCGCCTTCCTATGAGAAGCCAGAACTGCCTTTGCTACATTCTACCAAACCTAGTTAAGTCATTTCAATCAACCTCCATTATACCACCAGGTTTGATGTGATTGGCATTACAAGCAGTTTAAAAATGTGCATGTGATTGTAATGAAGTGACATCACAAGTGGGAGTTTCCACCTGGATGTAGGCCTATGACATGATCAGACTACAAACACCACACCTGCTGGTATAAGTAGTGCCTCTTTAAGAGCAGTTTTACCATAAACCTTGTGAAAGATGCCAGTCTGTGCAAGTAATGAAATCTATGAAAGGAAGGTGGAGTAGACTTGATGCATTATCTTTGAATATACAGAATGTACAGTATACATACTATATATACACAAACGCACAAATCTTAGTGAGTGACCGCAATTAGACTAACTCGGCCATGTTAACAAGTGCACGCACATAATTTCACAGTAATGAAATCACAGAAAGAACATTTGCTTTGTTAGTTGACCTTCTAGTTAGTCCCGTCTCCTATCTGTTATCTGCAAAGTTCAAAACACGTTTAACTGACGGGAGCTTGCATCGCATCACCACGAGAGGTTTGACTTCCCTTATTCTGTGGTTTTCAGCCCCATAAAAGAACTGACCTGTCATGGTGGCTTGTTTGCATTTCTGTTTGCCAGCTGGACGCTGTACCCCCCCCCCCCCCCCCCCATGTGGTCAACACCAGGTACTTGTCCCTGGAGACCAAGCTGCTGCAGCATGACCGACGTCAGCAAGGAGCAGCAGCGCTTGGTGGCGGCTGTCCTCACCGTGCCTGTAGCTCCTCCGACTCGACGTCGGCAGAGGATGAAGAGGAGGTGGGCCGGTCACTCTGGAAGTTGAAGCCCCAGCGCACCTTGGCCAGGTCCATGCCGACGGCCAGCAGGGCCTGGAAGTCCTGCTGCAGCTGGCGGTGGTCCACGGGCCCGAAGAGGTTCCTCCGCACGAGGCCTGGGAGTCGACGCCACCCAGACGCGACGCCTCCAACTCACACACCGCCAATGTTGCTGTAGATTTAGTGGCGTTAGGTTAACCTGCTGAGTCTGAATGAGGTGCGATGTTACTGGCATGGGACACACATACACAATTCTTAAAGGATTCTTGGCACACCACTCAGTGCCATCCATCTAACTCATCAAATTCAAGGCCCGTGGCAAATAGCACAACATTTATGCATATACTGACAGAACGCACCCAGCGACTTTACACCCCACTCCCCTTTGCCACTGTAGAGAGACCGCGTGCTCTCCACTAGGTATATATAGTTGGAAGTGATGCAAAAGAAAACCAATTGGATATCGCCCCTAGTGGCGATATCCAATGTCTTCGACCATTACACTCTACTGTGTGAAGGTGTCAATAAATACACTCCCGTTAATCACGACCATTCCCCACAGCTGAATCAATTACAGGTCACTGGGATCTGGGATCACTTTTGGGCAGGTGGGAAACTGTGTTATGGGTTGTAGGCTTATTGGCGCTTTAAACATAGTTAATGTGGTAAAAATGATTGGATTGGTTATAATCTAGGGCACAGAGCAGGTCAAAAAATGTCAAAGTCAACGTGTTGTGCACATGTACATCATAACACAGGGCCACTCTGAACAGTGAGCAAAAAGTAAGCAAAAAAAGACAAAATAGGGGAAAAAATGTATTTATATACATATATATATATATATACATATATGTATACACACAGACATCGGAAATATAATATAAGGATGATATATAACCCATAACCCATCCGTAAATAGCATAATTCAATTCTAGTTTACAAATATAAACGGAAGGAAGGAAATTAGACATACCAAACACATATCTACATCAGCAACAATTAATGCTGTCGTAAATGTCATGTCTGATAACACTATAAACTGCAAACATTTCTTTGGCCACAATTGTGATTATTTGATTACCAGAAACATAAACAAGTATATTAGACATACCAAACAGATATCGACATCTGCAACAATGCTGTAATATTGTCTATAATCACGCAAATGTCATGCCTGATCACGTTATAAACTGCAAACACTTATTTGGCCCCAAGAAGACGCATGTGGGGCACCTCACAACAGCTCACGACTTCCCGAGAAAAAGACGAGCATGTTCGGTATTTTCTTTGTCTTCCACGATGCGCCCCATCACGCCTGTGATGTTGACCAATAGGAGCACAGAGCACTATAAACAAACATGGCGAAGCGAGGAATGAAGTTGTTTGTTTGATTGTTTTGTATTCAGTGTATTTGTCAGGGACAGTATATTAATAGACAGTACTGTAAATATGCCAGAATTAGCCAGGAGGCTAGTTTCCATCTGTAGTCCCTGGCCAGGTTGCCATTGGCAGCTAAAATTACAATTACATTTAAAACAAATTTAAAACAATAGTCATGCAGTAAGTCATCACTTACAGTAAAAATAGAACACAGACATGGGCAGCAAATAGAAACAGGGTAGATTATCGTTCAACAAGCAGAGACAAACAATTTCAGGACAACTTAAATTACAGTTTAAACAGATTAAAAAAACAGACATACACAAAGAGAGATATGAGCAGAGACCGACAGACAAATATGAGCAAAAGGACAACAGCAGCACTAAGGTAAGTCAAGCAGAAGGGCAGTATAGCAGCATAACAACTTGTGGGTTGACAGATGATGAAGGCATCGAAACTAGTGCTGACAGACTTGGTGGTTTGTGAGCCATGTTCTTAACGCCCTGAAAAGGACCTGTAAGTGGTAAGTTCCCTGATGTGGGCTGGTACAGCATTCCATTCAAGTGCTGCTTTAATTGAAAAGGCAGATTGACTGAAAGCAGATTTTCTTAGTGGGATAATGCAGTTTCCTCTTGTAGTAAACTGATTTGTATTTGCTTGTTGCCTAACAAAGCAACTGAGTGGGGGAGGAGCCATGCCATGAACAATTTTATCGATGAGACATGTTAGATTTGCAGGTCAGATTTTCCCAGATGTTACAGTGGTGAAAACTATTACGTTTCTTGTCAATGGTTTTTATGGTTTGTTTATATAATGATTCTAGTGGCCTCAATGTTGAACTGCTTGCCTGTGACCAGCTTGTTAAACAGTAGGTCACGTACAATATGATCATAGCATTCATGTACATTCTAGCAGCCTCGGTTGACATGCAATCCCTTATGAATCTGAAATTTGCTAAGTCGTACTTGACCCTGTTACAAACCTTCTTAGCCTGAGTTTTAAAGGAGAGATTTGAGTCTATCACAATCCCAAGATATTTGAGTTCTTTGGCAACTTCTAAACTTTGTCCAAGTACAAGTATGTGTGGCTCAATGGTATTGCTAGTTTTCTCAGTGAAATACATGCTAGTGGTTTTTGACACATTTAGTTGTAGACAGCAATGGCTTAACCATTCGGTAACATGGGCCATTGCATTGGTTAAGATGGAGGCATCTTGGCTTTTTGTATTGCTGTGTACATACTGACTCACCGGCCACTTTATTAGGTACACCTGTTCAACTGCTTAATGCAAATATCTAATCAGCCAATCACATGGCAGCAAGTCAATGCATTTAGGCATGTAGACATGGTCAAGACGATCTGCTGAGGTTCAAACCGAGCATCAGAATGGGGAAGAAAGGTGATTTAAGTGACTTAAATCAGTTGTATTTCAGCAACTGCTGATCTACTGGGATTTTCACCCACAAACATCTCCAGGGTTTACAGAGAAAAGGTAATGAGGCTTGAGCCTGAGGCTGAGGCTACAATTCGCACAGGCTCGTCAAATTTGGACAATAGAAGATTGGAAAAACGTAGCCTGGTCTGATGAGTCTCGATTTCTGCTGCGACATGCAGATGGTAGGTAGAATTTGGCGTAAACAACATAAAAGCATGGATCCATCCTGCCTTGTATCAACGGTTCAGGCTGGTGGTGGTGGTGGTGTAATGGTGTGGGGGGATATTTTCTTGGCACACTTTGGGCCCCTTAGTATCAATTGAGCATTGTTTAAACGCCACAGCCTAACTGAGTATTGTTGCTGACCATGTCCATCCCTTTATGACGACAGTTTACCCATCTTCTGATGGCTACTTTCAGCAGGATAACGCACCGTGTCACAAAGCTCAAATCATCTCAAACTGGTTTCTTGAACATGACAATGAGTTCACTATACTCAAATGGC
>PIJE02000074.1:601338-626297 GCA_002895965.2 Coryphaenoides rupestris | reverse complement strand
TTTTCATCCCTGAAGCATTTTCTTCACTCATTACACTCATTTGTTTTCCTCCCAGTAACAGTGTCGATCATTGGGGACAGCTATGTCCGGCGTGCTTCCCAGAGAGCTGCAGAGACCATGGGAAAGCCACCTCAGCATGCCAGGCATCAGTGTCTGCTGGTTTGGCTGGGGTGGACTGCGGTGGAAAGGCCTTTTTCCTCTTCTTTACCATCTACCTGCAAGAAAGAGCAGCACTGGATGGCCTCATCATCCACTGTGGTGGCAACGACATGGGGCGGATGTGTTTTGAATGTGTTTTTTAATATCAGTGTTATACCAATACAACTGGAACATGAATATACAGTATGCAGTTCACCCATGTTTGTTACTATTGTTACTACTACTTTAACTGTTGTCAATGTGGCGCTGTAAATGAGGCCACTATTAGTTTTGCCACTATATCATGTGATGTTCTCATGTCTCAGTTGGAGAATCTTTTCCCATTTCATCATAGACAGCATAGGAATAAAATAACAATTATAACTCTGAGATAAGGCATTTACATTGAATGCACTAAAGCAAAAAGTGAGCAAGCTATGGCCTAAGTCATCTATAATGTAATGTAATGTAAGGATCCACACGTCAATTTAAACATACATATCAATTTAAACAAATTAGCTGCTTGCTTCTTTGTAAAATATCAAAAAAGGTCAAAAAAGTGCTGAAGTGATGACTCTCAAAGTGTTCACTGCACAGACAGAATTCTTGTTCGGAGTCCAGTCCACTGGTCCAGCCTGTCTGGATCACCTAGCAGAAACCTTTACATAGACAAATATATATCTTAACAAATGTATGCCAATTCTTCACAGACTTTATATCTAAACAATATAAATAACATTTTAACAGACAATATACCAAGATGGAGAGAGTGTTGGTGAACCCAAATTCAAAATCTCCTGGAGCAAAGTCCATAAGACATTCAGAGCAAGACCAGTACCTGTTAAGAAGGACTACAGCTACATGATGGCCATGGTGGCAGATATTCTCTCTGTGTCGGATTCAAACCAGGACATGGACATGAGAGTAAACCAAACACATACCATGGCTCCACAAGAGAGACAACCCAGATCACTTATTATTTTTGAGACACAGGAGTTCTCATGTTTCAAGTAGTTGCAGGTTAGGTTTGAGTCCCTTTGTACTACTGAAAGGGGCCAAGTGTGAAGTTTTCATAAATTCCATGAAATACATGTACTGTACATATGATTCATATTTGGGTTAATTGCGTAACAAAAATGTATTCAAAGAGTAACATTTTTGTATGATAATCAATTTTATTGACCAGTGTACAGCTTTTGTTCCTGATGAAATTTATTCACATCTGAATCATACAGTTTAAATACAATACAAATTCTCCATGCCTCATCCACTTCTGTATTATCAATATCTCCATTTACAAACCCTGTATAAATTCCACTTGGTTCAGGGTAGACATGTCTTATTTTGATCACTGCACATGATGGAATGACTCTGCGGATTCTTCTTCCCAGCCTGCCATGCGTCCACCATGTAAATTGCCGATATGAGGCATATCTGTAAGACCTGAAACCAGAAATATTGAAACAAATGTACTGTTATGTTGTGAAGGAATGATAAGTTGTTTGCCTCAAACTGTAAAAGCCATAAAAAACAATCACACAAAAGGTAGGGTCCAATTATTGCTTTGCATCATAAATCTCCACTGTCACTGTCAAAACAATCATGTCACCTGAAGTAAGAAATATATTTTTAAAACCGACAAATACTTTTCATTAACTCCTATATATTTTAATCTGATGTTTTGAGGTATTGGCTGAGGTAAGCACAAAATGTTATCAATTTAGACAGTGTGGAAGGTGTTAAGCTGTTCTAATATTCATTCATTCATTTTCTACCCCTTGTCCTGTTCAGGGTCGGGGGTGTTCTAATATTGAATATGTGAAAAAGAACTGAAGGGTGACATTTTGTGACTCATAATATTTGATATTTAATATCAAAATGCCAGTGAGGCATAAGGATTGATACATTATAACTTTAGCTCTTATTAAATATATTTCACCATGTAAAACATACAGAAATATGTAGGATAAGATTTGGTAGCCTAACTGTGGGCATGGGCTGATGTTTTGACTTGCCTATTGGAGATTTGGTTCCGATTTGGTAGGCCAGCACTCTCCCGGTCGTGGAGGCTGACGAGGGCAGCCCACAAAACATCAGGATTGAGGCAAACTGCCTCGAAGTTTTCATGTGCTGTTATGCACGGGATATCTGTTGACACAATCAAACGTGATCAACTTGTTTTGTGTGATTTACTATGTTCAGTATATATTATTATATAATGTGTAACGGACTATTCAAATCTATTTTAGAATACGTTTGATCCCGATGCTTACCGTGAACAGCTTCTGACAGAGAGTGGAGCTCTTTGCAGAAAACGCTCTCTCTCCGAGTTGGCATTGGCAAGCAACTGCTGCACAAACACCAGCTATTTTGGCCCACTCTCTCCTGTTCATCCATCTGATCTTCCTCATTTTCAAGTGCATTTTGAGTGATTTCTTCTCTGTCAATGCGCTCGGGTTCAAATTGAAAAGGCTGAACGGAAGACATTGCGAATGTACCGCTAGATGGGGCCGACACCACACTGAAGCAACCATTTGACGTCATTACCCGGAATGCATTGCAACGTAAACAACAATGGCGACGTTCGAGTGAAATACATTTTTCGAAATGTATAAAAACTAAACAGAATATTTTTAAGATCACGTTTTTATAGCTGAAGCAAATGTTTATCATTTAAAGGTCTATTATTCCTCGAGTCGGAGTTCACTTTAAGGAAACGTGGTTAGGAAAAGTGGACATGGAGAGTATTTTGTAGACTTTTCGACTGTAGCCCTGGTCCCTCAGCAAGGGAACAGGAAGGACAGAACAGAAAGTAGCAGATGTTCTGTCAGGAGATCTTTAGAAGGTCTCACTCACTACAAGGTGCCAGGATGAATGCTCTCACCCCATCTAATCACGCCACTGGCGGTGAGGCTATTTCCACCGATTCACACCAAATATAGCCATGTCAAGTGTATTAGAATTGCCTTTCATCCCCTTCACAGCATCTTGAGGGCTGATGATACAGCCGCGCTTGAAGACTGTATCCTGAGAACCTGAACTTCAACTTCTGGACAACATCAACTTTAGAGAACACAGAACAGCGTACACTTGCTTACTATGCATGCCCATGAGCAGACAACGTTTTGTACATGACTGTACTAGTATCACAGGTGGCAAAAGTATACACATCCTTTACTTAAGTAGAAGTACAGATAATTGTGTAAGAGACGACTCTGGTAAAAGTTGAAGTACTCATTCAAATTATTTACTCAAGTAAAAAGTCAAAAGTAGCCATTTTAATTCGTAATATATTGAAAATAATAATTAACTTGGCTCCAATGTGGAAAATCAGTTTTCAATGCCAGCAACAGAACTGGAAACATTGTTATCAAAACAAGAACACACTTCAGGTCTAATTACTCTTTTGTTGAAAATCATAATATGTCACATGTTCTTCATAAAACAGGGCCATTCTGAACAGCAACATTTTTGTGCTATGGCAGGCGACAGTACGCAAAAACTAATCAAAAGACGCACACACACGCACACATACACATATATATATTAGGGCTGTGAAAGTTAACACATTAATAACACGTTAATGCAAATTTCTTTTAACGTCACAAATTATTTTACTGCGCGATTAACGCAGGTCTATTGGCCCTCAGCCCGCCCCGTAGTTTCAGAGCACATTGACGTTGTTGTTAGTTGGATGGCGGGCGATTCTAGAGAACAGAGAAATGGATCAGAGAGAGTGAGTGAGTGAGTGAGAGAGATAGATTCTAGTTGTTGTATACAAAGAAATGGAAGTAGGCTATAGCCTAAC
The DNA here is from genome assembly GCA_002895965.2 of Coryphaenoides rupestris. Lineage (NCBI taxonomy): Eukaryota > Metazoa > Chordata > Actinopteri > Gadiformes > Macrouridae > Coryphaenoides > Coryphaenoides rupestris. The sequence continues at coordinate 622,351 of PIJE02000074.1, read as the reverse complement.
TGTGATATACTCCTAGTTCTGTATTACACTGCCTTTGCACTATTTCATGCTCACTATTTTATAATTTTTCTATCATCCTGTTTTGATCCCACATAGTAGAAAGGGATGTTTTTGTGAGCCTTTATTTTCCCCACGTGAGGTTGGACACAATTGTGTGAGATTGTTGGACAATGTGTCCATGTTGTTGTGATGTATCAGGTCCATCGTTTTGTGTTAATGGCTGCTTACATTTTTTTTAGTGAGGGATGTTTAGTGAACCTTTACAAGTGTGAAGTTGGACACACTACATAGTGTTAGTAGGACACATAAGTGATGTTACATTTAACAGGTTAATTTGCCAATGTAAGCTTGTTGGGCTTGAGTTTGCCATCAGCTTATTTGTTGAGCTTTTTTTAATACAAAATGCAGTACAGAAATTCGAGGTTGTAATTGACAATATTCTGAAGAATATTTGTCATTGTTCCAATGACAAACAAAAATTTGCAGAAAGCATATTTGTCCACTCATATGTTGATAAGAGTTTTAAAAACTTGATGAATATCCCTTTAAAAGGTACATTTAGAACAGATAAAAAGTGTGATTCATTTGCAATTAACTATGGACAATCATATGATGAAATATTTTAATCGATTGACAGCATTGACATATATATATATGCATATACTGTACATACACATGCATACATACATACAATAACTTTCACTGACCTCCGCCCGTTGTGATTTATACTGTGACTACCCACCGTGGTTGTAAAAGGGACTAGAATTATTCCATGTGATGACGACGGTAAGACGGTAAGCTTCATAACCTTTCGATTTTGAGTGCAAAACATTTGTATATGCTTTGATTTTATATTGTTGACCACGGTATAAGTGATGATAATCCACGGGTAGGTGTGTGTTAAACGGTTTTCTTCGTGGAAACTTAAAAACGCATCACGCACACCTACCCGTGGATTATCCCTGACACATCACCTGGCCTGAAAGAGCAGAGATGCTGAACGGCAACTCCAGAGAGAAAATAATGAACCGTAGACAAACAGAGAAGGAGAGAACTGTCAAATGGAACACATAACAATATGGATGCTGACAGAGAACGGCTGCAGAGTGAAAGTGGAAGTAACAAAAGGAGGTGGTATCAGCTCAGGGAGGCCCAGCCATGCTACGCCAGTGGTCAGTGTCTGACAGGAGTAGTAATACTATCTTCTCTTCTCTATGGACTCAAAGGCTCTCTCTCCCTCTGTCTATCCATCTCTCCCTCTCTCTCTCTCTTCTCTCTCTATACATGTAAATCTATCTATCATATACAAGTAACATGGATACATATATACTGTATATCTATGATATAAATGCTACTGAGGCAGAGTGAAATCTATTGATATTTAAAAGGTGAGCTGCAGCAGTCTGGGCTTCTCAAAGCTTTTTATTGAATGCCTGCGGAGGGACTGGGAAACGTATGAAAGTGACCTGATAACCACTTATACAGATGTGTGCTGTGTGTGTGCGTGCATACGTGTGTGTGTGGGTGTGTTGCATGGTGTCTGTGTATGACATGTGTGCACATGTATGAGAAGTGCCAGGGAGCAGACATGGATATGGGAAAGCTTCCTCTGCAATGTGAATGATGAGCAGTTCTGTTCCAGTTCCATTACAGAGCACAGTCCTGCTAACAAGGTTCGGGAAAAAGTATTCAGTGTTATATTATTTGTGCCCTTGGTGTACAATTTCATTTCCTCTCCAAAGTATTCCAAAGCCACCCATTAATAAACCCACAACAACAAGCAACACAAACACATAAATAAAAAACCCTGCAAATAAAAACAATTATATATGACCAATTTTACACTGGCGTGCTGAGACAAATAGAGTTTCGTAGAGGGTATACACCACGCTCACCTGCCTCTCTATTCATTACTCACTCGATCACAATCAATACATGAGACAGGCCAGCAGTAGCTCAGGAGGTAAGAGGGGTTGTCTGGCAACTGGAAGGTTGCTGGTTCGATCCCGGGCTCCGCCTAGCTAAGTGTCGAGGTGTCCCTGAGCAAGACACCACCTAACTGCTCCAGAGCGTGTTGGTTGTTACCCTTGCATGGGTGGCACCGCCGTCGTTGTATGAATGGGTGAATGTGAGGCAATACTGTAAAGCACTTTGGATAAAAGCACAATATAGAATGCAATCCATTTACAAGACTGTAGACAAACATTAAGAGTATTGCCATGTCAGCTCTCCCTGTGCTTGTGTCCTCGTATCAGTTTTCAGAGACACATTAAGACAATGGATAGGCTGTGTACTTGTATTGTTGACAACAAGGAGCTGCACACAGCTCTACTAAGGACCCCCACAGGGAGGGAGCAGGTCACGTAAGCTAGCATGGCTTTGTGCTGTTCCACTCTGCTAGCGAACCCTACTGTGTGTGTGTGTGGCCCGTGACTCGCCAATACGATGTAGCGCAACGCCAGGATGATGCTCGACAGAATCATTGACAATCAGAAGCACACACAGCGACAGTGACACCACGTCTACACTCTCATAATGTGACTCATAAAGGCACATACATACATACTGTACATACATACATACATGTTGATACCAAACGCCAACTAAACAAAGTCTCCTGATCTCTTATTCTTCGAGCGGCCATCTTGGTTTTAAACGCTCACCGGGTGGCGGAAATGAACGAGGAACTCTGCATTCTGTTACCGTACCGGGCAAACCATTTAGAAGCACGAGGGCCACTAGAGGTCGCTCAATAAGGCAAACGAACCGGCCTTGACGCCTCCCCACCGAGTCAGTGGGGACAGGTGAAGGGCAGCGATGACCTCCGAGCATCGGTGACCTCTGGAGCGATCACATGTACAACACCACCCTCCGACGACCCCTAGCGAGCTAATCACCAGAGACCCTGTCAGCATCTGCATGTCCTCAATTAGAGAAAACACACTTCTGCTCTCTGCACCCACACACACATTCTCACTTACACACGCACACACACACGCACACGCACAGATGTGCACGCACACACACATACTTAGGGATTTAAACATTTGGCTTTTTAACAATGATGAGACAGTGGGTGTTTTCGTGTGCATCAGGGCTATCTCATGATCCTCTCTAAGCCCACCATGATCAACTGACTGATGACCAGCAGACAGACATGCAAGCCTCATTTCAAACTGCCACACCCTTCTGGAGATAAAGAGATCGATAGAGAGCGAGATGCAATATATGAACACACTTACTTCTTCTTCCCTTCAATCTCCTCTTTTTTATATATATTGATATATTGAGAACAATTGTTCTCAATATAAAGCACATATCTGTTTTGAGGACAACATGACAATGACTACAATTTCTCACCAATTATTACACTCAACCTTTAGGTGGATGATTACACCTGTAAGATGTCATGTTATTGTTATTGTATTCATGGGCAGTGGCGATTTTGGCCTGACATTTCTGGAGGGGCAGTTTTGTATGTTGTTGTTTTTTACCTTTATTTAACCAGGCAAGTCATTAAGAACACGTCACCTTTCACCATCACACAAAAAAGATCTAGCCAATCTGCTAGGCATAGGCTCGTCTGTGCGTATTTACACACGGAACGCAGACTTCATAGCAGTGATATTGAGCCTCTGCTGCAAACACACACTGCTCTGCTCCCTGTTTGTGTTACTGTATCACATATGACAGCTAATAAAGGTACAAACCTTGCATTACTGACAAAAAGATATACAAAACAACTAAATCAATTTGGTTACTTTTAATTCAAGTTTTAAATTATATGTACTAATTTATAAATTATATGTACTAATTTACATATAAATTATATGTTGTCTGTACTAAACCGTACAGACAACAAATAGTCAACGTGATTCATATAGCAGGCGAAATAAAACACACTATTTCACACTATTTCGCTAACTAGCGGGCGCGGCAAAGTAGTAGTTTGATTTTGAGTTTGACTCAAGACCCACCTGTTCAGATTTCACCTGGACTCTACATAACCCCCCCCAGCACTAACCTGCGTGTTTATATGTCTTAACACTTATTAATGGCACTTAGCATTGTTGTTCGTTCTCAGATGTTGTATCATGCTTAGAATTGCACGCCTGCCCAGCTACTTATGCAGGCAACTTGGCAATTATGAAACTCGTTCTAATCGTCTCGTAAATATGAATGCTCGAAAACAGCTCTATTCTTATCTTCAGGTACCACAGTGATATATTGCTGCCTCTCCTTCAACAAATGTACTCTTTGTAAGTCGCTTTGGATAAAAGTGTCTGCCAAATGCCAAATTATTTAGTTTAGTTTGATTTGATTGTTTATTTTCTCGTCGTCACGTGACGTTTTCGGTCCAGTGCAGCCACCTGTTGGGCGGAGTCCATGTCAGGAGTTGACACGGGGCATCTCCATCTCTGCCCCTTTGCCCAATTAAAATTTGGCAGTTACCGGCCACGTCACGTGGTTGTTTCTATAGCAACGGTGGGTCACATCGCCATTTTGTCCCACATACAGGAAATGCTACGGCGGGAGCGTGAGCCAAGCACACAGAAACAGACACACACACACTGAGAAAATTACTCCAAAACAGCACTATAGGGATTGTGAGTGAAGTTTATTTGACACCAAATTCACAGTTGAATCAGTACTTTGTATTAAATAGTATAAAGTTACGATTTGCCACAATACAGTAATGATCACAATATGTATTACACAATATGTAATGATCTTCTTGCACAACAGCGCCATCTGGTGGGGCACTGCCCCACTTGCCCCTAAGGCAATCTACAAGGCCAAATGGAAAAGCTCTCTCTCTCGCTCTCTCTTCCTCGGACCGTTCCCACAACATCAACCAGGTGTCAACAAGACAAAGGGGCATAGAGGCTCCAGAGTTTTCCTCGTTAGTGAGGGCACGGTGACATCCAACTCTTTTGCACGAAAACAGCCCTCGCTACAGATGGCACAACACTTTGGAACATTAGCTCACTTAAAGGGTTCATAGCAACCCTTGAGAGGAGATGGTTTGTAAGAAAGAGAAACATATATGCATTCATAATACGTGACTATACTTATGTATGTAATTTTGTGTGGTGGACGTTTTCGTGGAGTGGTGTGGACTAAATCACCTGCAACTAAACCTAGCTAAGACGAAGCAGTTGGTGGTGGATTTCCGGAAGCAACCGACTCACCTGAAACCGGTCAGCATCAGGGGGACTGAGATGGACATTGTCAAGGAATATAAGTACCTGGGTGTTCACTGTAATGGAAAATGTCCATAGGGCCTCTCCGAGGGCATAATGTTCCTTGAATAGGTTGTCTTTACAACAGACATACCTTAGCTTTGCATATCATAAAGGTGATTCCCTCCAGTCATTAAGATAAGCAGCTCGGGTGGGAGTTGGTTGACCGTAAATATTTCTACAGGGGACAGGAATCGCTGATGGTTATCACAAGAAGCGTCGTCTTGTCAATGCTTGAAACTCTTTGTGTTGTGATCGAAGGAATTCGGTCCCAGGAACCCCTGGGGGTGAAAATTGTCCTTAAAAGGGACAAGTGAATATCTGTTTGGCACTCACTCTGCTAGAGAGGAGTCTGGTGGATGCATCCATTAAATACTCTTAATTCCTACAAGTATTTTGTCTGTTTAGACTCATTCGCCTCGGATGCAATTATTTCATCTGAGAATTGCCATGACATCACATAGACAATAAAATGGACTGGAATAAAAACACAGAAAGGTCAGAGTCTCCTGTATTTCCTACGGAGACTCATATCTTTCAATGTCTGCAAAACCATGCTGCAGATGTTCTATCACTCTGTGGTGGCCAGCGTCATCTTCTACGCTGTTGTGTGCTGGGGCAGCAGGGTGAAGGCAGCCGACACCAACAGACTCAATAAGCTCATCAGGAAAGCAGGTTCTGTCCTGGGAGTGGAATTGGAGTCTGTGGTAGAGGTCTCGGAGAGGAGGATGTCTAGCTGTTGTATACAAATAAATGGAAGTAGGCTACAGCCTAACTGCAATATACTTTGAGTCCTAGTTCTGTATTACACTGCCTTTGCACTATTTCATGCTCACTATTTTATAATTTTTCTATCATCCTGTTTTGATCCCACATAGTAGAAAGGGATGTTTTTGTGAGCCTTTATTTTCCCCATGTGAGGTTGGACACAATTGTGTGAGATTGTTTGCTGTTGGACAATGTGTCCATGTTGTTGTGATGCATCAGGTCCATCGTTTTGTGTTAATGGCTGCTTACATTTTTTTTAGTGAGGGATGTTTAGTGAACCTTTACAAGTGTAAAGTTGGACACACTACAAGTGTTAGTAGGACTCATATTACTAAGTAATGTTAAATTGAACAGGTCAATATGTCAATGTAAGCTTGTTGGGCTTGAGTTTGCCATCTATGTTATATTTGTTGAGCTTTTTTAATACAAAATGCAGTACAGACATTCGAGGTTGTAATTGACAATATTCTGAAGAATGTTTGTCATTGTTCCAATGACAAACAAAAATTTGCAGAAAGCATATTTGTCCACTCATATGTTGAGTTTTAAAAACTTGATGAATATCCCTTTAAAAGGTACATTTAGAACAGATAAAAAGTGTGATTCATTTGCAATTAACTATGGACAATCATATGATGAAATATTTTAATCGATTGACAGCATTGACATATATATATATGCATATACTGTACATACACATGCATACATACATACATAGAATAACTTTCACTGACGTCCCCCGTTGTGATTTATACTGTGACTACCCACCGTGGTTGTAAAAGGGACTAGAATTATTCCATGTGATGACGACGGTACGACGGTAAGCTTCATAACCTTTCGATTTTGAGTGCAAAACATTTGTATATGCTTTGATTTTATATTGTTGACCACGGTATAAGTGATGATAATCCACGGGTAGGTGTGTGTTAAACGGTTTTCTTCGTGGAAACTTAAAAACGCATCACGCACACCTACCCGTGGATTATCCCTGACACATCACCTGGCCTGAAAGAGCAGAGATGCTGAACGGCAACTCCAGAGAGAAAATAATGAACCGTAGACAAACAGAGAAGGAGAGAAACTGTCAAATGGACACATAACAATATGGATGCTGACAGAGAACGGCTGCAGAGTGAAAGTGGAAGTAACAAAAGGAGGTGTATCACTCAGGGAGGCCAGCCATGCTACGCCAGTGGTCAGTGTCTGACAGGAGTAGTAATACTATCTTCTCTTCTCTATGGACTCAAAGGCTCTCTCTCCCTCTGTCTATCCATCTCTCCCTCTCTCTCTCTCTCTCTCTCTCTTATACATGTAAATCTATCTATCTATATACAAGTAACATGGATACATATATACTGTATATCTATATATAAATGCTACTGAGGCAGAGTGAAATCTATTGATATTTAAAGGTGAGCTGCAGCAGTCTGGGCTTCTCAAAGCTTTTATTGAATGCCTGCGGAGGGACTGGGAACGTATGAAAGTGACCTGATAACCACTATACAGAGTGTGCTGTGTGTGTGCGTGCATACGTGTGTGTGTGGGTGTGTGTGCATGGTGTCTGTGTATGACATGTGTGCACATGTATGAGAAGTGCCAGGGAGCAGACATGGATATGGGAAAGGCTTCCTCTGCAATGTGAATGATGAGCAGTTCTGTTCCATTCCATTACAGAGCACAGTCCTGCTAACAAGGTTCGGGAAAAAGTATTCAGTGTTATATTATATTGTGCCCTTGTGTACAATTTCATTTCCTCTCCAAAGTATTCCAAAGCCACCCATAATAAACCCACAACAACAAGCAACACAAACACATAAATAAAAAACCCTGCAATAAAACAATTATATATGACCAATTTTACACTGCGTGCTGAGACAAATAGAGTTCGTAGAGGGTATACACCACGCTCACCTTGCCTCTCTATTCATTACTCACTCGCTCACAATCAATACATGAGACAGGCCAGCAGTAGCTCAGGAGGTAAGAGGGGTTGTCTGGCAACAGGAAGGTTGCTGGTTCGATCCCCGGGCTCCGCCTAGCTAAGTGTCGAGGTGTCCCTGAGCAAGACACCACCTAACTGCTCCAGACGTGTTGGTTGTTACCTTGCATGGGTGGCACCGCCGTCGTTGTATGAATGGGTGAATGTGAGGCAATACTGTAAAGCACTTTGGATAAAAGCACAATATAAATGCAATCCATTTACAAGACTGTAGACAACATTAAGAGTATTGCCATGTCAGCTCTCCCTGTGCTTGTGTCCTCGTATCAGTTTTCAGAGACACATTAAGACAATGGATAGGCTGTGTACTTGTATTGTTGACAACAAGGAGCTGCACACAGCTCTACTAAGGACCCCCACAGGGAGGGAGCAGGTCACGTAAGCTAGCATGGCTTTGTGCTGTTCCACTCTGCTAGCGAACCCTACTGTGTGTGTGTGTGTGTGTGTGTGTGGCCCGTGACGTCGCCAATACCGATGTCACGGGCAGCGCAACGCCAGGATGATCATTGACAATCAGAAGCACACACAGCGACAGTGACACCACATCTACACTCTCATAATGTGACTCATAAAGGCACTGCAAATGTATCAACTGATACATGTTGATACCAAACGCTAACTAAACAAAGTCTCCTGATCTCTTTTTCATCGAGTGGCCATCTTGGTTTTAAACGCTCACCGGGTGGTGGAAATGAACGAGGAACTCTGCATTCTGTTACCGTACCGGGCAAACCATTTAGAAGCACGACCTCTGGGCCACTAGTGGTCGCTCAATAAGGCAAACGAACCGGCCTTGAAGCCTCCCCACCGAGTCAGTGGGGACAGCTGAAGGGCAGTGATGACCTCCGAGCATCGGTGACCTCTGGAGCGATCACATGTACAACACCACCCTCCGACGACCCCTAGCGAGCTAATCACCAGAGACCCTGTCAGCATCTGCATGTCCTCAATTAGAGAAAACACACTTCTGCTCTCTGCACCCACACACACACACACTTAGGGATTTAAACATTTGGCTTTTTAACAATGATGAGACAGTGGGTGTTTTCGTGTGCATCAGGGCTATCTCATGATCCTCTCTAAGCCCACCATGATCAACTGACTGATGACCAGCAGACAGACATGCAAGCCTCATTTCAAACTGCCACACCCTTCTGGAGATAAAGAGATCGATAGAGAGCGAGATGCAATATATGAACACACTTACTTCTTCTTCCCTTCAATCTCCTCTTTTTTATATATATTGATATATTGAGAACAATTGTTCTCAATATAAAGCACATATCTGTTTTGAGGACAACATGACAATGACTACAATTTCTCACCAATTATTACACTCAACCTTTAGGTGGATGATTACACCTGTAAGATGTCATGTTATTGTTATTGTATTCATGGGCAGTGGCGATTTTGGCCTGACATTTCTGGAGGGGCAGTTTTGTATGTTGTTGTTTTTTACCTTTATTTAACCAGGCAAGTCATTAAGAACACGTCACCTTTCACCATCACACAAAAAAGATCTAGCCAATCTGCTAGGCATAGGCTTGTGTGTGCGTATTTATGCACGGAACGCAGACTTCATAGCAGTGATATTGAGCCTCTGCTGCAAACACACACAGCTCTGCTCCCTGTTTGGGTTACTGTATCACATATGACAGCTAATAAAGGTACAAACCTTACATTACTGACAAAAAGATATACAAAACAACTAAATCAATTTGGTTACTTTTAATTCAAGTTTTAAATTATATGCAACATCCGACAGCAGTGCAGTCTGAGGCTATAACACAAAAAGCCACACACACACAAAGAGCCCTGTCCATGGTGCTGAAAGTGACAAGTCACGTGACAGACGGGGCATCTCCATCTCTGCCCCTTTGTCCAATTAAAATTTGGCAGGTACCGGCCACGTCACGTGGTTGTTTCTATAGCAACGGTGGGTCACATCACCATTTTGCCCCATACAGGAAATGCAACGGCGGGGGCGGGAGGGAGAGGCGCGAGCCAAGCACACAGGAACAGATACACACACACTGAGGAAATTACTCCAAAACAGCACTATAGGGATTGTGAGTTACAGTCAGATGTAATGATCGTCTTGCACAACATCGCCATCTGGTGGGACACTGCCCCACTTGCCCCTAAGGCATAATCGCCTCTGTTCATGGGTTTATTCGTCAAATAGCGAGGAATAAAGTCTTATTTGCATATTGTTTGTAATATAGTTATGTAATATAGCATTATTTCTTTTTACAATTTATATATTATTACTCACTGTTTAATGTTCAATGTTATGTGTTAATTTCACAAAAGCATATTCCTTGTTTGTAAAAAGTAAGGCAATAAAGCTGATTCTGACTGTGATTCTGAAGTACAACGCTTGCAGTCCTCTCATGATGTGTTGTGTACTCGCTCCATCTTGTGGCTATGGTTGGTACAGCAGGGGGTTCCCCCTCCTGGCACATGGACAGATACATACATTTATAAAACGGGTACCTGAAATCAAGCAATCTGATTGGTTCATAGCCGTGGTATAATAACATATGGTTAGTATAATAACATAATAATATATGGTTATTATATCACGGCTACGAGTCTAATTCCTTTTCACAATTGGTATCAGAGGTTCCGGTTGCTTGTGAACGCCCCCTAACAAATTAGCTAGCCTACTGAGGATGGACAATTTTTCAGTAATTGCACAATAAACGACAACATACAAATGAATATAAATACATAACCAAATTATGTAAATAAAAACTGTTTAAATTGTAATGTGTTTGACCGCTCGTACTATTTTTCCAAAGAAATAGGCCCTAGTGGCACACGCCAACCTATTTCTTTGGAAAAATAGTTATTGACCTGTCAATAAAAACTGTTTAAATTGTAATGTGTCTTTTAGCCTACCTTTATATTGCCATGTGTAGCCGGTCCAAACCAGCCACACTGCGTTGTGTTCTGGTGTGATGATGGCATACCACGACTTCAGGAGATACTTTTATTTCTGGAAATGAGTTTGACAAATAAAGAAAAGGGTCCTCGTCACGCCTGGCACACACAGTGTTCAACCTCTCGTCAGATCCGATGTGAACTCCAGACATGTATAAAATGTATTGAAAATACACAAAAGATTGTATCAAAAGTACAATACAGTATATACCCCAAGAACAAGGATACAAACAAAAATAACCAATACAAAAGATTCACACAAATTAGTTTGACAGGAAAGAAAAAGGTCCTCGTCACGCCTGGCACACACAGTACTCACCCTATGTGACATTTAGGGCATTTGGCAGACGCTTTTATCCAAAGCGACTTACAAAGAGTACATTTGTTGAAGGAGAGGCAGCAATATATCACTGTGGTACCTGAAGATAAGAATAGAGCTGTTTTCGAGCATTCCTATTTACGAGACGAATAGAACGAGTTTTCATAATTGCCAAGTTGCCTGCATAAGTAGCTGGGCAGGCGTGCAATTCTAAGCATGATACAATATCTGGAATGAACAACAATGCTAAGTGCCATTAATAAGTGTTAAGACATATAAACACGCAGGTAGTGCTAGGGGGGGGGGGGGGTTATGTAGGAGTCCAGGTGAACTCTGAACAGTGGGTCTAGTCTCTTGTTAAGGAGGGGTTATGTAGAGTCCAGGTGAAACTCTGAAACAGGTGGGTCTTGAGTCTCTTGCGGAAGCTGGCGAGCGACTCGGCTGTTCTGACATGAGCCGGGAGCTCATTCCACCACTGCGGAGCCAGAACCGTGAAGAGTTTGGGACTTGGAAAGAGCGATGTTTGGCTGTTTTAGTGAAGGCGGTACCAGTCGTTTGGCAGAAGTTGCCGAGCGGAGTGCTCGGGCTGGGCGTAGGGTCGGACTAATTTTTGGAGGTAGGTAGGGGCGGTTCCGTTGACAGCCATGAAAGTCAGTACCAGTGTCTTGAATCGAATGCGAGCGATTACGGGAGCCAGTGGAGGTTGCGGAAGAGGGGGTTACATGGGAGAATTTAGGTAGGTTGAACACGAGGCGTGCTGCTGCGTTCTGGATGCGTTGTAAGGGGCTTGATTGTTGAGGCGGGGAGTCCAGCCAGGAGAGAGTTGCAGTAGTCGAGACGAGTGATAACGAGCGCTTGGACCAGGATCTGCGCTGCTTCACGTGTGAGGAAGGGCCGGATCTTGCGGATGTTGTAGAGAGCAATTCTACAAGATCGGGCCACAGAGGTAATGTTGGCGTTTGCAGGGACAGCTGGTCATCCAATACCACGCCAAGGTTCCTTGCCGTGGCTGCAGGGGAGACTTCGATGTCCTCGATGGTGACAAGTAGGTCCATCTGAGGGCAGTCTTTCCCGGTATGAAGAGGAAGCTCAGTCTTTGTCGAGGTTGAGCTTCAGGTGGTTGGCGGTCGTCCATCTGCTGATGTCGGCCAGGCATTTTTGAGATGCGTGTTGCGATGTGGGTGTCTGAGGGCGGGAAGGAGAGAAACAGTTGGGTGTCATCAGCATAGCAGTGGTAGGAGAAGCCGTGGGATTGTGATTACAGAGCCGAGAGATCTAAATGTATAAAGAAAACAGAAAGGGGTCCAGTATGAGCCTTGGGGTACTCCGGTGTCAAGGGTGCAGGGTCTGGGACCAGGGGGCCCCACCCCTCCGCAGCCCATTCCATAGTGACCTGATAAGTGCGATCTGTCAGGTAGGAGGTGAACCAGGATAACGCAGTTCCCAGTGATGCCAAGCTCTGCTCCAGGGTGGAGAGGAAATACTTGGTGGTTCACTGTGTCGAAAGCGGCGGACAGGTCAAGGAAGGATGCAAGCACGGATGAGAGGGAAGAGCTTTCGGCGTCGCGAAGGGACTCTGATACTGCAAGCAGGGCCGTCTCCGTGGAGTGCGCCGCTTTGAAGCCTGACTGATGAGGGTCGAGCAGGTTGTTCTCGGAGAGATAGGATGATAGTTGGGCGGAGACAGCACGTTCTATGGTTTTGGAGAGGAATGATAGGAGAGACACAGGTCTGTAGTGTCGGGCCGTCGGTGGTGTCCAGGGTGGGTTTTCGTTAAGGAGTGGCTTGATTCTGGCAGCCTTGAAGGCAGTCGGAAACAGGCCCGAAGTGATGGAGGTGTTAGTTAGGGTGGTGAGGAAGGGAAGGATGTCGCCGAGATGTCTTGGAGAAGAGAGGATGGGATTGGGGTCAAGGGGCAGGTGGTGGCAGGTTGGATGTCACAAGCCTGTTGACTTTCTTTCAGAGGAGAGGGGGTTAAAGCAGGTAAGGCTGGTAGGCGGTGGGTGAAGGGGGAGTGGGGGAAGAAGCAGGGGTGAAAGAGGAGGTAATGTCCTTCACCTTCTTTGTAAAGTAGGTTGGCAAAAAGTCATCTGGCTGAGAGGGGAAGGAGGGAGGAGGAGGGGAGGGAGGGTGCAGTGCAGGGAGGAGAACATGGAAAAAAGTTTCCTGGGGTTGGAGGCGGAAGAGTGATCTTGTAAGATAGAAGGCAGATTTGGCTGCTGGACACAGTAGAGGTGAAACATGAGAGGAGTGGAGGTAGTGAGAGAGATCATCAGCAGAGTTCAGATTTTCTCCATTTCTCTCAGCTGGCCCGCAACTCTGTTCTATGAGGCCCGCAGAGTTGTCGGACAGCCAGGGAGGTGGAGGAGAGGCTCGTGCCGGTCTGGAGATGAAGTGGACAGAGTGAGTCGAAGGATGAGGAGAGAGAAGAGGTTCAGAGTGGAGGACGCTTCTCTAATGACAAGAGGGAGAATTGTGGGGGGGAGGTAGTGAGGAGAGGAACAGTTGCAGAGAGAGTAGAGGGAGAGAGAGTTTTCAGGTCCTACGGGAAGGTGACAATGTGAGGCGTAGCAGGTAGGGAGGTGGGAGATTTTAGGGGAGGGAGAAAGCGACAAAATGGTGATCAGGCACAGGGAGGGAGGTGACAGAGAGTGCCGAAAGTTGGCGCAGGACCTTGTGAAGACAAGGTCAAGTTGGTTCCCGGCTCTGTGGGTGGAAGGAGAAGGAGTGAGCGCCAAACCGAATGTGGCGAAGAAGTTGATGAATTCGGGGTGATTGTAACTTCTCTGGCTGGATGTTGAAGTCGCCCAGAACGACAAGTGGGGTGCCATCTTCAGGAAAACAGCTGAGAGGGCATCCATCTCGTCGAAGAAGTCGCCAAGAGGACCCGGTGGTCGTGTAGATCACAGCAATGTTGAGCTTGATCGGAAGGGTAACAGATACAGCATGGAGTTCAAGTGCAGATCTGGTCAGGTGTTCCAGGGGAAGGACCTGGTATGACCACTTTGGAGAGATGAGGAGTCCTGTTCCCCCACCTCGCCCAGAGGGTCGGGGAGTGTGTGTGAAAGAGTAGGTCGTGGAAAGGGCGGCAGGGTGGCGGTATTTTCCGGGGTGATCCAGGTCTCTGTGAGCAGGCCAGGAAGTGGAGAGACTGGAGGGCGGCGTAGGCCAGAATGGTCTCAGTTTTCTTGACCGACGATTGGCAATTCCAAAGTCCCCCTCTCACATCAAGGCCTGTTGTAGGTTGAGATCGTAGGGTAGAGGAGATTGGAGGGTGGCGGCAGCGAGTGGAGGGTCTTCGGTGACACCTGCCCGCGGTAGGATGTCCAGACTGTTATGGACTGCGGCACATGTCTAGCACAGGAGGAGGGAAGGTGTAGGACTAACCTGTAGCTGTAGGACTCCCTGGACGGACTCCCACAGAATGCACTCCCCTGTCTTTGTTCTGGGTCTTCGTTCGCAGGGCCTGACGCTACGCTACCCTATGACAGCAGAAATGACGAAGCACGTTTCACTAGCAAAAAAAATGCACACTTCTGAACCCTGAAACATCCACGACAAAACATTCCTATTAAATAATACTTAAACTCATTTTTTATGATCAATGTCATTTCCGTGGCGCTATTAAGGTTTCTATTTCTTGATTTATGTATTTATTTTTACCAAAAAACCTTCATTTCGTTTTTATTATAAATGTGTTATTTTGATTACCGGCGCCATCTGGTGACGTGAACTCGTCAGTTCACGTGGGATCTGACGAGTTTACGGAAATACACCGCAACGTCATCAGATGGTGCCGGAAATCAAACTAACACTCATTTATAATAAAAAAACGAAATTAAGGATTTTGATACAAAATAAATACATAAATCGAGAAAAACGTAGTTTGGAAATAAAATATGTAAATCTAAATAAATAAAATTAATTTATAAATATAAGAGGAAAATAAGGGATGTGATTTTCCTCTCTGTCTCACATTTTGTTACACAATAGAATAGAATAGAATAGAACTTTATTAAAATAAAAATGGCTTGGTGGCCATTTTATAAAAGAAATAGCTTTTCAGTCCGATATAATAACCACATATGGTTATTGTATATATATATATATATTTTTTTTTATTACAGCCTGTTAGCTGTGATATAATAACCATATACCACAGTGAGCTATTGCTTAAATATATGGTCCATTTGGCTGATTAAATACTGCATAGATATGCGTCACGCTATCGTGGGCGTGGCTCAGTCGTTTGCGGACTCCCACGTGACGGAGCTGCACGGCGATGATGAGTCAGAGCGCGCGTCACGTGACGGATGATGAGTCAGAGCGCGCGTTACGCTCACAACTTGACAGTTCGCCGTCGACGGTCGCGGAGAGAGGTTCACTTTTACAGAGCTTGGACTTGTCGGCTTATTTCTGTCTAATACTTTAATATAAAGTCGTAATTTAACTGGATTATCGGGCAGAGACGGCGAGTGACACGTCGAGTGGTAAGTTTTTTTATGTTCTGTAGAAATAACTAAATCGCCAGACGGGCAGAGAGACGAGAGACAGACATAATGCAGACCAAGTTATGTGTAGACAGATATGTTTTACGGTCTATATTGTGAATAGGTAGGCTACACGGGGTTGGACGGATTTATTTTAATTTCACTGCACATCATGTGTATGTTACAAATACAGTTGTTGAATCTACATCAGAGCGACGACGCGTGTTACTGGTGGTTAATAAGAGCTTTACTGGCGGTTAAGAGCGTTACTCTCCTGGCGGTTGCTAAGAAGTTCAGTTCACCGTTGACCGTCGCGGAGAGCAGTTAACTTTTACAGAGTTCCGAGTTTTAGGCCTATTTCTGTCTCATACTTTAATTTAAAGTCGTGATTTAAAACGATTATTGGCGGAGATGGCGAGTGACACTACGAGTGGTACGTTTTTTTATGTTATGTAGAAATAACTAAGCATAATGCAGACCGTTATGTGTAGATAGATATGTTTTACGGTCTATATTGTGAATAGGTACACGGGGTTGGGCGGATTTATTTTGATTTCACTGCACATCATGTGTATGTGTATACAGTTGTTGAATCTACATCAGAGCGACGACGCGCATTACTGGTGGTTAATAAGAGCTTTAGGCTGCTGGCGCTTAACGTTATATGGGGAGAGTGCGGTGAAGCATTTGTCGGATAAATATTGATAGCAACGAGAAATATTGTTGTTTTCTGTAGTTTCCATCACCTAGAACATGTAATTAAGCTGGGGTGCTATGTCGTGTCTGATTGTACGGTAAATCAAAGTCGAATATCAAACAAATATTTTATGTTATGTAGAAATAAATAATAATAAATAAACTAGAATGGCGTCACCGCCATTGGCGTGACCAGGGGGCGTGGCTAAGGCGTCAACGCCATAGCCACGCCCCCTCACCAAACACTCAGACACACACGAGTGTGTTTGGGGGTGTGGCTATGGCGTCACCGCCATAGCCACGCCCCTTCTGGGGGGGCTCTATAACGTTCCCCGCGAGAAAATGGCGGCAATATGTATACTGCTTGAAACAGAGTGGCTGGACTCCTGTCACTTCGACGCTCATAAACCCAAAGTATAAGTCCATTTGTTTCCATAGTTACATATATGTGACTGTCACAAGTTTATCTACATTTTGATGTATGTGGAGTTAATATTGTGGGCGGGATGGCAGTTTTAAAAATAATGTTTTGTTTTTTTTCGTCTGCTCTACACTCTAACGTGACGTCACCCGGTCTGACCGGCTCAATACACAACCATGTTAAAGTGTCTGAGGAGCTGAAAAATCAATTAAGTTTGAACTGTAATTGTGTAAAAAGTATGAAATGAAATAATGTGTGAATTCATCCAAGTGTCCTGAACGTTTTGTTTGAATGGAGTTTCTACCTGAATGTATGAATGAATGGGAAGAGGTTGAATATGAGTGGTTTTGGACACATTTTGAACATTCTCCCCATTCATTTCAATGGGGAATAATGGCTGTTTTCAGAAAGTATGAATGATATGTATAAGAAAAGTAGCAGCACGTTATTCCCGGTCAAGGCGCACGTTTTGATGTCTTTTTCGTGTGTCTGCTGGCAACGCTGTGAGACTAGTAGCGCACCGAAAATGTGTATGGAAGAATAAATAAAGAAGTATGCAGGAGAGTAATAGTGTGCTTTGCATTGCAAAGGCACCCTAATAAAGAGACGGGTGGGCAGACCGAGAGACTGACAAAATACAGACCAAAGGTTATGTGTAAGTAGGTAGGTAAAATGCTAATTTTGTTCATCTCTCCCATTCAAGGACTTCTGCAGTGGAGATCAGACAGGAGATCTTCAGTGGAGAATCCTCATCCCACTCCGTTGATCCTACGTGGAGATCAGTTGACTTGAAAAGGGGGGGTTGAATCCTATTATTAATACGAATAGGATTCAACTTGTAAGCATTGTTTGTATTGCAAGCCGAAATGTTAATTTGTGTTTTGTAAATTGACATTTGAATGAATGTGCAATGATTTGTACAAATGCATACATATTTATGAATCCTTGCTGTACATTTTGCACAAATATGTCTACCTATGTCCCAGACGGTCTCAAATCTAAAATTGCCTTGTGAACTGTTGAATCTGCATCTGTGGCATGCGTGCCTTCGTTGATGTCATTTTAAGACACTCAAACGTCACAATGTTTCGGACGTGTGCGATTCGTAAAGGCCAATTTATACTTCTCCATCAAAGCTATCTAATCTACTGTTACAACTATGTGCATATTGATGCTCTATATACTCTAGATAGTGGAAGAACATAGAAGAAATGATACATATCTACAGTTTATTATGCCCCAACACATGGGGATGCCACTATCTATTAACTTTGGGTGAAGGTAAGTGGAGATGGCACAGGCTCAGCTGTTGAAGAGACTCGTTTTGAGAATGAAGGGAGTTTTTCCTTGCCCTTTGTAGGGGCTAGGGTTACAGGCCCAGCGATACACCTGTGATGATGTACTGCCATAAAAGTACATCCACCGAGTGATGCACATGGAAGGTGGTATATACCGTACAGTAAGTCTAAATTATTCTTAAGAATTAACAGAATGAATTCCTCCATGAATTCCTCCACATGAATGCACCTGCGATGCAGCAATGGTGGCCTGCCATGAAGGGATATCACAAACGAACGTTGCCACTCCTAACCATCCCCAGCAGGAGGGAACCCCCATTCCGTGTTCCTTCTCAAGCGTTCCTTCTTGCTTCTTTGAGAATTAAGGGAGTTTTTCCTTGCCCTTTCTTTGAGAATTAAAGGAGTTGTTCCTTGCCCTTTGTAGGGGCTAGGGATAGGGGCCCAGCGAAACACCTGTGATGATGTACTGCCATAAAAGTACATCCACCCAGTGATGCACCTGTGATGCATCAGCGAGGGAAGATGTTCTATACCTTACAGTAAGTTATTTTTCTATGAATTCCTCCACATTGGTGAACCTGCAATGCATCAACAATGGTGTCCTGCCATAAAGACATCGCCAATTCTAAAAAGCCCTAGAAGGAGGAAATTCTTCAATTCCGCTTCCTTCTCAAAGCGTTTCCTTTCTTTCTCCTTGATGTTAAGGGACTAGTTTCCTTGCCCTTTGTGGAGGCTACGGTTAGGGGACCATGATGTCCTCCATGCTGTCCCCTGCCATGAAAGGAAGTCCCCGCACAGTGATGCACCTCTGATGCATCACAGGTACAGTAAAGTCTAAGTTATCTTCCTAACATTCCTCCGCAAGTTCTTCGTAGCCTTTGTGGGGCGTTAGGGGCCCAGCGATGCACCTGTGATGAATGTCCTGCCATTTAAGGACATCTGCAATACAAGTGATGGAAGGGTGCTCTATAGCAGTGTTTCTCAACCTTTTTTGGCTTGAGTACCCCCTTTTCCTGATTTCTGAATCCAAGTACCCCCTTACCGGACAACAACAATTTTGCTTATAAAACTGCAATTACATATAATCATATTGGTATATGATGCTAAAATAACCCCCCTTTTCATCATGAATAAGAAATGGAGTGAAAGTGTTTTCAAACAGTGCCTCCTGAGCATATTTATTTGGCCATATAATAAAACCATTAACAGATCATTCTGAAGCAAGTTTATCCAAATACTGTATAACTCCTCAATCACAGCTGAAAGTGGCAACTGGCAATTAATGTAACAATGGAATATGGAACAATCACATTCAATTCAAGTGCAAAGTTAAGTTGCAAGTCCAAAATAGCACAACAAACAATATTGTTTTCAATTCAACAGTAATAAAACTATATCAGTTCTCAATCACAGCTTACTGTGGCAATGTAATGTTACAATGGAACAATCACATTAAATTCAAGTTGCAAGTCCACAAATAGCAGCACAACAAACAATATTGTTTTCAATTCAACAGTAATAAAACTATGTCAGTTCTCAATCATAGCTTACTGTGGCAATGTAATCTTACAATGGAACAATCACGTTATTACATTCAAGTGCAAAGTTAAGTTGCAAGTCCACAAATAGCAGCATAACTACAAAGAATATTGTTTTCAATTCAACAGTAATACAACTATGTACAGTTCAGTATGCAGTTCCATGCATTTGATTTGATTTGTGAACTATTAACTGTCCAGTATGCAGCTTTATGAGCTTTATAACTTGTTCAAAATCAAGTTCAGTGTGAGACCTGACCTTGTGCCTCCTGCATGAGCTTTGGGAATCTTGGTGGTAGAGAAGCTACAGCTGTTATGAGGCTAGTTTCAAGGCCCTGGCAGAGTCTGTTTCTCTGCTTTGTTTTTATCAGAGTCATTGCTGAGAATGTACTCTCACACAAGTATGTGGATCCGAATTGTAATAAATGACCAGAGCTTGTTTCCCTAGCTCAGGGTGCTCCCTGCTCACAATCACCCAAAACTCAGTGAGTGTATTGGTCTCAAATTTATTCTGGAGCCCTCGGTCTGAGGTCACGTCCACTAACTCCTCCCTGAGGTGAACAGGCAGCGGATCACAGTTAGTTTTCTGACACTGTAAATGGGTTTCTGACCCAGTCGAGCTGCTCTGACTTCTCTTTTATACCAGGAAAGTATGTTTTGAAATTGGCAATAAGGTTAACCAAGTGACCAACCACAGTGGTTTTGATTGTGGCTCTCCTGTGTTGCTCGCTGGACATGAATGCATCAAACTGAGGAAAACAGCTGAAATCACCTTGTGCACAATACCTCTTCCACAATGCTGCTTTCTTGAGAAAGCCATCGACTCTGTCATACAGTTTCAAAATTGTACGCCCTGCCTTGCAGGCTGGTATTCAGTTCATTCAATTTAGCGGAAAATGTCCGCCAAGTATGCTAGTTTAGCAAGCCAGTCATTGTCCAAAAACAGGGGGGCAAGAGGAGACGCGTTCTCGGACAAAAAGCAACATACCTCATTCCGCAGTTCGAACAGCCTGTTAAGCACTCTCCCGCGGGACAGCCACCGCACTTCTGTGTGTAGGAGGAGGTCTGTGTGCTCTGCCCCCATGTTATCACATAACCTCCGGAACAGGCGTGCATTTAGCGGTCTGGCCTTGATGAAGTTGATCGCCTTGACGGCATCGTTCAAAACGGAATGAAGCTCGGGGCTCATCTTCTTAGAAGCGAGGGCCTCTCTGTGGATAACACAATGAGTCCATCGCACGTCAGGGTTCTCTTTCCTGATGAACGCCACGAGTCCTTTATGCCGGCCTGTCATT
>PIJE02000074.1:554268-587113 GCA_002895965.2 Coryphaenoides rupestris | reverse complement strand
CACTGTTTGGGTTGTATAGTGCGAGAGCACTGCGTTGGATGACAGCTCTGCTTTTTAACTGATCAAAAGGCGGCCTGCTGCTCTGTTCCCCATAATCCATGGTTCTTCTTTCAATGAACGACTCGCATAAGCGACAGCCAGGCTTGTTTTGTCCATCTGTTTGCTTCTGTAGCAAGACTGCTCCAAGTCCTACTGGGCTTGCATCACTAATGAGTACTGTCGGTGCATCTATCTTAAAGTATGCAAGGCATGGTTCACTCACCAGTGCTCTTTTCATTTCTTTGAATGATTTCTCTGTTTCAGAAGTCCACTCCCAATCTTGTCCTTTTCTTGTCAGTTTCCTGAGTGGTTCTGAGATGTTTGCAAAGTTCGGTATGAATTTCATTAGAAATCCACAGATACCTAGCAACTGAACATTCTCAGGTCTTGGTGCATTGCAAACTGCTTCTATTTTCTTTGGGTCTGGTTGTATTCCTTCTGCACTGATTACGTGTCCAAGCATCTCGATCTGTTGTAATCCGAAGAAACATTTGTCTCTGTTCAAGGTCTTGAATCTCCTTGAATCTCTGGAAGACTTGTCTCAGTCTCTGTTCCAACTGTGTCTCGTTCTCAGCATGTACTACTATATCATCCATATAGCATACCACACCTGGCATACCACATAACATGGAGACCATAGCTTTCCTAGGCCTCAGGTGCGCTTGATAGTCCAAAGGGAACCTTCTTGAAACGGTAACATCCTCTGTGTGTGATGAAAGTAGTCAAGTTTCTTGATTCTGGGGTTAAGTCACATTGCCAAAATCCTTTCCTTGCGTCTAACTTTGCAAATACTTTTGCTCCTTGTACTGCTTGCAGTATACTGTCTACTGTTGGAACTGGGTGTCTCTCTCTGACAACAGCTTTGTTCACTTCTCTGAGATCTACGCATAGTCTCACTTCTTTAGTGTCTTTCTTTGGAAGTAGTAAGATATTGGAAACCCATTCTGATCCTTCATTTACTTCCTCTATGATACCTTCAACTATCATCTTGTCTAGCTCCTGGTTTACAGCTTCTATCATAGGATAAGGGACTCTTCTCAAACCCTGAGCTACAGGTGTGACTTTCTATCTACTGTAACTTTGTGACTAACCTTTTATCTGTCCTAGTCCTTTGAATAGTGACTCATTCTCTTGCACTAAATTACTTAATCTTTCTGACTGATTCACTGCATTTACTTTTTCTCCTGAGTTTAGTATATTTAAGTCAAAGCATGTCTTTCTTCCCATGAGTGTTTCTACATTTCCTTTGATCACATAGATATCATCTTTTGTTACCTTGTCCTGCCATTTCAGTTGTGCCTCAAAATAGCCTATACATTTGAGTGGGGTAGTCTGGGAATAGGCATAAAACCTCTTCTTAGTCTGTTTTAGCTCGGTTCTATGTGCAAACACTCTGTTATACAGTTCTTGTCCAATGAAGTTTCTCTTACTTCCTGTATCTATGACCATTTTTAGCTTTTGACATTAACTCCAATTGTTTCCTTACCTTCAGGGTCTATAGCATGTACAAACTCATCTGAACCTGAATCTGAGGGTTCATTCACTGCTCTAACTGGGTTTATCAGTTTTATACTTTTCTCTGTCTTTATTTCTGAACGTTTTCTTTTCTTCTTGTGAGCCATCTTTCTTTCTGCATACTCGTGCATAATGACCCGTCTTCTTGCTGTACAGGCACTTGCTGTTCTTGCTCCACATTCATCTGCTTTGTGAATTGTTAATCCGCATCTGTAACACTTGGTGTCATTGTTTCCTTGTTCTCGCGCTCTGCTTCTCTGCTTGGCAGTCACATGAGCGGTCCGTGCTTTTCTTGCGAAGTTAACATGACAGTCTCTAGCCTTAGTGTTCTCCGAAAACGCTTTGGATTCGGCTTGTGCAGCTTCAAAAAGTCTAGCAACTGTGAGAGCTCTTTCTAATGTTAGTCCTTCTTCTTGTAACAGTTTATCACGCAGTCTTTTCATTCCACATTTGTCCACCAGCTGATCTCTTAACATGTAATTTTCCAACATGCCAAAATCACACGATTTTGCCAGTTCTCTCAATGCGTTGACAAAAGCATCTATAGATTCGTCAGGGTACTGGTATCTTTGTCTGAACTTGTGTCTCTCCAACACCACATTTCTCCGTGGCGTGAAATAGGTGTCAAGTGCAACTACAGTCTCGGCATATTTACCTTTCTGTCCCAGGAGATTCGCAAAAATCGTTTGGGTGGGTGCGCCAATACAATGCAATAACGTAGCTCTTCTTACCGCGTCCTCTGCACGAATAGATCCACTGGCTATTTCGAAAAAACTGTAGGATTCTTTCCATATTTTGTATTCCGTGTACAAATCCGATGCTCCGAGATTCAATGGATTTGGCGGGGATAGCTGTGCATGAAATGCGGGTGCTGCGTTCGGTTCATCAGCCATGGCTCCGGCGAAGGCTAACTCGTGTGCAGCTCGGCTTTAGCTAGCTCCGGAATTTTTTTTTCAAACTCCGTCTTCTTGGTGTATGAACGTTATATCTGTGCCGTTCTTTCTTCTCGCCTTGAATCAGTCGCAATTATCATCTCTCGTTGCCATAAATGTTGCGTTGTGAATTAAGAAGTAGTCCATAGTTCTTTTACTTTCTTTATTACTCACATCTCTCTACGTTGCAGTCTGTTTGGTTCCTGATTCTCACCTGCTGGTCTCTAAATCTCGTCCCTATTCTCAGTCTCACGATATTACATCAACTATACTACAATACTCATCCCTACAGCTGCGTCAATCAATAAATATGATCAGGCTCATTATACTCATCCCCTACAGCTGCATCAATCAATAAATATGATCAGGCTCATTATACTCATCCCTACAGCTGCGTCAATCAATAAATATGATCAGGCTCATTATACTCATCCCTACAGCTGCGTCAATCAATAAATATGATCAGACTCATTTACTCATCCCTACAGCTGCATGCAATCAATAAATATGATCAGGCTCATTATACTCATCCCTACAGCTGCATCAATCAATAAATATGATCAGGCTCATTATACTCATCCCTACAGCTGCATCAATCAATAAATATGATCAGGCTCATTATACTCATCCCTACAGCTGCATCAATCAATAAATATGATCAGGCTCATTATACTCATCCCTACAGCTACATCAATCTCAGGCGTGTTTTGCAGCTCCTCCGATCTCCTTGTTTCACCAGCTGGCGCTAAACCATGCCCCCTCGCATACCACAATTATATATTATTTATACATTGTGCCCGATTAATGTTTGGTTTTAAAAGCGCCTCAGTTGTTTTGTTTTTTCAGTGTAGCAAAGTAATTGCTGCATTCGTTTCAAACCCATGTCCATTGATAGAGAACAGGTAGCAGATAAATTACATCACGTTTTTGCTTTGTCAAGTGGAGTTGACATGGAAATGGTTCATTAGCAACATGACAGAGCTGAAAGCCACATCTAGTGACTCATGGGGACTACCAATGGCACTTCATATAATAGTTTTTCTTTGTTGCTCTTGTGAAAAAAATTATTTACTCAAATGATTTGTTCTTGGTGCAATCAAATTCAAATTGACTTCATGTAATTATAGTAGCCTAAATAAAAGGCCTCAAGTTGGAAATACAGACTGGACTGCCTTTTTCTCTTCGGCCTTTCACCAAGGCCGAGGTCAGGGATCTTGGGCTTAAAAAGGTTGGTGACCACTGGGTTACAGTATCTTATAGTGGAAGTGCACAGTCACAATGTGGCCCTCTGGTAGTGATGATAACATTTGTGTGGCACTCTATCATCAAAGTTGCCCATCCCTGCCCTAGATTATAGTCCTTTTTAACACTTAAAGTATGTTTAAAGTGGCAATAAGCCTACAACCCATAGAACAGTTTCCTACTTGCCCAAATTGATTCCAGCCCCCCTACCTTGTGACTGAAAGGTTATTTATGCCTCAAAATGATTATAGCCCACCCAGTCCTTCTAACCTGGTGACATCCCCTTTAAAATGGCCAATACAAACAGTAATAGTTTTCCTTTTGCCCAAAAGTGATTCCAGCTCCTACCTTGTGACTGAAGGTTATTTATGAATCTGTTTCTCAAAATAAGGAGTTAGTATCTCAAAATAATGAGTTGTGGCCCTATAGGAAACGCCTTATAAATGCCAATAGCATCCACTAGATGGAGTCGGTGACTGTCAAATGTGACCCTGGCTGTGACCGAGACTGTTTGTGGTTTACTAATGAATGAATGAATATAAAACACAAACCTAGAAGTGAATTATGTCTAGAAATATTATTTTGATGGAGAAAGTGTCTATACAAATAAACATCAGGGGGTGCCCTGACGCACAGTGGATAGATGGTGAATACATTGGACCCACAGCAACTATATGCCATTTCACCCTCATGCATTGTATTGGCCAACATAGTGGACAATTTATTTTACTGCTGATTAAATGCACTCACTGAAACACTTGAAGTACAGCTGTATGACTGCATTTGCCATTTTTACTTGTAGCCTACTTTTGTTTTTGTATGAATGTTGGTGTTAACATTTTAAGATGGCATGAACTGTTTGTCCACTAGGTGGCTCCAAACATACTAACACGTCTACTCTTGATGTAGCAGAAAGATAAAGGACAGAGCCTGGGCCCTCATTCATCAATAGTTGGTATAGAAAAGTTCTAAATCCTATCATACAATTTGGAAAAATTGTACGCATAAAAAAGTTGCCACTTATCAAGCCTTCTTAAGCCTGTCGTACTCCCACCAGTCGCATTTCCTTTGATAAATACCATGTGATGTAATGTCATTCTAAATCCTCATGCTCATGCCCACTGAACTCATGACCATAAATGTACACCAATTTATCACCATATAGGGCAGGGATGGGCAACTGGTGGCCCACATACAGTGCGGCCCATGAGTCAATTTCCAAATCAATAAATTGTTGGTTTCACAGGCGTTGGAAGCAAGCGTAAGACTCCAATTGTAATTTTAATTGTCTTCCGATAGAGGACGCTCCCTCGAAGGAGCTGCAGCCAACCCGATGGTTGATGGTCGGGATGGTCGATCTTTGAAACTTTCCCTGTAGCTCCCGGAAATAATATAAAAATGCATACGCAAATGTATATTTGTTTATTTATATTATTTCTTATTATATTATTGTGATATGCGAAGGGGCGTCTAGCACCGGCGGGTGAAACACGGCGAGCGGATCGGCGTCTTTCGTTCCTGGTCCAGAACCCGATCAAGCAAAGGTGGCTTTGTGGCAACAGAGACGTCGCTACAAACAGGACCCGGGACATGGAGCCGCAAGGTGCTGAGTCGGTGGCAGAAGCGGCGATCGGATTTGCCAGACGCAGGAGATCATTTAGCAAAGTCTATGTTGCCACAATGCTACGTTCCGTGGTTTGATCTGGTTCTGGACCGGGAACGAGAGACCGCAGTCGGGATAATGCGCAACAGTCTTTAATTATAAATGAGGCTCGCCCATTGGCTTCATAAGGAACATGTTAGAATGTTCTGAGGATGCGGGGGCACATGTGAATTTCCTCAGTTGCCTCAGGAAATACAGGCGTGTTTGGGCCTTTTTCACCACGTGTTTGGTGTGCGTGGTCCATGTGAGGTCCTCGGAGATGTGCACGCCGAGGAACTTGAAGCTGCTGACCCTCTCTACTGCAACACCGTCTATGGAGATGGGGGCGTGCTCTCTCTCCGCTTCCTGTAGTCTAACGATCAGCTCCTGGTCTTCTTGACGTAGAGGGCGAGGTTGTTCTCCCTGGCACCACTGTGCCAGTGATCCAACCTCCTCCCTGTAGGCTGTCTCGTCGTCATCGGTGATCAGTCCCCACACTGCCGTGTCATCAGCAAACTTGATGACATTGGAGCTGTGCATAGCCATGCAGTCGTGGGTGTACAGGGAGTAGAGGAGAGGGCTCAACACGCATCCCTGAGGGGCTCCTGTGTTGAAGGTCAGTGGCTCTGAGGTGGTGCTGCCCATCCTCACCACCTGGCGGCGGCCCGACAGGAAGTCCAGTATCCAGCTGCACATGGTTGGGTGGCAGGCCTAGACCCCTGAGCTTGGTCATGAGCTTGGCAGGAACTATTGTGTTGAACGCTGAGCTGAAGTCCACAAACAGCATTCGCACACAACAGTTCTTCCCCTCCAGGTGAGAAAGGGCTGTGTGAAGTGCAATGGCAATTGCGTCGTCGGTGGATCTGTTTTGACGGTACGCAAATTGCCATGGGTCTAGCGTGGCAGGCAACATGGAAACAAATGAAGTCCTTGACCAACCTCTCGAAGCATTTGCTGACAATCGAGGTGAGGCTACGGGTCTCCAGTCATTCAGGCAGGTTACCTTGGGGTGTTTAGGGACAGGCACAATGGTGGACATCTTGAAGCCCTCAGGAACAACAGCCTGGGATAGGGAGAGGTTGGAAATGTCTGCAAAGACTCCTGCCAACTGGTCTGCGCATGCTCTGAGGATGCGCGGATGTGGTCGGGGCCTGCCGCCTCCGGATGTCCACCCCGCTTGAAGGCTCTGCGCACGTCAGCCTCTGAGATGTTCAGCAGGCCTGGTCTCCCCAGGCAGCGCTGACTTTGCGGGCTGCCGTTCACCGTCGAACGCTGGTTCTCCCTCTGAAGTCCGTAATTGTCCTGTAGCCCCTTCCACACACACCTCAACGTCATGGCTCTTGAATTTGTCCTCCACCCTGTTCTTATACTCCCGCTTGGGAGAGCCGATGGTCTTGCGGAGTTTGTAGCGGGCTCTGGTGTATTCCACCATATTCCCAGAGTCAAAGGCGGTGTTAAGCGTGCGGAGTGCAGCGCGAACATCGCCATTAATCCACGGTTTCTGGTTGGGATAAATCCGAACCGACTTTGTAAGAACAACGTCATCTATGCATTTCTTGATGAACCTGGTGACTGAGAATGTGTACTCGCTGATGTTATTGTCCGACGCTACCTGGAATATGTCCCAGTCAACGCGATCAAAACAATCCTGTAGCATAGACTCCGATTGGTCCGACCAGCATTGTACCTCCTTCACCTTGGTTGGTGGTCCGATTTGCCGAACGGTGGGCAGAGGAGGGCCTTATAGCCGTCCCGGAAGGGGGTGTAGCAGTGGTCAAGGATCCGCTCGCCCCGTGTGTTGCTTGTTATGTGTTGGTAGAACTTCGGGAGAACTTTCTTCAAGTTTGTCTTATTGAAGTCCCCTGCCACAATGAAAGCAGCTTCAGGGTGTGCCGACTCCTGTTCGCTGATAGCCCCATAAAGTTCCTTCAACGCTATGTCTGTGTTGGCTTGAGGGGGAATGTAAACAGCAGTCACGGTTAATGCTGTAAACTCCCGAGGTAGCCAGAATGGTCGCCACATTTCTGTGCCGACCATTTGTTGCGGTTGAGTGTCAGTCCACTTTCCTTGAGTCTCTTGAACACGGCTCTAAGAGCATCATCATGTGCCTCTTGTGAAGCACCGTAGATTATGATGTCATCACTAAGGAATGCCTTGCAGTGTTTGACATATGGCATTCTGGAAGACTTGTACCGTCTCAGCCCGAGGTGAGTTGTGAATGTGGTGATGTATCGGCTCTCAGGATCTAGCTCAAGCTGGTGGAAGCCTGCTGTGAGGTCCAGCTTCGAGAAGATCTTTGCACCGTTGAGCTCATGGATCACATCATCCATCGTGGGCGTGATGTGGCGTTCACGTTGGATGGCTGTATTTGCTTGACGCATATCAACGCAGATTCTGACTTTGTCAGGGTCCTTAGGCTTTGGCGGTGTCACAATCGGGGACACCCAGTGTGTTTGTCCAGATACCATTTCAATGATATCATCATCCTCTAGCTTTTGCAGCTTCAGCTTGACTTTCTGCCGAACATGGAATGGCACCCGTCTGTGCGGCTGGCACGTTGGTTGGATGTCAGGGTTGATGTGTAGTTTCACCTGGAAAATTCCTCAGCTTTCCTATCCCAGTGAATAGCTCAGGGTAAGTCTCAATTAGGTCGTCTGCAACAGTACGACTGCCGGGTGGAGTGTTGACAGCACTGATGATCTGGATCAGTCCAAGTTCATTGGCTGTTGCATAGCTAAGCAGGGAAAGTCCATCACCTTTGAAAACATAGAACATGCTCTCTGTGTTCTTGTGTGTTGCCTGGACATTGCATCGGTGATAGGTAGAGCATTCTCAGAGCCATAGAAGATCTTTGTTTTGGCTGTGCTGAGCCTCGGCTTTGGTTTGAGCGTGTTGAACACTTCTTCACTCACTATGTTCACAGCTGCTCCTGAGTCGATTAGCACTCCCACTCTGACGCCGTTCAGCTTGATGTGAGTCTGGGGCTGTTTCACACATGCGTCGCTGTTGACCACGTACGCATATGCATCATCACTGCTTGATGAATCTCTGCATGTCTCTCAGAGCATGTTGTCTCTTGGTTCACCTTCCTTGTACTCTTCTTCCTATAGTGAGCAGTGTCTTTCTCCTGGTTTTGATGTGTTGGCATTCTCTGACTGGAGCGGCAGACTTTGGCGTAGTGGTTTTGCTTTCCACAGACTTTGCACTACTTTCCCTTAGCTGGACAGTCACCTGGGTGTGGATATTTCTCTCCACAGTTCCGACATTGTGAGTTTCCTGTGCTCTTCTCTGTGCGTCGGTTGGCTACATGCTGGTGTTTGCCATTCTTGAAATGCAGTGCATTAATGGCAGCGGCTGCTCCTTTTTCAATGCCCTCTGCTTGCTGTTCAGAGATCTCTAGCATTCTCCCTAGGTCTAACAGAGCATCTAAGGTCATGTCTGGTTCTCTCAGCGCTCTTCTGCGCAGCCTAGATGAAGTGCAGCTCTGTATCACTTGTGATTTGATCTCACTATCAACATTGGTAAATTCACAGTCTTTGGTTAGAATGCGAAGTCTGGTTTGATAGGTGTCTAGAGTCTCACCTGGATGCTGCGTGGCTTTCCTGAACTTGTACACGAGGTATTGGGTGTTCTTTTTGGGTGAGAAGTATCCATGTAGCTTTGTCTTTGTGGCGTCGTAATTATCACTTGCATCAGCCAGCGTATCATAGATGTTGTGAACTCTTTCTCCAGCTAGATGTAGCAACAGTGCTCTTTTCCTTGCTTCCGGAGTGATGTTCATTTATTATGTAATTTTCAAAACGTTGAATCCACTTGTTCCACCACGTTCCAGAGAACTTGGATCTGTTTCCGTGTCAAACGGCTGAATAGCTGCATGGCTTATTACTGCTGACTGCATGGTGCCGATTAGCCTAGCTAGCTCTTGCTAGCTACCACGTTAGCACTCACTTTTCAGGCTTCTTTCTCAACAGATTTCCTCCTTTTTCTTCAAAAGTTGTCATTGGAGTTAGTTCCATTTGAAATCCTCATCGCCATTGTAATATTCTTAGCCAAGGAATATTGAAATAAAGAGATGCAACCGAGTTGGCGTTTATGGCTGTTTAATAGCAACTGCGCATGGTACCGAGTATCCGACTGACTACCTAATAATCCTATGCCGAGCATACTGGTGCATGCCTTGTATATTACAGCTTCATGACTCGCTCCCATCAGAGTGGGAGAGTGGGCTCGAACCACTTTATACAGGGGCACGTCGAAAGCCCGGGGCCCCAGGATGAACTCCGGGGCCCTGAGCACTCCCCACTGAAACTTGACCTCCAGCCACGAACCTGCCTGCAATACAATAAGTAGACACTCAGTACAACACTCTACACTCGATTCAACTATGCGAGCATCCAAATTAAACCTGTATCTCCTATATGCCCATGACTGCTGATTAAACAGCAATTAATTGCAAATCATCTGACGCAAAGATTGTAATCTGTTTAACGTTACGAATAGAAGAAGAACGGGCCACCTCTCTGGGCTCATCACTGCTTTTAATCAAAGCAAAGAAATGCATCATTTGCAGAGTTGCCTAATGATTGACTGACCCGAGAACCCTACGCATCTACAATCAATCGCTACTTGTTGTTGCTAATTTAATGCTAGCTACTGACAGTCTTCTGTGATACAGTGACAAAAGAGAGTTCCTTTTAATTCAAAACGAGAGACCAGCCAGTATAAAGAGAGACTTCCAACCCAACATGTACCAACGTTGTTTGAGAGATAGACTGCAATCACCATCCAATCAATTAAATCACGTAGCCTAAACAGAAAGGGAATGCACTTAGTGATGCCATCTGCAGATAGAGGACTTGATCAGGCTCATGCCATCCCTCACCTGTTAGACCAGCGCCGACAAGCGATCACTTTTACATTGATTAATTTCAGGTGAAGGTACATTTAACTTCTGATATAGGCCACTGTGCGACATCGTTTACAGCAAATGCACTCTCCAATGCCACCTTCTTTAGTTTAGAAGGGAGCACAGTCTCCTCTACTTTGATAACACTTTGTCACAAGAACTTGAATCTCACATGTATTTTCTTATTCTGTTCTTATTCTTATTCTGTTATTCTGTGTTTTTCTGTTCGCTTTCTGTTAGCTTTCCATTCCATCAACAGTTTAATAATAGATTTCCATTGCATCATATTCATTCACACATTTCCTGTGGAAAGGGGGATGTTTTTTGACCCTATATCAGGGACAGGCAACTTTGATGATAGAGAGCGCCACAAAAAATGTATCCTCACTACCAGAGGGCCAGATTGTGGCCGTGCACTTCCACTATAAAATACTGTAACCCAGTGGTCACCAACCTTATTATGCTCCAGATCCCTGACCTCGGCCTTGGTGAAAGGTCTCTCCGGTCTACCGGAGAGAAAAGGCAGCCCAGTCTGTATTTCCAACATGAGACCTTTTATTTACGCTAATTGAATTACATGAGTTCAATTTGAATTTGATGCAACCAAGAACAAATCATTTGAGTAAATAATTTTTTTCACAAGCGTAATAAAGAAAAAAATAACATCTTGCAATGAGCAGATCATATGAAGTGCCATTGGTAGTGCCCATGAGTCACTGTCCCTAGATCTGGCTTTCAGCTGTCATTTTGCAAATGAACCATCTCCACGTCAACAAAAACGTGATGGAATGTATCTGTTCTCTATCAATAGGCATGAATAGGTTTGAAACTAATGCAGCAATATTGTCCATGTCACTTTGCTACGCTGAAAAAAATACAACAACTGGGGCGCTTTTAAAACCAAACATTAATCAGCACAATGTATAAATAATAATATAATAGTGGTATGCGAGGGGGCGTGGTTTAGCAGCGGGGGTGAAACAAGGGGGCGGAGCAGCAACACGCCTGAGATTACCGCAGCTGTAGGGATGAGTATAATGAGCCTGATCATATTTATTAACACCTGGTTACTGTCCCCACAGTAGGAGGCTGGGGACGGATGGAGCAGCAGGACCCGACACGAGGCCGACTAAATACAATATTAACATGTTCCTTATGAAGCCAATGGGCTCGTTGTATTTTTTTCAGCGTAGCAAAGTGACGTCATGGACAATATTGCTGCATTCGTTTCAAACCCATTCATGTCCATTGATAGAGAACAGGTAGCAGATCAATTCCATCACGTTTTTGCTTTGCCAAGTGGAGTTGACATGGAGATGGTTCATTTGCAAAATGACAGCTGAAAGCCAGATCTAGGGACAGTGACTCATGGGGACTACCAATGGCACTTCATATCATAATTTTCCTTTGTTGCTCTTGTGAAAAAAATTATTTACTCAAATGATTTGTTCTTGGTTGCATCAAATTCAAATTGACTTCATGTAATTAAATTAGCCTAAATAAAAGGCCTCAAGTTGGAAATACAGACTGGGCTGCC
The DNA here is from genome assembly GCA_002895965.2 of Coryphaenoides rupestris. Classification (NCBI taxonomy): domain Eukaryota; kingdom Metazoa; phylum Chordata; class Actinopteri; order Gadiformes; family Macrouridae; genus Coryphaenoides; species Coryphaenoides rupestris. Next base: position 575,300 of record PIJE02000074.1, on the reverse strand, counting down.
TTTTTCTCTTCAGCCTTTCACCAAGGCCGAGGTCAGGGATCTTGGGCTTAAAAAGGTTGATGACCACTGGGTTACAGTATCTTATAGTGGAAGTGCACAGTCACAATGTGGCCCTCTGGTAGTGATGATAACATTTGTGTGGCCCTCTCTATCATCAAAGTTGCCCATCCCTGCCCTAGATTATAGTCCTTTTTAACACTTAAAGTATGTTTAAAGTGGCAATAAGCCTACAACCCATAGAACAGTTTCCTACTTGCCCAAAATTGATTCCAGCCCCCCTACCTTGTGACTGAAAGGTTATTTATGCCTCAAAATGATTATAGCCCACCCAGTCCTTCTAACCTGGTGACATCCCCTTTAAAATGGCCAATACAAACAGTAATAGTTTTCCTTTTGCCCAAAAGTGATTCCAGCTCCTACCTTGTGATTGAAGGTTATTTATGAATCTGTTTCTCAAAATAAGGAGTTAGTATCTCAAAATAATGAGTTGTGGCCCTATAGGAACGCCTTATAAATGCCAATAGCATCCACTAGATGGAGTCGGTGACTGTGTCAAGTGTGACCTTGGCTGTGACCGAGACTGTTTGTGGTTTACTAATGAATGAATGAATATAAAACACAAACCTAGAAGTGAATTATGTCTAGAAATATTATTTTGATGGAGAAAGTGTCTATACAAATAAACATCAGGGGGTGCCCTGACGCACAGTGGATAGATGGTGAATACATTGGACCCACAGCAGCTGTTTCACCCTCATGCATTGTATTGGCCAACATAGTGGACAATTTATTTTACTGCTGATTAAATGCACTCACTGAAACACTTAAAGTACAGCTGTATGACTGCGTTTGCCATTTTTACTTGTAGGCTACTTTTGTTTTTGTATGAATGTTAGTGTTAACATTTTAAGATGGCATGAACTGTTTGTCCACTAGGTGGCTCCAAACATACTAACACGTCTACTCTTGATGTAGCAGAAAGATAAAGGACAGAGCCTGGGCCCTCATTCATCAATAGTTGGTATAGAAAAGTTCTAAATCCTATCATACAATTTGGAAAAATTGTACGCATAAAAAAGTTGCCACTTATCAAGCCTTCTTAAGCCTGTCGTACTCCCACCAGTGTGCATTTCCTTTGATAAATACCATGTGATGTAATGTCATTCTAAATCCTCATGCTCATGCCCACTGAACTCATGACCATAAATGTACACCAATTTATCACCATATAGGGCAGGCAGGGATGGGCAACTGGTGCCCACGAGTCAATTTCCAAATATCAATAAATTGTTGGTTTCACAGGCGTTGGAAGCAAGCGTAAGAGTCCAATTGTAATTTTAATTGTCTTCCGATAGAGGACGCTCCCTCGAAGGAGCTGCAGCCAACCCGATGGTTGATGGTCGGGATGGTCGATCTTTGAAACTTTCCCTGTAGCTCCCGATAATAATATAAAAATGCATACGCAAATGTATATTTGTTTATTTATATTATTTCTTATTATATATATTGTGATATGCGAGGGGCCGGCGGGTGAAACAAGGGGAGCGGAGCGGCTGCGTCTCCTTCTCCGGTCCAGAACCCGATCAAGCAAAGGTGGCTTTGTGGCAACAGAGACTTCGCTACAAACAGGACCCGGGACATGGAGCCGCAAGGTGCTGAGTCGGTGGCAGAAGCGGCGATCAGACGCAGGAGATCATTTAGCAAAGTCTATGTTGCCACAATGCTACGTTCCGTGGTTTGATCTGGTTCTGGACCGGGAAGGAGAGACCGCAGTCGGGATAATGCGCAACAGTCTTTAATTATAAATTAGGCTCGCAAATTGGCTTCATAAGGAACATCTTAATTTATTATGCCGAACTTGTTCAGCAGCCTGATGGCCTGACTGTGGAAGCTGTCTCTGAGTCTGCTCATGCGGCACTTGATACTGCGGTATCGGCTGCTGAACAAGTGCTGATCCCTGCCCCTATGCTGACATTCTGTGAATGTCAGCATATAACAATGTATATTTTATTACGTTGATTTATATGGTACTTCTATGATCCACTCCCAACCGGAGAATATCTGCTCGTCATTATCGATGATTACACACGTTACCCGGTTGTTGAGGTTATCCGCTCCACCTCAGCAAACACAGTCATACCAATCATGGACAAAGTGTTCTCCATGTTTGGAATCCCCAGGGTTGTTAAGACTGACAATGGACCTCCATTCAACAGCAGCCAGTTCTCAGAGTTTGCCAACTACTTGGGATTTCTACATAAGAAAATAACACCTCTGTGACCACAAGCCAATGCCACAGCTGAGAGATTCATGCGCACCCTCGGAAAAGCAATTTGCACAGATGCAAGGGATGCCATGGAGACAACAGCTGAACGTCTTCCTTCGTGAGTACAGATCCTCACCCCACAGTACCACTGGTACATCACCTGCCGAGCTGATCTTTCAACATCAGATGAATACCAAAATACCCTCAGAAAATCCGAACACCATCCCTGCTGATGAAGAGGTATGCAGGAAAGACAGCAAGGCAAAAGCAAAGATGAAGATTCGTTCTGATGCTCGACGACATGCCACACCTTCTACCATCATGCCAGGTGACACTGTTCTATGTCGTCAACTGAAACGGAACAAGCTCACCACTCCATACAAAGCGGAGCCACTCACAGTCATCAATGTCAAAGGCTCCATGGTGACAGCTGGAAAGAATGGATACACCATCACCAGGAACAGTTCATTCTTCAAGAAGATTGACCGAGACATTCCAGAACCTCTGATGGACTGGAGGTTTAGATGACAGTGATGAGGCAAGCCTAACTACACCTCCGCCGAGGTATCCCGCCAGGCAGAACAGATGACCTCCAACATATCTGCGTGATTATGAATGAATAATACAAGCGTAGATTTGAAGAGACTGTTAGAAGAATGTTCAAATTTAGGTTTGGACTGATTTAAAAAAAAAAAGAAAAAACATTTTATGTTGACTTAGTCTTCATATGTATGTATGCTATGTAAACCTGTAAAACAAAAGCATTTGTTAAGTATGCATGTTATGTTTTAGTTTCGAAATGTTAAACCTGAAAAAGAAAGCATTTGTTAAGAGGTATACAATGATGTACAGTTCAAAGTCTAGTTTAAGATTAGATGTGTGAATGTTATATACATAACTGTTACGTACGGTGTTTTGTATGTATACATGTTGTCGGCCTTCATGTCTTTTTGGTTCTGTTTTGTGTTGTTGGTTTGTGTTGTTGTTCTGTCTCCCCCTGCTGTTTTCATTCTCCTACTTCTCAGATGTGCGCACCTGGTTCCAGTCATCAATCAATCAATCACCACATGTTCCGGATCTCCCATCAGCCATTCCCCACCCTTTAAATTGTTATTTTTGTTTGTGTTAGGGGACTTGGGTTGAGCTGTGGCAGACAGCTGGTTGGGTTTGTTTGTTTATTGATTTATCTTTAATTATGAAGTTTCCACCTTGTAGTACATTTTGTTAACCATTTACTTTAGTTGTTAGCAGCCTACTTTTTGTTTTGTCTTTTATTAGTTCTCTGGTTTTGCACACAGGGACAAACGAGGATAGGTAAGATACCCTGGGTCTACATATCACTACATATATTACCTTTTGTTAAAACATCAGTTTAGAGTGAGCACCACCCGCTGTACTTTGGGGTGCTTGGCACCTGTCAATGGGGGTGGGGTTATGTTTTTTGTATTATTTGGTGCCACTGATCGTCCTCTTTGATCCCTGTGTTGCCTTGCTGTAAATAAATACTTTTCTATTTGCATATTTGGTTCCTGGTTTTGTGTGACTTCACCCTCACTTGCTCAACCTGTTGCCTTATGTTGCGTCCTTCTACTCCGTAACAATAACCATTAAAAAAAAGTTGTGATGTAATATACAAGGCATGCGCCAGGCGCCACCTATAGGTGAGGTGGTGTATTACACTCGGCATAGGATCATTAGGTAGTCTGTCGGATACTCGGTACTATGCGCAGTTGCTATTATACAGCCATAAACGCCAACTTGGTTGCATCTCTTTATTTCAATATTCCTTGGCTAAGAATATTACAGAAGCCAACCGCAGACTCCTGTTATCCCAGTCGGTGGCGCTGGGACCCGAGCCCGCCTCCCTCATACTGGACCTGACCTCCCTGGCCGAGGCCTGGCGCAAAGCGGGTCGCAACTACGGCCTGGTGATATCGCTGCAGCCGCAGGATGTCCACCCCGAGGAGGAGTTCCTCCCCTTCCACGCCGGCAACACTCTCCCGCTGCAGCTGCCGGCGGTCGGAGGACGTGGGCTGGCAGGACTGGATCATCGCACCGCAGGGCTACCTGGCCAACTACTGCCACGGCGAGAGCCTGAACGGCACAAACCACGCCATCCTGCAGACGCTGGTGCACTCGCTGGACCCGCGCGGGACCCCACAGCCATGCTGTGTGCCCGTCCGCCTCTCGCCCATCTCCATGCTGTACTACGACAAAACCCCTGCTGCTGGTGGGACAAGGTCCCAGACATTTTTGTTTTTTAATAGGATATTGTTGTTTTTTCTTTTTATAAAACTATTGTGGAAAGTACTTGACATTTGTTTTTTGTTAAAGTTTGCAATACACGAGATGGCAAACACAAAGGGATGTAATTCTACAGATTCAGATAACTATTGATCCCAGAAGAAATTGTTAGTTGCTCTGCTCAAACCAGAAAGCAAAGTACATGGAAAACACCAATGTATACAAACACAACAGTAAAATATCAAAATAAAATATGCTTGTACATAAAATACAAATGTGTGAATACATGAAGTTAAGTGTCCATTGGTATATAATAATAATAATACATTTTATTTGTATTGCACTTTACATTTAACAAAAACTCAAAGTGCTACAGATTAAAAAGCATGAAAGTGCTAAAAACAAAGTATAAAACATGAAAAATAAAAATATAGCAGAAGGCTCTGGAATAAAGGTAGATTTTTAGGCCTCGTTTAAAAGCATCCACAGTCTGTGGTGCCCTCAGGTAGTTGGGGCATGTTGCAGGCATATCGCAGAAGTCCTCTGAATAAAAGTACAATGGCTGGGTACAAAGTGACTTAAATTGACAGGACAGTTCAGATTGACTGCCTCACTAGATTTTTGTATGTGAGAGGAATCATCATGATTTAGGATTTCAATTTTAAAATAATTGTATTATACATTTGTTTTCATAACGTCTGAGAGGAAACCCAGTTCAGTCATTTCAATCAACCTCCACCACCGTGATTGGCATTACAAGCAGTTTAAAAATGTGCATGTGATTGTCATTGTAATGAAGTGACATCACAATTGGATGTTTCCACCTGGATGTAGGCCTATGACATGATCAGACTACAAACACCACACCTGCTGGTATAAGTAGTGCCTCTTTAAGAGCAGTTTTACCATAAAGACTTTTTCCAGACTGGAAAAATGCCAGTCTGTGAAAGTAATGAAATCTATGAAAGTAAGGAAGGTGGAGTTGACTTGCTTCATTATCTTTGAATATATAGAAAATATATCAGGACTTTACAATATAAGTAGGTGTTTAACATTGCGGCATTCTTGCATGTTCTGTATGAATTATGCTATGTGAGTGTATAACATACAGTATGCCAGATGTACACACAGCTGAAAGTGGTGCAATTCATTTCAAGATGCGCATCTCTCTCTTTGTCTCAATGGTGCCAAACACGGGGAAAATCTTTGTCTCCTGATCAAAACTGACATTGAAGGAGTAGATGTGGAGCCTGTGGCACACATCGTAGAAGGACACCTGACCCTCCTCCATGTCCAGAGACACACCCAACACATTGGGTGCACATCTGTCTAGCTTAGTGACTGGCCACGTCAGGGCCATGAGTTGGCCCAGCTTCAGAATCAGAGTCCAGTAACCCATGGTCGTGTTCAGACTTTTAAAGCCATTTCGGGATGCAAACTCTCTGACCACCACTATCCTCCACTCCGTCTTGCCTCTGACGTCCACCTCCCAGTAGTGCCTTCCGGAGAGAAAGCCCTGTGAGCCCAACACGCACCACCAGCTGTGATGGGTTCTCCTGAAGTCTCTGAATGGGTTGGAGACACTCTCCACGATCTGGTCCATTTTCACTGCTCTCTTGTCTGGGGATATCTTCAGACACGGGTTTGCAGTAGATGGATCTAGTCTGACCTCAACTGTGAGTTTGTATTAGAGAAGAGGGCAGGAGAAAATTAGACTTGATACAAATGGTTGTGTTCTATTTTGTTGTATGTTGGTATAACGATAAAAGAAAAACTGCTGTACTGACCTGTTCCCTTTATAATCCATTTCCATGCTGGAAACATACAACACAAGACAAATGGTAATCCGTAACGGTCTGCATCGCCAAGTAACAACACAACTGTAACTATAGTTACCTATATAGTAGCAATTAGAAAGGCTTACCAGACTCTGGAATATGTTGTGTCACAGCTAATAGAAGGAAACAATCAAATGTACACACATTAGAGGACAGGTTAGGGAGTCAGCAGCCACAAATATCCTCCTGTTCCTTTGCTTTACTCTCTACCTTGACCTAAGTCTTATATACATGTTGGCCTCCCTAGAGCTGATCTACTAGAGCAGTGGTTCATAAACGTCCAGATCTGCCTTGGGATTTGAGACGAAATACATCTTTATTGCAATACAACTATACAAAAAGTTCTGAATTAATTTGTCATTGATTGTATCCATGTATTATTTGCCATGAGTGAATAAAAACTAAACGTTTAGAGAGATAAGATAACACATGCTATAGAGGCTATTTTGCACATATATGAATACAGGTATGCCTGGAGATTTTGCCTTGCCCAAAAAGTACCCAAGCATACAGTGTACAGTGTACTAGAGCTTATCCTGAGAAATAATTAATACAAGTGTAGAATAAAAATGCAAGGCCATCTGTTTGTTATGAGTGACTACTAGGCAACAGTAGTTCTAACTGAAAATAACCATGCAAGTTAAAACAGCAGTGATACAAGGAATCCAAATAAAAAATAAAAGCATAATGATTACAAATTGCATGCAGGAATATACCTCTACTGTTGAAGAGCTCTTCATTTCTGTTCCAGTGTTTTGCAATGGACCCCTATTAAAAGAAATCGAGAAACAAATTCAATGCTAGAACCTAGTGTAACTGAAAGATGGATGACTATTGAAATGTAATTGTGTCTGGGAACCTTTTGTCCATCCCATTGCAGGAGACTCCAGAAAATGAAGTCCATCACAGGAAGTATGTTGGGCAGTTTGCCCCTCTTCCACTGTTGGGTCAAATCCTTCACTACCTCAACCACATCCGTATCCAGACACATAGGGTCCTGTAAATGTGTTCATTTTGAATTATGGTTTTATCATAAATGGGATGCTGCTGTGGAATGTTGCCTGACGACCTGACCGGTGTGTGATGCTTAACATCTATAATATCACAGCCTTTATTTCATGAGGGGTTTACCTCTGTCACTTGTCTCAGAGTCCAGATCCATGTCTTAAGATCATCAATAGCATTCTTTAGTCTTTTTTCCTCTTCAGGCTTTGGTTTGAAAGCTTCTCCCCTGTTCTTCTCTGGCATGTCATCACATTGGCTCATCAGCTGTGCGCCTGTTTGTCTGCTGAGTTTCTGGTAAACACGTAATGAACATCCTGGTTTGCCACTGCATATAAAACATGTCAATACAAAACCGGTTATAGCCATTTAGCCATCACGTGCTGCCCTGCATGAGTGATTTGCATAACAATGTATTAATAGATCTACAGTATCTGCCAACTGACATCAGAGCAAAGCTGTATCTGTTCCTGTTTTAGTGGTCTAACCTCTTGGTCATCTGGTCGTGGTGGGAGTTCCTCAGCCCACTGAAGGATGAATGTCTGTCGCTCCTCCTGACTAGACCCATCTTCACTGACTTTGTTCAGCAGTGAGAGATCTCTCGTCTGTCGATTGACCATTGATTAGTGTGATTAGGTTCATGGCACGTGGGGTTATGTGGGGCAGGGCAGTGGCTCAGGAGGTACAGTGGTTGTCTGGCACCCGCAACATTGCTGATTCAAACCCCGGCTCCTCTAAGCCAAGCATCAAGCTGTCCCTCAGCAAGACACCTGACCCCAATTGACTGCTGTTGCCTTGCATGTTTGACACTGCCGTTGGTGTATGAATGCGTGTATGAATTACAATAATGGGCATTATTGTAATTTTAACACTATTGGCATAGGACACACCTGCAAAATCCGGTCCAGTTCCCGAGCAATCTCCTCGAGGATCACTTTAGATTCATCCAGGGTGAAGTCCACAGGCTTTGGTGCAGTAGAATCCACACTCTATGAAGGAGTAGAGAACAACTCACAAAATACTGGCCACAGTTCAACAATTATGCTGTTTATCTTAAAAACAAGGCTCGGTAACTTTGTTCTCACCTTTGAGTGTAAGAAGTTGCCGAAATGTTTCTTGAGTCGTTCTGTCAGCTTTGTAAGGCACACAATAACACAAACAGGAAATTAACATACCCAAATAATAACTTCTATTAAAAACCAACCAATAATAAACGTAACCAAACATATACCAATTTGAGAATATCATTACTTCAGGCCTTAGATATCTTTTATTCGTAATACCTTAAACTTTGGCTTCAAAAAGGGTTGTGAGTTACATTTTCTCGCTTTGTTTTTCTCCTTGATAGGACCATAGGTGTGGGCGCTGCATGTATCTCTCACTGTAAAACATGGCGAAAGCAAAGCAAACTCATTGCCAATGAGATATGCACTAAAAACAATGAAATCACACACAACACGATTTAAGTGGGTTCCTTATACGCAGTTACTGAAGGTTTCTGGTCCTCTGATTTCTGCTTCCCCCCCCCCCACACACACACACGTATAGTCATACAAGTTTTCAATCCTTTAAAAGAATAAACCAACCGTCTTTTGAAGTCATCTTCTGTGCTCTTCAAATCTGCTCCTCCAAGCTAAGGTTTTGTTTTTCTGCAGGTAATCTAACCCCATTTGAACACATGCCTGATCACAATGAACCTGAAAGACTGCGTTGGTTTGCATGTAGCCTCGCCCACATGCATGCCAAGATACAATCAAGGGAAGCGGAACTTCATTCCAGAGTTGATCGTGTGAGTATAAGCAGTGAGTGAAAAAGCTTTTGTGCAAAACGCCCGACAGCCGACAGTAATTATAAAAGAATACAAAATAGAAATAGAACTACAAAATAGAAGTAGGACTAGCAAAATAGAAATAGAACTATAAATATACATTCTGTGTAAAATAAGAATAAAATAAAATGAAATGGAATATACAACAAAATATCCAGGTGAGCAGTACACATATAAATCAATGTACTAAAATATACATTGTTATATGCTGACATTCACAGAATGTCACAGAATACCTTCTCAGACAGTCAACACAACACTAGCACCAGCAATTAGCACCAGGACTAGCACTAACACCAGCACTAGCACCAGCACTAGCAGTAACACTAGCACTAGCACTGGCAGTAACACCAGCACTAGCACCAACACTTAACACTACTACCAGCACTAGCACCAGCAGTAACACTAGCACTTAGCACCAGGACCAGCACTAGCAGTAACACCAGCACTAGCACCAACACTTAACACTACTACCAGCACTAGCACCAGCAGTAACACTAGCACTTAGCACCAGGACCAGCACTAGCAGTAACACCAGCACTAGCACCAACACTTAGCACTACTACCAGCGGTGTTGGGATTTAGTTAGAGCTGAACGAGTTACATTGACCAGCAGATACGCTTTTGATTTACCGGCACTCCTTCCAACCCGAGTTCTAGTCCAGTCTACTTATCGGAGGCAATAAATCTGTCCAAGTCCAACATTAACCACCGTCTCCTGTGTCTTTAAAATATACTGTATGTAATATATGGATTGGTGTCAGAAGTGCAATAATGACAGAGACTGACAAGGTAGCCACTGTTAGAGACTGGCCTACTCCCAGCAATGTCTGCCAGTTGCATACTTTTCTCGGCTTAGACTCTTATTACCGCTGCTTTGTAGCGGGCTTTGCTACCATCCCCTGCATAGCTTGCTGCAGGGCCTGGGAGCGGTGCTTGCATAGCACATCCAAGGGAGAGCGTGTGGTTGCCTACTATAGCCACACCTTCAGCAGGCCAGAGAGAAACTACTGCGTGACCCGCAGGGAACTCCTTGCAGTGGTAGACTCGACAAAACAGTTCAAGCATTACCTCTGTGGGATGTGCCATTTACCATCCAGACCGACCATGCGCTGGCCCTACGCTGGAGGGCCAGTGCAGGGCCGGAGGGCCAAGTGGCCTGTTGGATAGAACAGCTTCAAGCATTCCAATTCACCATCCAACACAGAGCCAGGGCAAGTCATACTAATGTGGATGGGTTGTCCCGACGACACTGTCCATCGGAATGCCATCACTGCGTGTGGTGGAAATCTGTTAACTAATAAGAAACAACTCTGTCACCAGTGGATTTTAGACCAGTATAGTAGACAAACATTAAATATCAAATACAACGCCCAAGGTCAAAAGTAAATATACAAATGTAAATTCATCATGCTGGAGGGAATGCGGAATAACAGAAGCAGACCACTCACATGTATTTTGGAATTGTCACAAACTATCACTGTTTTGGACAGAGGTTCATAAGGTTCTACAGGAGATACTGAGATACGATATTCCGAAGAGCTACTATGGTACTTTATCTGTGTAATTTCACTACGGAAAATATTAGAGTAAGAGATAGATATCTGGTGAAAATTGGTTAATAGCTTGTAAGAAATCAATTACAAGGAAATGGGGAAAAGTAGAACCACCCACTCAGGGGCAATGGATGGGGATAGTTGAAGAAATATATGTGATGGAGAAGTTAACATATCGAATAAGGCTACAAGAGGAACAACTGGAAGAAAAATGGGAGAAATGGACACTATTCACATTACGAAACAGCGATGAAGGCGATTGACTCAATGGCCAAGGACGAGTGAAGTACAAGGGAGAAAGGACAGTTCACTGACAGTGTAACTTCCAGACAGCAACCATATTCTTTATTTTATTATATTTTATTTTTGTTGTAATGTGTGTTTGTTTTTGAATTGTCTCATATCTTTTTTCTTTATCTGTGCATTGTAAAATGAAAAAATTTATAAAAATTAAGTTTAAAAAAATATATATATATCAAATACATATAATCAGCGCTGATGGGTTATTCTCAGTCAGACACTCTAACAGTGGGGTCAGAGTGAAGTAACCAAAGAGACAAAGGAGTTTATACACTTTATAGTCATTTTCCCGCCCAGACATGGCATCCTGCAATAAATAATATACAAGTCCAAATGGAAAAGCTCTCTCTCTCTCTCCCTTCCTCGGACCGTTCCCACATCAACCAGGTGTCATCTTAGACAAAGGGGTATAGAGACTTCAATGTTTCCTTCTACTATCAGGGCACGGTGCCATCACTTCATGGTGAGACATTAATGTGTCCTTGAGAGGAGATGGTTTGTAGTGAAGTGAAACTTATATGCATGCATAATACGTGACTATACTATACGCAGTGTAATTTTCCATTACACTGCGTGAGACCAGAGGCTTGGCGAGTTGAAGATCTGTTGGCCTACAATGCCATGCTGTGCTGCCACCAGATATCAGGGGTTTGGGTGAGCTACAGATGGAGGATGCAGAATTGAAGAAGGTGATGGGGTGGCCAGAGGTTGGGCACAGGCCACCCTGGGAAGAGGTAGTTGGACAATCTGCTACCGTGCAAGGCCTGTGGTCTCAATACCCTGCAGTCAAAGTAGAAGATGGAGTCCACAGGTGAGGATGGCAGGAACCTGCTACAGGAGAAGAGAGGTGGCAAGTGGTGGTTCTCAAGGAAAGTAACATCCTCTCTCTCCTCCTCCTTCACCTCCAGACAAGCACGATTCTCTCCTCCCCCTCCCTGGCTGTCCAAAGCTCGTAGAACAGAGCTGCGGGCAGCTGGGAGAAAATGGAGGAGATCGGACTCTGCTGATGACCTCTCTCACTACCAAATCTGCCTTCGACCATGCAAAGATCAACTCTTCCGTCTCTAACCCTAGGAAACTTTTCTCCATGTTCTCTTCCCTCCCACCCATCCTCCTCCCTCCTCCCTCACAGCTGATGACTTTGTCACCTACATTATAAAGAAGGTGAAGGACATTGCCTCCTCATTCACCCCTGCTGCTATCATCCCTCCCCTACTACACCCACCCATCAGTCTAACCTGCTTTGCCCCTCTCCCCTCTGAAGAAGTCAACAGGCTTGTGACAAACAACCTCGCCACCACCTGCCCCCTTGACCTCCCTTCTCCAAGACATTTTGGGCAACATCCTCCCCTTCCTCACCACTCTAATCAACTCCTTCCTCAATTCAGGCCTGTTTCCAACCACGAGACTGCCAGAATCAAGCCACTCCTCAAGAAACCCACCCTTGACACCTCCGACGTCCGGAACTATAGACCTGTATCTCTCCTTTCATTCCTCTCCAAAACCCTAGAATGTGCTGTTTCTACACAACTATCCTCCTAGCTCTCTCAAAACAACCTGCTAGACCCTCATCAGTCAAACTTCAAGGCCGCACATACCACGGAACCGACCCTGCTCGCGGTAACTGAGTCCCTCCATGACGCCAGGTGCTCGTCCCTCTCATCTGTGCTCATCCTTCTTGACTTGTCTGCCGTGTTCAACACAGTGAACCACCAGATTCTCCTCTCAACTCTGGCAGAGCTTGGCATTGCTGGATCCTGGTTCACATGGAATGGCTCCCTGTCCGGAGCCTGCACCTTTGACACCGGAGTCCCCCAAGGCTCAGTAGTAGGAACCCTTCTGTTCTCCTTATACACCAGACCTTTAGGCTCTAAAATTACATCCCACGGCTTCTCCTATCACTGCTACGCAGACGACACCCAACTGTTCCTTTCCTTCCCACCCTCTGACATCCAAATCGCAACACACGTCTCTAAATGCCTTTGCTGACCTCAGCAAATGGTCTACTGCCAACTACCTGAATGTTAACCTAGACAAGACTGAGCTTCTCTTCACGCCAGGGAAAGACTGCCCTCAGATGGACCTACTTGTCACCATTGAGGACATCGAAGTCTCCCCTGCACCCACTGCAAGAAACCTTGGCGTGGTACTGGATGACCAGCTGTCTTTCAACGCCAACATCACCTCTGTGGCCCAATGTTGTAGAATTGCTCTATACAACATGTGATTTCCCCCGCCACAGCCACCATCTCTCGAGCACCTATCCAGGACGGAGAGGCGGAGAGGCCCCAGAGGAGGGGATGAATGCCAAGCCGATTCCGGAACTGTGTCCTTTCCTCAGGGAAATATATATATATATGTATTATATATATATATTATATATAAACTGCAGTAAAGTAATTTGAACATTATCATCACAGAGATAGGCCTACCCGGGGGGACATGTTGAACTCGAGTAGAGTTTACGGAAAACATTTTTAAGGAATTGTACAAATACGAATATACAGCCGCGGCTCTCCGAAGCGTGGACGGCGCAACCTGCAGGCTCGTCAGGTGCTCTGCGGCAGGCGCGCGCGAGCTGTTTGCCGACGTCACCGCAGACCCACAATGCAACGGAACGTATGCCCGAGAAAAAAAAAGTAAACAACAGGAACTCACGATGGCAGCGGACAGCGACGTGAGCTCTCTGCCGACTAACGCCCACGATCTGCCGCCGTTAACCTACGGCTATGTTCCTCAAAGTTGTTGACTAATCATGTTCGTGTGTTTGCTTCCCTTGCAGCCCGAGACGGAGGGTTTGAAGATCAACGGCACTTCAACCACCGCGTCAAGAAGTGGGAAAGGTGCTGTGAGGAGGAGATGCCTGAGCTGCTAGCCTGTGGCTGTCACTGCTCCACATGATTATATGTCTGGCTGCACGACGACTGACGTTGTTGTTGGTTGTTCGTTTGTTCCTTTTTTAAAAACAACTATACTCCATCAAGCCGCATTTTGTGACGAGGATTGTGTCAACGCTGCTGTCCCTGCTGTCGTAACACAACTCGCTTGCACATTGGTCTTATTGGGCGTTACATTGGTCTCTACCAGGCTATCAGGCAAATAGTATGCAGCCTCTATAGTGTGTTATAGTGTTGAATGTCCTAATAAAAAACGCAGAAGTAAAACATGATTTACTCTGTACCACTTTGTGCCTCGGCAGGTTTGTGTCAAGAGTTGAGGAAGTGTTAAATGACTGGAAGCTCATCGGCAGCTCTGCCGGAAGGTCTTCTCCAGAGAAGGTAAACAAACCACTTAAATGGCCGCTTACCCCAAAGAGCACAGCTCTCTAGCTTGGGCCTAGACAACAAGCACGGCTGAGTTAACAACTTGATAAACTAACAATCTATTCTGAGAATAGAACAATTTTGGAGAATGGGACATTGCGGAGGAAAACTTTAATGTAATACGATGTAACGAGTTACGGCAATGGCACCATAAACCTCGCTTACATCACCCTGTTGTGACTTATACCATGACTGAGCAGCTTGGTTGTAAAAAGGACTAGAGTTGGGCCTATTCCTTGTCAGGACAACAGTACGATCTTGCTTCATAACCTTTCAGTTTAAAGTGCAAAACTTTCACTCAAATCTGCAAATGCTTTTATTTGATATTGTTGGCGAATGACCATTGTATAAGCGGGATATGTGCCCTTACTTGTTATATTACTGTGGTATAAGCGGAATAAACCACAGCGGGGGGCCCAGTTATTGGAAAATAGCGTACGACAGGCTGGTGATGTGGCTGAGGCCAAGCCCAGGTTGCTTACCACCGCCAAAGTTACGTCGCCTACTTACAGAACTTGCTTGTTCTTCGTTCTTGTAAGGGCGAATACACCAGTGGCACCTGGGAGGAGAAATCTCAGGAGATGCAAACCTTTTCGCTGGACTTTCCAGAATTCTCTATCACCCACCACTCTGAACTCCTTGAAGGCAAGAATCGGACCAGGAAGTGACCTGAAAGAGGAGCTTGAGGAAGGTATGCTAGTGGTGATTTTGTCTTTTCTAAAATCTAGAAAATCTAGTCAGAATAAACCCTATTCATACTCATAATACTATGGTGTTTGTGCGATATTTGTTGCACCTAAAATCTTTGGATATGGGAACGTACATGGAGGTTTTTGGATTTGGATGAAGACTTAATGTATTCATAATATGTATTTTAGTTATTAGTTTACAGTTGTTCCCATTCAACTTAAGACCATTTTACAAGCTTTTCATGCCCTGTTATTTCTTCTGAATCCAAAATAAATACAAGGACATATATTTTCGTGCATAGGCCACCTTGGAAGCGTTTCGGTCCCTCTGAACTGATCCTAATCTGCACTGTGTGTCTAGATGCATTTCCCTTGGCTATGCAGGACCTCTTGTGCATGAACAATGATTTTCCTCCCAGAGCTCACTGTCTGGTGCGATGGTGAGTAGCACCCTTCATACACACGCAGTTTAGAATGTCAAAGTGTGAAAATGGTAGATGTATACATGACACATGCAACACATTAAAAAAATTTTGAAACAGTCAGTCCTTAACAAACAGTCTTACCCTTTTGGGAAACAATGCTAACATAAACAATATGGCTTCTCTCCATACTCTGTTCAGGATGCTACATATCTGTATGTTTAAGCATAATACTCTGGGCTTGGCAATAATTAAATATTATCATTTATGTTATATGAGTGGTGTTGTTGTCATAATTTAAGATCAAGACTTTGTGGTGATGTGCCACTTTTGTGGTTTTCATTAATTGTGTTGAGAAGATGCCCATATTATCCAAGATATAGAGCTTTCAAACATCAGAGATAATCAAAGAATATTGCTTATGCTTAAATAATATGACGGTTAGCGATTCTATTTTCAATTGTAAATGTCAAGTTCCTTATTCTAATCATGATAATGCATGAGACAGGTTTTGTTTTATCATGATTTTTATCACACAATCACATTGTATTCACACAATCAGCCATCATCATTTGATCTTTGAATTTCATAGGTACACTTGTGGACAGTACTGGGATAATAAGCTGTTCCTTATGTGTGGATTATTGTTTCACTTTCTTTATGTACAGACTTACCATACTGACATGCATTTAGTCAACAATTTGCTCCTCAATGGCCCATGTTGCCACAGCAACTTGGCCCTTCCAACAAACTCAAAATAAGACATTGCTTTATTAATCCCAGATCCCCTCACTCAGCAGCAGCAGCAGCAAGTTCTGGACATTGGTGGAATGAAAGAGATATGAATTAAAAACAGAAGGGGTTATGGGAAAAGAGCAAAACGACGCTGTCGGGTATTGGAGTTGATTTCCCTGGTGGGCCTTGACAGGTACGGCATCCGGGAGTTCTTGGTCATCTCACCGGGGGCCAACTGTGAAGCCATCATCAGCGAGTCCAAGTGCAATTTACTGCTCAGCTCTGTCTCCATATCTCTGGCCAACAGCGGCTGGTGAGTCCAGATTTTATTTTAAATTTGAGTTTTAAACTAAGAAGTTGTATGCGTATATACGTGCATATATATATACATATATATATATATATATATATATATATATATACAGTGGTGTGAAAAAGTATTTGCCCCCTTCCTGATTTCTTCTTTTTGTCATATTTGTCACACTTAAATGTTTCAGATCATCAAAGAAAATTTTATTTAAGACAAAGACAACGTCAGTGAACAGAAAATGCAGCTTTTAAATTATCATTTCATTTATTGAAGGTAAAGAGTTATTCAAAACCTATATCACTAATTACTTTTTCATGTGAAAAAGTAATTGCCCCCTAAACCTAATAACTGGTTGTGCCACCCTTGGCGGCAACAACTGCAATCAAACGTTTGCGATAACTGGCAATGAGTCTTTCACATCGCTGTGGAGGAATTTTGGCCCACTCTTCTTTGCAGAATTGTTTTCATTCAGCCACATTGGAGGGTTTTCGAGCATGAACTGCCTGTTTAAGGTCATGCCACAGCATCTCAATCGGATTTAAGTCCGGACTTTGACTAGGGCACTCCAAAACCTTAATTTAGTTCATTCAGAGGTGGACTTGCTGGTGTGTTTCGGATCATTGTCCTGCTGCATAACCCAATTGCGCTTGAGCTTGAGGTCACGAACTGATGGCCGGACATTCTCCTTCAGGATTTTCTGGTAGAGAGCAGAATTCATGGTTCCATCAATTAAGGCAAGTTGTCCGGGTCCTGAAGCAGCAAAGCAGCCCCAGACCATCACACTACCACCTCCATGTTTGACTGTTGGTATGATATTTTTATTATAGAATGCTGTGTTAGTTTTACGCCAGATGAAACGGGACCCACACCTTCCAAAAAGTTCCACTTTTGACTTTTTTGGCAAATGTGAGACGAGCCTTTGTGTTCTTTTTGGTCAGCAGTGGTTTCCGCCTTGGAACTCTCCCATGGATGCCATTTTTGCCCAGTCTCTTTCTTATTGTGGAATCATGAACACTGAACTTAACTGAGGCCTGCAGTTCTTTAGATGTTTGTCTGGGTACTTTTTAGGGTTGCACGATATGGACAAAATATCATATCCCGATATTTCTAGGCTGAATTGCGATATACGATATATATCCCGATATTTTCTATGAAGAGGGTTACATGTTTCATTGTAATTCAAAAGCCACATGTGAGATGTCAAAAGCACCTTTATTAAAACACGAGTCAGTAATACTGCACATTGCACAATATATCAACATGTGCCATCAATAGTATAGCATAGAATAGCATAATAGAACTTTATGCCAGCAGCCAAACAGAAATATCTTGGGCGAGTTGTACATACATCCCTCTTAAAAGCTCTGACAAATTATGTGGTGCCAACTAGAATGGTGTCAAAATTGAATGAAAAAATATATAAAATAAGAAATAGTCTATATTAAATAAAAAGTGTACAGTTTTTCATCTCCAACATAGACAGCTGTGCAGGGACCATATCTTTTGCGATGTGGTACGCCACCGCATTTGTTATATCACTTTGCACTTTTCTTGTTATAAGGCTCACCACGGGTGAATGAAGCTTGCAGCGTGCTTTGTTTCGGGGCAGAATGCGAAGGCTTCGCGGCTGGGGATGGAGCAGTACCAGCACGGAGTTTAACACACTCTTCGTGTTGCACTTTATGCCGCTGCTGTAAATGGAAAAATAGATTTGTAGTGCTTTGGTTGCAACCGGTTTATGGCATTCTCTACAGATGGCCTGGTTCTGCTGGTTCCAATTAACGGAGCAGCAGGATGGGTCAAATGCAGAGGACACATTTCCACGGGCCACCCTCCCTGCATGCGCGTGTGTGTGTTTGGCGACTGCTACTTCCCGCTGTGTGTTGTGTGACCAATATGTGTGGATTAATAAAGATCTTCTTCTTCTTCTTGAATGAAGATCCAATAAAAGGTGATTTCATCCATCCATTCTCGTCCGCTTATCCGGGGCCGGGTCGCAGTGGCAGCCGGCTAAGCACCTTAGGATTGTCTGTTATAGACTACATTTTAAGCCAATATTTTATTTAAATGATAAAAGTAAAGGCGTCTCTTTTAATTGTGTGTCATTTTGGTTCACTTGCAGACGACTACATTGTTGTATAGACTGTGGTTGGAATAGACTGTGGTGAGAAGAGAATCATGTCCCTGAAATTCAAATCAGGGATAATAATTGCAGTCAATAAAGCACACTTTGGGCAGGGAAATGGTGAGTGTTGCTAATTTAAATGGTCTGTCATTTGTCAGATAGCGATTTAATTTTTTCCCCTGAATAATTGGTCTAACGTTAGTGACATGGGACGTCTCACTACAGGTGTGATGACAATGGAGGAGATAATTGCTTCACAGCGACATTGTACCGCTTTGTAATCACTGGCAAGTTAATGTGCGTCTTCTGGACAGACTAGCATGCACATCAGCACGTCCCATCAGCTACGTGTATCCATGGTAACATCTCAGGGATGGATTACTTTTACATGCACTCATTTGTTGTGTGTGTGTGTGTGTGTGTGTGTGTGCGTGCGTGCGTGCTCGTAACCACTGCCTCGTGGTGATGCTGTTGTTCTTTCACGATCATGATGTGAGGCATTCAGATTTATTTTTATTTCTCCCAAGTATATAAACATTGTTATTCCCCGAGCAGCATTACAAAAAATAAAAATGGCATCCTTGTGGGCGGGTAGAACACTCGCCGTGGCATTGGATCACATTGGGTCACTCGGTATCCATAGCAACTGAGATGCCGGCAGGAGGCAGCATCAGCTCGGGTCACCGGCTCCCTCCGCTGCAGCGGAAAGAAGGCAGAAGGGGACATGCAGTTTATATCGGTCACGAATATGTAAATCCTATTGGGTTTAAATGAAATTGGTACGTTATCTGTCCTAGACAATCAATGTAATGGTTGCACAAAACTGCTCTTATGAGGCATCGCAGTGTCATTAGTGGGTGAGCTCTCCTAACGTTAAAATGTCTGTCGTTATTAACTAGCGCCCCGAGGTTCTCCAGGGTTTGGGTTTATTGGCTGCAGCTTTGCAAGCGTCCACCTGGTGGCACTGTGTAGCTGCTGTAGAAAACGGGCTCGTTGGGAGGGAAGGAGGGAGGGAGGGAGGGAGGGGGAGCGAGTGTGATGAATAACAAAACCTGCTACACCACCTCGACGGCATCCAACGGAACAACCTGACACAGCCTTACAATACCACCCTCCGCGCCCCCGTCCCTCCTCTGCCCCGGTGTCCGCAGTCAGGTGCCAATGTTTGTGCAGATCCAGCAGAAGTGGAGGCGGATGTACGCCGGGGAGTGCCAGGGCCCGGGCGTGCGCACCGACTTCGAGATGGTCCACCTCCGCAAGGTGCCCAGCCAGTACAACCACCTGTCTGGCCTGCTCGACATCTTCAAGTCCAAGATCGTGAGTGGTGTCGCCAATGCACGTGTCAATAAATACATGAAGAAGAAATACATTGCGGGGGGGCCAAACAAAAAGCTGTAACTTGGACGGGGATGTGAGTTCACCACGGGCGCAAATCTAATCCCATTCCTGCTGTCCTCAAACATCCTCCGCACCGTCTCTGCATCGCGGGCCCACGGCTGCCTTCATTTGCCCTTGTCCCATTTCTCTCCTCTTTATGCCCTTCTCTCTCTCTCTCTCTCTCTCTCTCTCTCTCTCTATCGCTTTCTATCTCTCGCAGTCTCTATCGCTTTCTATCTCTCACTCTATCGTTCTCCATCTATCGCTCTATCTCTATCTCCACCCTTCTCTCTCTCCCTCTTTCTCTCTCTCTCACTCTCTCTCCTTCTCTCTCTCTCTCTCTCTAATATTATATATATACTGTATATATATCTTAATATATGCAATGTGTCATATCTCTTGAATGTGTTTTTTTCCTGTGCTGTCATCAGGGCTGTCCCTGACCCCGTCTGCCCCCCATCACCATCGCCATCCGCTTCACGTTCCCTAAGATTTTTCTGATAGAAAGGGGGAAAAAAACACCAGATGAATAAATGGCTGACTGTCTCTTTAAGGCTGTGCCGGGCCATTGGCAGCTCTACGCTCCCCCCCGCGGTGCCCGGGTGTACCTGGAGGCTGCTGGGGCCACGAGTACTGCTGCCAGTCCTGCAGGACGTACGTGAAGCGGATGGCGATGGTGATGGGGGGCAGAGGGGTCAGGGGACAGCCCTGATGACAGCACAGGAAAAAAACACATTCAAGAGATATGACACATTGCATATATTAAGATATATATACAGTATATATATAATATTAGAGAGAGAGAGAGAGAGAAGGAGAGAGAGTGAGAGAGAGAGAAAGAGGGAGAGAGAGAAGGGTGGAGATAGAGATAGAGCGATAGATGGAGAACGATAGAGTGAGAGATAGAAAGCGATAGAGACTGCGAGAGATAGAAAGCGATAGAGAGAGAGAGAGAGAGAGAGAGAGAGAAAGAGAGAGAGAAGGGCATAAAGAGGAGAGAAATGGGACAAGGGCAAA
>PIJE02000074.1:545398-551198 GCA_002895965.2 Coryphaenoides rupestris | reverse complement strand
TATTATTATTGTTAAGGATGTGGGCCGCAGCTCTGACCCTGTGTCTTGTTTTATTTATTTATATATGTATTATTCTTTTGCACAACGATCTAGCCTGCCTCAAAGCTATGAAATATGCGTCAGTAGGAGTTGTTCATGTGCTGCATTTCATACCCATCCTTTGGCAATAAATCACTTTAAGCTGAGCCCACACGGAGATAATGAGCGAGGGGTGCGTTCAATATTTGTTCTGGCAGACTTTGACGCTCTCCTCGGAGGCGAGGTGGGAGGAGTGGAGTTCGGCAAGCTTCCGTTCGGCGCCTGTGAGGACCCAATCAGGTGACATGGCATGCTTAATTTATCTCATATCACCGTTCCCCCCAACCCCCCCTCCCGATATATCGCCACAAGTTTCTATATTTCTTTAATTTTTTGAAAAAAGAATGTTTCCTTTGAGACGGTGTGGCTTAATTATTACTTATACTTATTAATTGCTGAATTACATTACTCATTTGTTCCCCAGTGAGCTCCACCTCGCCACCACTTGGCCACACCTGACCGAGGGCATCGTTGTGGATAACGACGTCTACTCGTAAGTGTCAATCGCACGCACTTAATCATTAAATATATTATATATTCAGATTCTTTATATTTATAGAAATATAGAAAATGTTTCCCTCTCAAGCCTAGCCTGCGTCGTGCATCAAGATAAGACAACAACAAAAAACCTGCACTTAATTACATGGTGAACGACGCGACATGTTGTTTTTGCTTAATTAAAATGGGATGCACTCTCACTGACAGCCTTCGTGCTAAGAAGTGGGCTACTTGGTGTTTTTGGCGCTCGTAAAACACAGCTTTAATTCCCTTGGATTTTTAACAGCAAGGAGCCGGCCAAACTGTACTTATTTTTTCTTTTGTTCTTTTTGTCCACCTGCTCTGCAGCATTGTCATAGCTTAGTCGTTGAACAATTAGCGTTATTCACTTTCCATGCACCTGACTGTACCCAAGGATGAGAAAGATATAGATAAAGATATATATATATCGATATATATCTCTTTCTCACCCTTGGATGCAGTCTTCAGTGTTTCCATCGTAGTTAGAGCCATAACTGGTTCACTCTGACTGTAATCATTCCCTGCTCTGCTGCCTCGCTGATGAAGAGGCACGCACTACGGCAGTTATTATAGTTGACTATTATGTTTGTTATGTTTATTTAATCTCAAGCCCAAGCCACCAACCATGTCAACTAGTCTTTGTGTTTCTTTGTGTTTGTCTGTGTGTGTGTGTGTGTGTGTGTGTGTGTGTGTGTGTGTGTGTGTGTGTGTGTGTGTGTGTGTGTGTGTGTGTGTGTGTGTGTGTGTGTGTGTGTGTGTGTGTGTGTGTGTGTGTGTGTTTACAACAAGTCCGATATGTAAGAGTCATGTATTCCTTCAGCGACTACATGTAGGATTTTATATGCACAAATTGCTTCAAATTGCCAGTATATGAACAAGTTGTGGTTGATCTTAAAATTTGAGACCTTCACCAACTCTCTGGTCCCATTGGTGAACCATTGGGAATCCTTGTCTTTCCCCAATTGTAAACAAAATAAAAAATAAAAAATAAACATTGAGGTAGCCCCAGTGTACTTTTGACCTTGATCGTACTCTGTGTAGGGGAGAAGATGAGGTTCACACACACACGCACACGCACACGCACACACACACACACACACTGCTTTTCTCTGTGTGTGATCATCTGACCATATGTGCTGTGTGTGTGTGTGTGTGTGTGTGTGTGTGTGTGTGTGTGTGTGTGTGTGTGTGTGTGTGTGTGACCCGGCAGTGACCTGGACCCTCTCCAAGCACCCCACTGGTCCGTGCGAGTCAGGAAGGCTGACAATCCCCAATGCTTGTTAGGTAAGAGGCCCCGTGTCCTTGTAGTGTGGACTCCCCCCCACCCTCTGGTGTCCCCAACCCGATGCCCATTGCACGTCCACGGCCGGTCCAGGACCTGGCCCCCTGGCACAGAGGTGTCACGGCAAACACGGGTGTGGATCATTGAGTCAATGGAGTGTGTCCGCGGCCCTCTCCATATATACTCTTTTCAGCAGCACACCTCCAGAGGGTTGGAAGTTCTGTTAGTTTTGTTGCTATGAGCTACCGCCTAGCTAGCTAATATGTTTGTGCGAAAGCCCTTTTTTTAATGTATTTATTTACAAAGGTTTCAAAAAAGATAGCTTCAATTCACAGTCTGACAGGCGGACAGTCGGACTAGCAAAAGGGTATTTGCATGTTTTGTCTTGTGCACATGAATCATAGGATTTTCATGGCGTCCACTTGCCTATTAATCACAGTCTATCGCCAACAGACTGTCTCGTTTAAAAACAAACAACAAATAAACACAGCATAGCGTTCTAGCCTCAGTAGTGAGATGTTTTCCTCTGCTCACAGAGCTTACTGATCCTCTCTATCTCCTCGTTTACACTCTCCAACCCTCCCTCTCTTTCCCAGGCGACTTCCTGAACGAGTTCTTCAAGCTTTGCTGCAGGAAGGAATCCACCGAGGAGATTCTGGGCAGGGGATTGGCCGAGGAAGAGGGCAAAGGTCAGCATTCTTGTGGCGCGACATTGGAGGAGCTTGTTCTTATGGGTCCCATCGGCCGATCGTGTACCAGCTATAGATCGAAAGATTTATTTTCCGTTCGTTATCTTGGCGCAGATCAGGACCGTCCGCCACTAGAGAATTGGCGGTATGAATAATGGTGACGGATGAATGACAGTTAAAAAACAATGGGAACTAAATTAATCATGGGTGTCATTGTGGAATGTTGGAATAATAACTGTAATCTTGTCATTCGGGCTCCACGTGAATATTCATACCTCATCAGTGGCATCTGTGAAAACCTGTGTAAAATAACCAGTGTGGAATATGAAAGATGTGTGAAAATGTAAATGCGTGTGTATTCATATATCCAGGGTGTTTTTAGGGGTGTGTATAAAAATTAATGGATGTGAGCTGGTGTAATATTTACATACGTAGCATATTATGCAGATCATTCCAGAGGAAAGAGGTGGTGCTGCTGATTATTGTATTATTATTCGTTGTTATTCAGTGTGTATCCTGCAATAACTCAAAACTGTCCTTAAACAACTAAGCTTGTGACTGAATGCTAAAAGTATGCACATTCTGTCGCCCCGTCCACTCAATCACCTTTCACCTTTAAGTCAAGTAAAGATGCACTTAAAACGGAACCCGCTCGCACAAACGACACGGCCGGTTTGAGGCCAAATCGTATGGCCGCCTTGGGCTCCGATCGCTGCAGGGTAAAGGGTTCTCAATATCACAATACCACGTGAATGATTGCCCTTCGTCTCATCTTGAGACTTGCGTCATTAAACAAACAGCCCCACACATCACAGAGTATCACCCTCGGTCGAAAGTGTGCCGTGTTCGCCGGCAGTTCGATAGCCTATGCAAACGATTTAAATATATCGATGCCTTTACCGTCCGCTGCCTCCCTTCCACCGGACAGAAATGAAAACACACCTCACTTTCAGCCTCCAGTGCGTGCGTGCGTGTGCGTGGGTGCGTGTGTGTGTGTGTGTGTGTGTCCATCTGTTCGGTCTGAATCCATTCCTGAGTAGCACTTTATACACGGCCAAGCGTTTGCACGTTTCTTATTAAATGTTCCCTCCAAAACCCAGCTCAAAAGATGCAAAAAAAACATTCCCCACTGCGGTGTCTTTATGTAGGGAGGAGGAGGAGAGAGAGAGATGTAATATTCTGTTGTATTGATGGGCGTTCTAGATGTCAAGTGTTTCCGCTCCCTCTCTCTCTCTCCTCTCTCTCTCTCTCTCTCTCTCTCCTCTCTCTCTCTCTCTCTCTCTCTCTCTCTCTCTCTCCTCTCTCTCTCTCTCTCTCTCTCTCTCTCTCCTCTCTCTCTCTCTCTCTCTCTCTCTCTCTCTCTCTCTCTCTCTCTCTCTCTCTCTCTCTCTCTCTCTCTCCCCCCCCATTATAGAGTAGCAGGAATACTTTGTGTCAGTGTGAGGCGTGTGGTAGACGAACATAATCAGAGTCTTTATTGTGCTCGCTCCTGCTGCTGGCGTTTCCCGCCACGGCCCTGCCGTCGCTGTTGTCAGGCACTGTCGCCGCCGCGGATGACGATGATGGCGAAGACGACTTCTCCACCGCCGCGTCTGGGAACAAATACTGGGAGGGGGGGAAATTAGAAGACAAAACCCAGACGCATATAAAACACGGATATCTACCGACACATACGTAACATTTTTTGCCTGTCAAGTATTCGGCAAAGCTCAAATTCTGCAAATGTGGGGAAAAAAAGTTTTTTTTTTTTGTTGCTGTGGCTAACCAAAAGACCCCTAGCAAGGGATGAAAGAGATGGAGGTGTGATGGCGGCCCCTCTGGGAGGACTTGTACCTTCCCCTCTTTTAATAAGCTGTGATGTTTTATTCACAGCCCCGCTCACGCCGGCCAGGCCTCTCGGGTTGCTTAACAGGCCACTCAGAGCATTGGTGCAGCGGAGTTGTTGGACCCCTGGTGCACCCCCAACCCCCCCCCCCCGCCCCCCCTCCAAGTGCTGTGTCAGCTCCTCTATGATGTGGCTTATTAAAGGGGGGGGGGATTCACATAAATGGGGGTCCAAAATATACAGTCAATGGCTGTAGACTTGACCATTTGGCATGTCAAACAAAACTCTGGGTTACTACAGACAATTGCTTGAGGAAAAAGAGTCGGACCCGGCATAGAGAAGACTGGAGGGAAAAACACCGCATGTCTCACCAGCAGGATGGAGTTGAGCACGTCGTTGCTGAGGGGCGACTCGTCGACGCGGCGGTGGCGGCGGATGCGCTTGCGGGCGCTGTGCACCAAGCCGGAGACGGACAGCTTGGACATGGGCACAGCGGCGGGCTCCGTCAGCTTGGAGAGGGCCGCGCTGAGGTCGCCGTTCTCTGCCAACCCAACGCACAGAAACCACACAGACAGCACGCGGCTCCATTACAAACCCAGCGTAGCCCTGCGTCCCTGCGGATGAGCTACATCAAGATGGCAGCTCCATTGCAGTATTTCTTTTGCAACAATGATTATTTATATATATATATGTAAACTCCTCAAAAAAAGTTCAGAAACGTTATTTTGGTCGATTATTCCTCCCCTTTAATAATACAATTGGTATTGTATTTTATATCGTTGGAAAGCCTGATTAGCCTGATTAGTCACCTGCTGTTGGTATTCACTCTCGTTTTGAGCTTCAAGTGCAGGCAGGTGTATACCAGTCACAGGTGTGTGACTGGCACCTGATTGGCACCTAATTGACAGCACTTGTGTGCATGGGTCCTGCAACTTTGTTGAGTTTGTTTGTGCTCCAAGCATAAACGTGCCACGTTTGTCCCTTCAGGATAAGGCCCGTGCAATAGGGCAAGTGGAAGCTGGTGTTCCGGTACGCAGAGTGGCAGCATTATTTGGTGTCAGCCCTGGTACCATTTCCAAACTTAGGACCAAGGTCCGTGAGACTGGTGAGGTCAAAGACAGACCACGAAGTGGCCGTCCCAGGAAGACAACACCCCAAGAAGACCGGTTCCTCACCCTTGCTTCACTGAGGAACCGTAGGCTTTCTTCCAGAGATTTACAGGCAAGATTTGCACAACGGTACCACAGACAGATCTCTGATCAGACGGTGAGGAACAGACTGCACATGGCCGGTCTTCATGCTTATAAGGCTGCCAGAAGCCTGCAATGACTGCCCTTCACAGTCAGGCCCGTTTGCGCTGGTGTCGACAGCACCGACAGTGGAACCTAAGAATGTGGGGCAACGTCA
>PIJE02000074.1:537898-540398 GCA_002895965.2 Coryphaenoides rupestris | reverse complement strand
GACTGATGTGAGCGAGAGGGAGAGGGCCCCCTCTTGCAGAGGATTTTAACCTCTCCTCCCGTCTCCAATCAGCTCTCTCTAGATGTCTCTCAGAGGCCATGCCTCGTTCTATTTTTACACACCTGAACCTGCCCAGGGCCAGCAAGCAAATCAACAGCACCCGCAGGTAAACGACCTAGACTTTGTGTAGGGGCAGGCAGGGAGGGAGGGGGGGGGGGCGGGGTTTGGGCCGTGTCAGAGCGAAGGAGACCGCAAAGTCAGCTCCTAAATGATCCTAATCAACTATCAGCTAATTGTTACAGATGAGGCTCTCGTTAGAGCTCATAAGTCAAGCCTTAATGTAATCATACTCCACACTCCCCCCTACCCCCCACTGTTGTAGTCCTTGTGTTTTTTGGGGGAGTTTGTGTAATTTTTCCAGCACATTAACCTTCGGATTATTCAGAGGCAAAAGCGGTTGTAAGGGCGTCCGATCATATTAGCGGTTCATTTGGCTTGACGGCGTGATTAAAACACAAATAAAGTGAGGTAAATAGAGTAATTGCAAAATTAAAACTTCCGAAATCCTTAAATAATAACAAGTGTCTGTGAATCGTGAATTGGCCACGACAGGATAACAAATTTGACGAAATATAGGGACAGTTTACACTATATAATAATAATAAACATTACAAAATTAATTATGCGCTTTTATAATAACACAAAATAGATGAGTATTGTTAATTAGCATTGATTGCATTAAGTGCATATTAGCCGGCATGCCATTTGAATCCTATTAAATTAGAACAAAGCTATTGTCAAGTTAAGTATAACCAAGTTGTCTCCTATTTCAATGCGCAGGATGATGCAAGCCATCAATGTCTACCTGAAACATTTCAGTACAAGTTGCATCTTCGGCTATTTTTTGTTGTTGTTGTCTTCCTGTTGACAGCATAATTGTGCGTAGGAGGTCATTGATTCCTCTTCCTCGTGAAGTTTTACGGCTTGTCCTGTGTAAACCATGCATGCAGTGCCAGTCACGTCCTTCGGCACAATATTCCTTCCAGAAGCCACCTCATAATATTCGCTTAAGCTGCTTCTGGTTGCATGAAGATGTCGCGTGAATCTGTGAGGTGTTGTGTATGCCCGCTGTGCCCGAGTACGAAGAGCTTCAGTCGTGCCTTGTTCATGATGTATGTAATTTAATTTAAGCGCGGTGACCTCACCCTTAAAACAGAGTATGGTTATAAAATACCCCGTAGCTGTTGGCCAGTGCTGAGCACGAAATCTGGCATTAATGCCGACTGTTTCCCCCCACAGCGCATTTCGATTACATTTCCATTTTTGTTGTTCTTGGGAGGAGTGTCCGTGTGTTTTGACCGGCTTGAACTTCGTTCGGAGAGGATCATATCCTCATCGCTATCCTTATTGTTGTTTCCATTCTTAATATCCTCAAATCAAACGGGTCTTGTTTGAGTTGGATTTCGCCTGTTAATAACTTTCCGCCACAGACACTCTGTGGGAGTTGCTAGATATTAATTAATTGTAATTTCATGCCTTTCATTTATTTTATTCTGAAATATGTGTGGGGGGGAATTACAATCCCTAGTGTCTGGGGCTTCCACATGGTTTGTTTAGTATTAGTCTCAGTTTGTATTGAGTGGTTCTTCACGTGTTCAGCCCTGGATCCTTGGTGGTTCTGTGCCGCCCAAGCCCGCTGAATATGTTTTGCAAAGAGGCGGGCGGCTCTCGGCTAGCAAAAACATATTTTAAAATGCTGTGTTTTTTTCTCCCCCAAAGGATCCCCCCCACCCCGCCACAGCCTGTTTCATCCTTTATTCTCCATTTCTATCCTTATTCCAAGTTATTCCTTGAAAAACATAGCCAACACGTTGCCTCTGCTACAGGATTACATTGGGATCCACCACAATCGTGCGGGTCGCCGCGGCGCCAACAGTGCGGCTCTCCAATCGCGTGGTCGTAGGTGTGTATAACCTTGTGCCACGCAGCGCTTTTGTTGAACTCCTAGAGGTTATTAAAAGTTCTTGATAAACAACCAAAATATCTACGACTATTTAGTTGAGTTCAGTTTCGTGTTTGTTATATTGTATAAATTGCGATGAGAAGATATGCCCTTAAAATGATCAAATATGACATTTGAAACATCTCATTACATAATACGCGGGATCAAAAAGCGTTTATACAATTCCCTAACAGTCTCTCGCCATGAAAATGTACCCAGGCCCTCAGCGTCACTACAGTTCCGCTCTGCAGCTGGGACCCACAATCGTGCGTTAAATGTCTTGCGGGACACGAAACGCGAGCGCCAACAGTGCGACTACCAATGCACACACAAACCACAGTTCTTTTCCTAATATCAAGGACATTGTTTAATTGTGACTCTGGGAAACATTGTCCAGTGTGTCCATGTTAAAACAAGACAAATCTTAAGCTATTGAGATTATGAAGCCAAAAAATTGGCGAATATCAAATGTCAAACTGAATGAATCATGGTTAGAGC